>LNAC01000271.1:1384849-1606481 GCA_002007465.1 Ailurus styani | reverse complement strand
ACCCCCCACGACCCCCCACCCTGCCCCTCAAGTTTCTCCTATCAGAGAGATCATATGATAATTGTCTTTCTCTGATTGACTTATTTCGCTCAGCACAGATGTAGCTTGCAAAGAAGGTAGGGCAGGAAAGATTGAAGTTTAGGAAACACTGACATTTTGTATCATTCAAGGAGCAGGTGTTGGGTGTAAACCAAGTTCTAGGGCAGAGGCAGGCCACCCTCTGTGTTGTCAGGTCATTAAATTATTGGTTTCTTGCATAGACCCACACTCCAGACTATTTACTATTCTTGTTGTTGTCTTTGTCCCTGGATAGGAAAGCAGCATGTTAATGCCTCATTTAATTGGTGATGGATGGCCCCAGCCTGTCAGTCTCTGACACTTTGAGTGTTCAGTAATTTCATTATCTGCCCATTTCTCTACTCTTTGCAGCCTAGCACTTACGACAAGGTGGCACTCATCCCTAATGATATGGGCTGGACTGGGATTCCCAAGAATAATTTTGTCTTTAGGAGGGGTGAAATTCTTTGAAAGAGGCATTCCCCCCACCCCATCTTTAATTCCTCAGTTTAGAGCAAAGCAAGAATCTGAGCCAAGAATATTTGCTGCTGTAAAAATAGGAAGAAAAATAAATAGCATAGGTAAGAAGGCTGTACAATGAAATTTTAGTGGCCAAGGATACTGCTTGAGTTAAATGTTCTCTAATTCAAAATGGAGTTAAAGTTTTTCTTTTCTTCAACATGGATGTGGCTTGGATGTCCACTGAATAAATAAGATCAGAGGAGCCACATTTGACATTGGCTTGATGGAGCCATACCATTCACTAAACCAACCTTGGCCAATTTTGGTGCTATGGAAAGGATACCAAAACCTTGAGTTTGAATCAAGGCTGATTTTTTTTAATTGAGAGATAGTCCACAAGAGTGCTGGGTGCTTATGACGTTGGCTGTGATTGGTCTAACTCTTATGGGCCACATACATTTATTCCACCTAATCTTTACAGCAAACTGTAGCTATAGAGAGGTAAGTCTTTATACAGGTTAAGTCAATTGCCCAAAGTCACATAGCAGGCAAGGTAGGACAAGGATTTGAATTTCACATCTCTCATTAATGTCTCTAAAATCAAAACCCATGTTTTTGGGACTTAGCTGCCTTTTTCTTAGAGAAATTTTTCTATCCTGGGTGGTGGAAATGTTTCTTCTCATTGCTTTTTTTGTTTTAACTGCAAAACTCTTCCAAAGATAAGAATCACCCTAGGAGATTGAAAAACAAAAACAAAAACCCAGCACTTTGGATGTTTGAACAAAAGAAGAAGGAAAAAAATACACATATGGGTTTCTGGGTCCCAACCCAGATCCAACTGCATCAGTGATTCTGAGTGTGGGGCCCGATTGTCGTTAACAAGTCCAGCAGGTGTTTACAGTTAGGAGGAAAGTTTGGAAAACAGTGCATAATCTCATAGGGTAACCCCAGGGGTGATATTTGAAATATTTAATAACCTTGAAGAAGCTAGGCTCAATCAGTCAGGAAAGACCCTGGCTGTCACTGGAGCAGAATTCTAGAGGTCTTCTCAGGGCCAAGCCTTAGCTCTTTAGGTATAGGATGTGAGAAATGTCTAAGCAGCAGTGGGTTTGGGGCTACTTGGGTGGCGGTGGGACATAGGGAGGGTTTGCAGCAATAGCACTTTACTAATGGGCCTAGGACTATGTCAATATTTTAACTGGCAGGGCTGTACCAGTGAGCACCAGCTGAGTATCAAGCCTGGTAACCCTCACATGAGAAACTGCAAGCTGGCAGTAAAGGCTTCTTTTTCTTTAAGGTTCTTATTTCTCAACCTCGAGCCATCTGCTGGAGAATCACAGGGAAGCTCTTTTTAAAAATGCAACTTTGGTACTATGACACACCTATCAGAATGATGAAAATCAAAACACTGACAACACCAGATACTGGTGAAGGTGTGGAGCAACAGGAACCTTGTTCACTGCTGGTGGGAATGCAAAATGGTCCTTCCATTTTGAAAGACAGTTTGGCAGATTCTTAGGAAACTAAACATACTCTCACCATCCAATTTAGCAAAATTTGGTATTTAACCAAATGAGTTGAAAACATATGTCCACACAAAAACCTGCATATGGATGTTTATAGCAGCTTTATTCATAATTGCCACAACTTGGAAGCACCCAAAATGTCCTTCAGTAGGTGAATGGAAAAATAAACGGTGGTACATCCATACAATGGAATAGTACTTGGTGTTAAAAAGAAATGAGCTATCAAGCTGTAAAAATCCAGGGAGGAACCTAAAAGGCATATTATGAAGTAAAATAACCTAATCTGAAAGACTGCATACTGTATGATTTCACATCTATGATATTCTGGAAAAGACAAAACCATGGGGACAGTAAAGAGATGAGTATTTGCCAGGAGTGAGTGGGGGAAGGAACAGGTAGAGCACAAGGGATGTTTAGGGCAGTGGAAAGATGCTGTGTAATGTTGTCATGGTGTATACATATTATTGTGCACCTTTCAGAACCCTCTGATTGTATGACACCAAGAGTGAACATAAGCCATGGGCTTTTGGGTTAGACAAAGTCAGTCATTGAAAGAATGTGTGCATATATATATTTCCTTCCTCACTCCTGGTTACTCTGATGGTGAGGCTAACCCCTATCTTAAACTACTAGTTTCAAAAAACACCTCTGCTTCAAAGCATTCCCTGATTCAACTAGCCAGGACTGACTCTTCCTTCTCCTAAATTTGTAGAAATTGATGACTATGTCATTGCTCATTTTCAATTTGTGCATTTTCACTGATGTCAGTAGAGGGATACAGGTTTAATGTAGTGGCAAGGGGCATAGCTAGATGGCCTTGGGTTCAAATTGCATTTTTGCCACTTATTGTTGGTGTCATTTGGGGAGGTCACTTCCTCTGTCCATACCCATGCTTCCTCATCTGTAAACAGGGGGAAATTAAAAAGGCCTGTCTCATTTGGATCTTAGGACTTCTAGGTTAAGGCACCATTACTTTTATTATTATTTTTCCATTTTCTCTCCTCTGCTGGATGGAGATAGTGTGGGGGAATGGACAGGCTCTGTAGCCAGACAGGTCTTTGATTCTGACCTCAGAAAAATTCTTTAAGCTTTTCAAACCATAATTTCCTCATTTGTAAAATGGGAGTAAAAATGCCTACCTCTGGTATATATGTATATATAAATATAAAAATTTATGTATTTATTTGAGAGAGAGAGAGTGAGAAAGAGAGAGAGCATGAACAAGAAGGGCAGAGGGAAAGGGAGAGAGAATCCCAAGCAGACCCCTCACTGAGCACGGAGCCTGACAGAGGTCTCGATCTCATGACCTGAGCTGAAACCAAGAGTCAGATGCTTAACCAACTGTGCCACTCAGGTACCCTCCTCCGTATAGGTTTTTTTTTTTTTAAAGATTTTATTTATTTATTTGACACAGAGAGAGAGATTACAAGTAGGCAGAGAGGCAGGCAGAGAGACAGAGAGAGGAGGAAGAAGGCTCCCCGCTGAGCAGAGAGCCCGATGCGGACCTCGATTCCAGGACCCTGAGATCATGACCTGAGCCGAAGGCAGAGGCTTTAACCCACTGAGCCACCCAGGCGCCCCTCCGTATAGTTTTGAGAGTGAAAAATACACCGGTAAAAGGCCCAGTTCCATGATTGGCTTAGTCTGTGCTAATATCTCTCTTGTTCCTGTCACTCATGATGCCATAAAAATAGTGTGTGAATTAATGAATGATGTGTTGTGGTGCAGTGCAAATGGAATCTTTGAGGGTTAGATACAAATCTGCTGCGAAGGTAATTTTTACATCTGAGGATTTTCATCTGGGCATGTATGTTTTGAAGCAGAGCCTGAAAGGATGAACTAACACACTGAGGCATGTGTTTAGTTCTAACACCAGAATTGCCCATGAATTTACAGATATGTAAAAGCTTACAGTGTCACTGTAGTATATGGCAAGGGCAAGCTTCAGATCCTGTTAAAAATTTTGAAAGTTTCACTTCTGAAGGTCTTAAGTTTAAACGTGGATAAGAATAGAACGTACAATGATTTTGAAAGATCCTGGCTTCTTTGATGCTAAAATGGGATTTGTATTCTCTGAGATCTACTTCCCATTGCCAGCTCACTAAGCAATTGCTCACATTCTCTCTTTTCACTTTATTATATTTTAAGACATTTTAAATATTTTGGTGAGTCATTCTTCTTGGTAATTAGATGTAGTGATTAGAAGAGCTTTTATATTTCAAGGCATTAAGTTTCTTTTATACACCTCAACATCATCATTTTCAGTAATGATCTAGTATTTAACAGTGGTTTCATGAAGATTCTGGATCTCTGAAGCCAAGAGAGGGTGAGCCTGTCAGGTGATGGGAACAGAGGACCCAAAATCTCCTGATTCTGGCTATATTTAACAACTGAATCATCTAAGATGATGAGAGAATAGAAGAGAATAGATACTGAGTAACACTTGCAATGGAGTCAGGACTTAGGGGATTTATGCAACGATTGTTTTTCAATATCTTGTAATAGTTCTTGGCATTGAGATACCACTTTCGTCCTGAGCTGATAGATCTCTTTGGGATTTAAAGAACGAGATACTAGGCTGAAGTTTCCCCCCAGAAAGCAGTGGGCTCATTCTGGAAGAGACCTGGTGGCAGCAGTGCTAAAAAGTGGAAATGTGTAGGACTGTGACATCCCAGCTCCACATCTGAAGCCTAGATGTAGCAAAGGCAAAGAGAGGGAAGGAACTCTGTGTTGCCATAGTTTAGCCCCAGGATCCAGTTGGGACCTACAGAGCATCTCTACATAATGGCTTTCCCTAAAAAATGAAGCATAAACAGAATCTGTTACCATTCAAAGCTACGAACAACTTCTGGTTGTTCAAAGAGGTTGTCATTCTGGTGTTGGGGCCAAGTCATGGGCTCAGAGAAGATCGTGGAGGTGGAGTTGGAGGCACTGAATTGAGGGGTTTATTTCCTTCAGTTTTTCTCCTTCCTTCGTACACACTGGATTATTTAGGTCACAGGGTATCTGTAACCATGACACTCGGAGTGCGGAGCCTTGAACAAGATGGAAATTTGTTTCTCTCCCATGTCCAAGTGTAGGTGGGTGGTCCAGGGAGGGGAGGGGACTCTGCTCCACTAGCTCACCCAGAGGCCCGGGCTCCTTCCATCTTGTTGCTCTACCTCTAAGTTTGTCCTTCGCCCTGATTGAAGCTAGCCATTGTCACGTCCATACCGGTAGTGAGTGAGAAAGGGAGCAATCAATTTCATTTTAAGGAAGCGACTCAGAAATGGCATGCACTGCTTCTACTCACATTCCACTGGCAAAACCCCAGGTCTCACAGTCACTTCTAGCTTCAGGGGAGGCTGGGTAATGAAATCTCTAACTGGATGAAGATGAAAAGGTGGTGGGACAGGTCTCAGCTCTAAAAGGAAGAGAGAGAAATGGGAGTTGGTTGTCTTTGTCACAGATCCCATCTCTTAAGTCAGTGGCCCTCTGATTCTACTGTCAGATCCCAAAGGCTTCCTCACATTCCTTGGTGAGGCTGCCTTTGGGGGATGGAAGGGCTGTGGGGCTGAGCATTCAGGCTCCCAACCTTTCGTCACCTAGCTCACCTTGATTTTACTTTGTTTTAAGCATTGGATTTCCACATTGATTTCCTTTAAAGAAAGAATGGGCTAAAATATTTTATATAAACCACTGCTGTAAGCACTTTCTATAATCCTCTATACTACCCATCACTGGCACTTTTTTTTTCCTTCTACCTATCACCTTTCTCTCTTTCTGGGTATCTCTGGGTTGCTGTTTATAAGGAATGCATTTAATGCTCCTGCGTGAGTTCCCCAGGCTCATTTACTCACTCAGGCTCTTACTGCAGGTGAGTGACCCTATTATTGCTTCTGAATTCTCATGAAAGGCAGTATTTTGTTCCTGATCATTTTCTCCTTTAGCTCTTCCTTGGAGGGCCCTCCTCCAGGGCTCAAGGTCTCTCTCCTTGACTAAATTTACTGCTGTCACAGAGATCTTCAACTATCTCCTAAAGCTGGTTTCAAACCCCAGGGAAAGAGCCATCTGTCCTTGCTTACCACACAACACTGGGGCCCAGATCAAACCCGAGGAGTGTTTTTGGATCTCAGTCCCCCAGTTGGTGGGTGTACATCTCCCATTTGCCTCCAGAGAAGTAATTACCTTGTTGGGATAAAGCAGTCTATTATCTTAGTAATAATACCTTGAAATTGTTTAGTACTCTATGGTTTGCATAGCTTTTTTCACATGGAGCATCTCATTTGATTCTAACACGCACTTGGAAGCAGAGATTTTCCTCATTCCTATTTTAAAGTTGAGAAGACAGTTGATAACTGTCTCCTTAATTAATAACTAAGGGTTAGTTATTAATAACTAACCCCTAATCAAAGGTTAAGGGACTTGGCCCAAGGCAACACAGCTCCTAAATGACAGAATCAGGATTTGGCCTCAGTTCTTTTAGGCTCTCCCTTCATGTGCATAAATTCTTGCATATGTGGACTGTAGAGTGGAAGAAATAGGTTGTTGAAAGTTTCTTTCATGGTCCTTGCTTCATGGGAGGCACATAGAGTGAGTATTTCCTTCCTTCTTTATTAGACCTGGTACTTTTATGAAAGTGTCCTCATTTACAGTATTTTGTATACTCTTATAGCCCTGGAAGTAGGCAGAGTGGGAATAGTTATGCCCATCATACAGATACAGAGGCTAAAATAGATGAAGTGGCTCTACCACTGTCACATAATTAGCAAAATCCACCAGCTGAGGCTTAGTGTAGTCACTTTCCATGAGCTTAAATGCATCATGGAAGTGGGATCCTAATGTACTTATTTTATTTTTCTAAATATTTATTTATTTATTTTAGAGGCAGGGAGGGGCAGAGAGAGAGAGAGAGAGAGAGAGAGAGAGAGAGAGAATCCTTAAGCAGAATCCCCGCTGAGTGCAGAGCCTGACATGGGGCTCAATCCCAGGACTCTGAGATCATGACCTGAGCCAAAACCAAGAGACCTACACTCAAACTACTGAGCCACCCAGGTGCCCCAAATGCATTTATTTCAAAAGTTGATATTTGATAATTAGACGTTAACAAAGCTCCTGGTAGAGGTAAAATAAGATTTGGAAAATTGATACCAACCAGGAAGCCAGAATAGATGTCACATCATGTGAATCAGGCAGACTTACTTGATTTCTACCAGAAATACTAGAGGTGGTAGGTATTAGCTTTCTGTGTGCCTTATGAAAAGATCAACTCTAGACACTCAGAAGTTTCATTAACTTATTCAAACAAGGAGGGCCTAGATAAGTAGATAAATAGGGGAAGACAGACCATGAGTTGTCATCCTTGGCTGATTCTTAGGTGCTGCATGGGAGTAATTTGGTTTTCCAATACAGCCCACCCAAATCCAATGAACACCTGTTCTGTTTGAGTCATCAGGGGGCTACAAACTATGGTCCCTGTGCTTCAGTTTTGTACTCTTGAATAGAAGAACAGTAGGGCTAGGATTCTAAACAGAATATTTATGACTAAGTCCGAGTCATTCCTCCATTCTAGGTTGTCTCCTCTGAGTTGATTTTATCTGTGCCCAGAGGTTGAATCTAGGCATAGAAAGGTTGGGATCTTAGTTAGAGATGACGCAGTAGGAGTATGGATAATGCCCTCAAATACCAGCAGCACAACACTTGATTGTGACTAATGAGGTTGGGATGAAACTGGAATAATTACTCTGGTGGCATTGTAAATCAGAATAATTGTTTTAGAAATCAGTATGACAGGTTGTACCCAAAGCTATGGCATTGATCATGGCTTTTGATTCAGTAATACCACATCGTGGAATTTATCCCAAGAACTTGCCCTAGAATGAAAAGAGGCTACATCCATGGCAAAAAAAATCCCACTTAAAACAAAAAGGAAACATAAGATATATTCCCTGATAAAAATAATGATCATTATGAAGTCTTTATGGAAAAATGAGAATACATTTATGATAGATTAGGTGAAAACAAAAAGGTAGCTCAAAATGGCATATGTCCTTGATCACAAGTCTGTACAAAGGTGTACATTTCATCCAACCAGAAAGGAATCCTAAAGCTAGGAGAGGTAATGTGATGATGGATGACTTTTTTTTTCTTCCCAGAATTGTCTTTTGTGTTCTGTGGTTTTCATAATAAAAGCATATGGAAGAGAACTAAGGGATGTTCACTGGAGTAAGGTTTGCCCTGAGCTGTTGAGACCTTTCCACTTTAACTGATGACAAACTCTGGAAAAATCCCTGGATCCCGGGGCTCTGGGGGAAGAGCTGGTTTCCGTAGAGCTTGTAACTGGACTCTTTTCTTCCGGCATTCTGAATGCTTCTGGGAAAACATCACAGGACGTGCACCCCAGGGAGCATTTACAGACACTTCTGGACTCTTGCTCTTTTTAAGAAATGTTTACATTTTTAATTGAAGTATAGTTGACATATAACCTGAACTATTGATCTTGGGAAGATATCTCCTCCTAAAATCTCTTCATTAAGTTCCCTGTAGTGTGTGTGTGTGTGTGTGTGTGTGTGTGTGTGTGTGTGTGTGTGTGTGTGTGTGTGTGTTGGGGGTGGTTCTGATTTTGTTTTTGGAGGCTTCAACCTACCACTGCTAATTTTTTCAGTCTTTGTTGAGGGATAATGTAGAACAAATTAGGCTTTGGGGCTTCTTGATCCATGGAGAGGCTTTAGGGGATCCCTGAACACCCTGATACTGAGTGGAAAATTATACGTTAAGTGTATGTTTCTGTGGAGAGAGGATTCATCATTTCATCATATTCTGTAAGAACTCTTTGAGTCTCTGAATTAAGGAGAAGTGAACTGAAGGCTCAGGGCAAGGAAAAGTAAAAAGAGGAGACAGGAAGGAAGCCACATGAGTGGCCTTCTGAAAGTTGAAGAACCCCGAGTTCAGAGCATCTCCTTTGGTGGTCGTGGGGAGCAGCGTCTCTTTGCTGAGCGCCTTCTCCATCTCTCTGATCCTTATTTTTTTTTTTTAAAGTTGAGCTTGATTTTTATAGCTGAACTTGGTGAATGTGAGGGTGACAGCCCAGAAGTTAAAATCATTCTGTGGCTTCCAACACTTGCTGTTTCCCCAGCTTGTAACAGATGGATTTATCACTATTATTCCATAGAATATGATGCATGATGAGGTCGTCCTCACACCAGAAAAAAAACCCTTCATAATTTACCTTCAGATCTGGGTTTGAGTGAGTGCTGGGAGGCCTGACTCTGCCATGGTGTGAAATGGATTCCCGGGAAGGGGTATGGCTCAGTAGTCTGACCTTTACAGCATATTTAAATACATATTATGGTGTTCACGGTAGTAAATAATATAGCTAAGGTTATGCACAGAGGAGAGCTGAGGGAAACATTTGCAGTAAAGCTGTGGGCTGCCCTGGCGGGGAGACAGGCACTTGGCTTTGAACTAGAATTTGGAATCTGGGTGGGGGAGTGACAGCAAATATTTTCCACATGGATGCCAGTTACTTTGGCACCGAAAGAACTAAGACTCCCAAAGCTTCTAGACGAAGTTGGTTTCATTGATTCAGGATATGTTCTGCTTCTACGAGGTGGTGGAGGACATAAGGGTGGATCTTCATTTATTTTGCCACTCACCAAGCATTTATTTAGCGTCTATTGTTGGCACTATTTTACATGCCTGGGATATAAGGACATGGCTTCTGCCTTCAACTAGCTAACAGTAAACAGAGATGGATAGAAAGAAATAAGTTGCACTGATGCTCAAATCACTGGAAGCACATATGGAGCATGAAGAGAACCCGAAAGAGGGACTGATTAGAGGAGTGCTTCACTCTGTATGCAGGGCTCAGGGAGAGGCGAAAGTATAAAGGTAAAAATACGACTCGGGTTTTGAAGGATGGATACTAGTTCACCTGTAATGGGTGGCTGGGAAGGACATTCCAAGTAGAGGAAAACGCATGTGTAAAGGGCTGGAGGCAGAAGAGAGAATGGGGCAAGGTGCTTTGCATTGCCATCAGGTTGAGTGAGATGGTAGGAACTGTTGGCACGTGAGAAGACTGGGTTCCCTCTTAAATGGGCCTGGTGTGCTGTATTATTAAGGAAAACACACTAACATTTACTGAATGCTTACTTTATACCAGATCTCCTATTGAGCACTTCAGATGCATTATGGATCATGAAGCAGGTGCTAGTATTATCTCCATTTTACAGTCAAGGAGACAGAGGCTCAGAGAAGTAAAGTAATTTGTCAGAGGTCACACAGCAGAAATGGGTTCATTGTAACTTAAGAAGTGTTAGTGATAAAGACTGAGAAGTAAATGGATTGGAGGATATTTAGGTGCAAAAATCAACAGAACTTGATGCTTTGGATATAGAAACACGTGGGAGAAGACAAGGGGGGGATTTGAAGATGATTTCTAGATTTTTGTCACACGCAATGGGAAGGATAATCATGTCGTCCCCAGAATACTAGAGGTTCCAGGAGGGAACACAGGAGTTCCGTTTTAAGTGTGCTGGAATTTAGATACTTTAAAGATATATAAATAGAGATTCAAAAGCTGAAATAAAGGTCTATGTGTCACACATCTCCCATGACTCAGCGGCCTAAAAAAACGTAATTGGCTTAGGACTGTGTGAGTCAGCCGTTTGGGCTGGGCCCAGCTGGTCAGTTGTTCTGGTCTTGGCCGGGCATCCTCACGCATCTGCTCCCTGCCCACGTCGGCTGGCCTCCCGGGTGGTGGTCAGCCGGGTGTCTCCCCCACCCCCTCAGCAGGCTAACCCAGGACTCTGCTCCTGGTGGCGAGGCATCCAGGGATCTTAAAGGGCGTGTTGAAATGCAGTGTCTCTGGAGGCCCAGGCCCAGAACTCGGGCACCATTGCTTCTGCCATAGTCTTTGGGGGAAAACAAGTCAAAACCAACTCAGACTCAAATGATGGGGTCATAGCTTCTGGCTCTTGATGACAGAAGCTGCGAGTCCCAAGTGGAAATGTGCGTGGGTCCCGGGACATGTGAGAGGTGGGGCCATCACTACGGGCCGCCGGCCACGTGTCGTCCAGGAAAACAAGACCCCTCTGTCCTTTCAGAGGACATCTTCCCTCCTCCACCTCCCAGCTCTTACTCACGTCCCAGCCACCTCCTCTAACGGGCATTGTGTGGTTGTCTGTTGTGTGGGTTGGCCACGCTGTGAGCTGCTGGGGACGCAGAAGGGAAGGAAGCATGGTCTCAGTCCTTGAGGCTCAGGGCAGTCAGGCACCTGTTCGCGGTGAAGGCAAAGCCACTCCACGTGGCCCAGACCTTGCCCGGCGTCCTGTATCTGACGTTCCCCTGGTGTCACCACCGTGGCAGCCGCGGCCCCCTGGCACGGGGTCTGCTTCCTGTGGGGGTGCAGGAAATGTGTCACCCACCAGTGGGCTGGGTTATTTCTGAACAGGCTTCAGACAGAAAGCACACTCTCATCTAAGCAGAGCCATATGCCACATCTTGAATGTGAAAATTTAGCCACCACTGAATCATCTAGAGATGAAATAAAGGTTATGAGATTTTTAAGGCAGAAATAAAGGCCTCTCAAGTCTATTTTTATAACATTTCTGATTATAAAAGAAATAGGAGTATCTATTAGAAGAAATTAGAAAATATAAAACACGTAATGGAAATAAAAATCCACGATCATGCACTGATGATTATGTGAACATACCTGAACATTTATTTTGTAAAATGAGGTTAACACTTTAGATAAAAAAAATTTTTGAACCTTGTCTTTATAGAGAATATATATATGTATATATATATGCATATGCATTTAAAAACATTTGTTGGTATTATATATTGTGTTTTAGAAATTGCATTTTACACTTGACAGGGCACAATTATACATTCAGTACTTTGAAATAAGAATGTGAGCATACGATTTTACCTTGCCACCTGGAACTACCAAAATTGACTGTCCCTTGACCGTTGGTGTTTATGTTGTTTCTGGTAGTTTGCTGTTGGGCCCTTCCTGCTCCCTAAACCATTGTGGGCATCTGATTGTTTTGTCTGGACGTTGTCCTAAGAATGGATGTACTGGACCAGAGGCTGGAAGCATTTTTTAAAGATTTTAGATCGATGTTGAGGAGTTGCTTTGCAGAAAGGTGGTGGAACAGTTACAGTCTCAGCCTCTGGATTAGCTGTGATTCAATAATTCTCTGGATGGACGTTGTGGAAACTTTCCCAGCAAGTGTTTGCTTGTTTATTGTTTCCTTCCTTCAGTTTTTGTTCACTTATTCGATAAACATTTATAGAGAGATAAAGTAGGTAGAGAGAACTAAAAATAGCGGAGATGGGTCATTATATAACTTGATGCATTTGTTAAAACTCAAAGGACTGTGCACCAAAATAAGTAAGTTTTACTATACGTGAATTTAAAAAAATAAATTAAAAAAATGACTAAGGTATGTCCATTGCTCCAAGGAACTTCACATGCAGTGAAAGACATAAGATGTGCACACAATAATTCCAACACAAGACAACATATTAAAATACCATATAAGAAGAGAAGACATTGGCACATTTTGTGTGTTTGGGGCTGGGCCAGGTGTTTGGCACACTCCTTTATTTGCTCCTTTCCTGGGAATACAGAGATGGAAAGCCAGAGTGCCTGCTCTCAGACATCCCAGCTTCCTGGGGTCAGACCTGCAAACAGTCACCACGGCGGTGACGGGATGGTCATTGTTACAGGTGCGCTCACACGAGGAAGGCGTCTGCCTGGGACAGCGGAGGCTGGCTTCTGAGAAGAGAGGGAGTCTGATACGAGACACAAAGGAGGACTAGTGCTTCGCTTCCTTTCTTGCTCATAGTTGTTTGAAAGGCAGGGGCCGCCTGCTTGGTTTACAGAGGAAGAAACTGGGGCTTATTACAGATGTTAAGGGACTTGCCCAAAGCTTAATGTGGGAGAGCCACACATTCCGCCTAGATCCATCCTCTTTGTCCTAGCCACCTGGTCCGTAGAGAGGGACTGGAGTTGAGGATGAGCCTTGTGGAACAGGGCGGAATTAGAGCGGGAGGGGGCTCTGAAGCTGGGAGTCCCTGGAGAGCAGAGCTTCATTGAGGGAAGTAGTGTGGGCAGGCGATGGGGGAGCCAGGCCTCGGAGTGCTCCTAGACGGAGGACTACAGGCCTTAGTTGGTAGGTAGGGAAGCGACTGATATCTTGAGAACAAGGAAGTTGCCCGCCTGGGCGGTGTGCGTCAGGACAGATGACTCTGCCGGTAGCGGCCACAAGGGTTAGACAAGGGCGAGTGGAGACTTCTCCGTCTCTCGGAGAACCATCCCGCAGATCTCTGCTAGGCTGGAGAAGGTGGTGCATCCTAGCCCAAGCTCAGTCCCCATCTCTTCCAGGATTTTGTTTGGTATAGAAATTCTTTTATTAATTTACTCAAAACTGTAGGAAAAGACTCGGACCTAGATTTTGTTGTATTATCTCAATTAAAATAGCAACGAAACAAAACCTTTCCCATTCAAATATGATTTCCTTTCTATTTTCCGTCTCCACTCCTGGCTCATGGTTCCAAAAAGGAGAAGGTTTGTTTTCTTAACTGATAACAACACATGGTGCTGAAATACTCCAGGGAGTCATGAGTGCGGGGCTTGGAGCACCTAAGGATGGGAGAGACTGGGCCTGAGCGTCCCAGCCCCCAGCAGAAGCCATTCAGGCAAGAACCAGGTCCTTCCTGTCTGGTGGTCTTGGCGAAGCTGGGGCAGGTGCGTGCCCTGTGGCAGGGCTAGGGGAAGACGTAGTGGGGCAATGCTGTGCTGCTCCTCAGGAGTCTCAGCTGGGAAAGGGGAACATGCGGAGCTTCCCAAAGGATAGCCAGAGTAGTTGGCTGTTGGGAGGAAATATGGGCCAGTTCCACCTCCATTTCCCTGTTGATGAGGGTATTTTTAGGTGGGTGGTGGGAATCTGAATTTTAAGTCTTTTTTTTTTTTAAGCAACAGAAAGAAGAACCCACCTCTTTCTTTTCTCTAGCGCCATGGTTTGGCTCCTCCTCTAACTCCAGGACACCAGCAACTTGGACTTGAGCTCCAAAAAATCATCCTTGGGAGAGTTTTTGTTTTCATGCTCTACAAGGCCCCCCCTTGCCTCACCCCCTTCCCAGTTTCATCTCACGTTGATCTGCCACCCTCCAGCCTTGCTGACTTTCCTTTGGTTTCATAAATGTGGGAAGGTCTTTTCAGCCCGAGGGCCTTCACCACTACTGTTCCTTGTGAGGGCTGTGATTTTTTTTGTTTGTTTGTTTGTTTTCTGCAGTTCTTTGAGCCACCAGCTACTTCTCAAGATCCATTCACTATTTAGAAAGGGAAGTTCTGATCTCTGGATGTGACAGATAGCCCCTTTACTATTTTTTTTTTAATTCAGAAAACTTCATTGTGATTTGTGATTATACATTCATTTCTTTGTTTAGTCTACAAGTCTCATCTTTATTATAGATTTAATACTCCCTGAGAACGGGGGCAGCTTATTTATACACTAATATGTATATATATATATATATATATATATATGTGTGTGTGTGTGTATGTTTTAAATTATATTATGTATATTTATATATTTATATTAATATACATACCTAGATTAGTGGCAGCTACATAAATGTAGCAGTGTGAAGAGACTGCCTTTGACGGCGTGAGCGTGATTTGTCGAATGATTGAACCTGAGTTATTCCATTTCTGTGGCCACATGAGTTCATTTCCATTGTGAATGGGTGTGAGCATATTACATATCCCCAGAGCAGGGAGGCTGTTTTTCAAGGTTGGGCACACTGGATTGGTCCTTCCTTTACCCCTTGGTCTCTCTCTTTGTGGGTGAGTGGCACTCATGGGCCAAATGCAAATATTTCACTGACGACCATGCAGGCTGGCAAAGAATTATATTAAAGGGAAATAATCCATCTCTGCCCTGAAACAAAATTTGGAACTAGGATGAGAATGTTTTCTTCAGTTTGTTGAGAAAAAGAAGAGACTATTTTCTTTCTATCATTATCAACATTTTAGATACTCTAAAACCTGTTTCTTCAAGCAGGAAAAAAAAAATTCTTTCATTGATCAAGTACATCAGAGTGAGTTCAATTTTTGGGCGGGTGGGGGGCGGGGAGGTTTCCCTGAGTAGTTTAGGAAAACGTGGGATTTTTTTTTTCACCCTATTCCAGAGTAACTTTGCAAATTATCGAGTAGAAATCGGTCTGTGCTCTCTCTCAGTCACGTAACATTCCGCTCGGATCTCTCCTGTCTGAAGAGCTTCGGAGTTGCCATCACTCCCTGCAGCGGGAGGGGTGCTGCTCTGAGTCTCAAGGCATCTCGAGGCAGCGAGACCCGCCCTGCTTTCTGCCGGCTCTCCCGGCCTGCAGTGATAGGTGTCGCTGGCCTTTTCTGTTTCTTCCCTCCCTTCTTGCTGCCCTCCTTTCCCATTCCAAGGACACACACCACCTGAAGTAACTGAGCGAGACCCTCCTCCAGAGCCAGGCTTTCATGGTGACCCAGCCCCAGCTGCCCCTCACTCCAGTCCTATGCGTGAGATCTTCATCAGGTCTCTGCCTCTGTAGATATTATTCCCTTTGCCTGGAATGCGGCTCCCTTCCTCTCCCACCACCAACCACTGTCTCCTTATGGCCTCCCCTTATTCATCCTCGTGGAGCTCAACTCGGGAGTGAGTCCTCCTTCCAGAAGCCTGTGGAGAGAGCCTTCCCTTCCCTGACAGCACATCACGCTGACGCCCATCCAAAGCACTCTCTTTGTATCGCGGCTGTATGTTCCTCTGTCCGACTCACTGCATGCGAAATACTCTGGGGGAAGTGCAGGACCAGGTTCAGTTTAGTTTGGTGTCACAAGCACAGCTGCTAGATCCGACGTGTCAGTTCGTGAATATGCAGAATATATATGCAGAATACGCCAAGACCTTTGTCAAAATAAACCACAGCAAGTTAATTATTCGTACCTAGCTCCTATTTTTACTCTTTCAGCATTATTACGTCTTGTAAATATAGTTGATAATTATTCTTCCTTTTCTCTTTATCTTCATCATTAAATCTTAATTGAGCCCCAGACTGTGAATAAGTTCAAAGATACTCTCTGTGGATACACTTGGAAGAAATGGGAAGACAGTCCCTATTTTCAAAAAGCTTGCAATCTCAAGGAAGAGGAAGGACAGACAAATGGTGTTAGCAGGTTGTATGGCTATGATGACCGCTGACATGTCACGTAATCCACACAGAAATTAATAATGGCCAACCACAGTAGTGAAGAACAATGTGGGAGTCAGCCACTGGGGATCCTGTAACATAACATTCTTGAATACATTTAAATGTAAATAAATCAAGATTTGAAACTGAGATACAAAGTAGATTCGTCATGATCATTCATTTAAAAATATCATTCTGTCTTGTCATTTATGACTGTATATAAAGGGGCATATATTTGCATTGCCACAGTTACATATTAAACAGACACACTTTTTAAAAGGTAGGCTTTAGGCTAAGTCAATACCTAAAACAAAAACAGTTTTTCATTATGTATATAACTTCATAGAACATGATCTCATTAATACCGAACAGGTTTCTCAGTGGATATACATATTTATATGTAGCTATAATAAGCATCAGCATACTCTTTGCTCTAATTTGTGACTTAAGTATGTTTCTCCATTTCCGCCTGTATTAATATAGGCATGTAGCTTCCGTGTTCAATTTGTAGGAACAGTGTGGAATCCATCATAGAATATGCTATTAATTGCTCGAATATGCCTGTGCTGTTGGGTATTTAGGTTGTTTAATTGTTTTTTCTCCCCCCTGTGAGCGATGGCAGTGTTAGGAACATTTCCATACAAATAGCTTTTTTTCTTTTCTACTTTTGAATGATTTCTTTGGAATATAAAAGTATATTACCCAAAGTGGAATTAGCAGAGTAATGGGCATAAATAGCTTTGTCATTCTGCTAGAATGTTCCTTGGTAGGCCTGGGCCAGCACACGGTAGAGAGGATACTTGTTTCTTTAGACTTCATAACTTCAGAATTAATTTTCACTAATTCAAATCGTATTCTGGCATTTCAGAAAGGAGTTCATTTGCTTTCCTATATTCTGTTGAAACTGGGCTGCCGGGTAGTTGTCCTGCCTCGGTTCACTCAACGTTTCTTTATGGAGAAGCTACTTGTTTTTGCTATCAGGTATCCTTGCTCTGGTCCTACAAGCACAGCTTTGGGTCTTAGACCCAGATGGATATTCTTTCCAGTATAAGGAAGAATAGAACTGAGCTGCGTCACTCTGTCAGTCGTTTCTCTTACATTTGTCCTTTCCCTCCTAGCTATTTTCCACATCACACTAATGACACCTGTCCCAGGTCCCGAGTGCAGGAAGTTTGTGAGCTTAGTGGGTTCTTAGCTGTGTCCATGGGGCCAGGAAGGGATTGAGGCAAACCTCAGTCACCTTCCAGACCCACCAGAGGCTTTTATAAATCACCTTGTGTTGAGAAAAGAGCAAGGCTTTGAGGTCCAGCGGGACTTGAGTCCCAGCTTTGCATTGTGTGACTCATGGAGGTTTCTTGGCCTCTCTGAGCCCGAGTGTCTACAGCTGGATGGTGGGGAAAACAGAACCTGGTTTGGGGGGGTGGTTTGGGCCATCAGATTGGCACTACTTAGAGTGATCTATCTACTTTCCACCTCCTGCCTCTTTCCTCTCATCCTTCTCTCTTCTACCTTTTAAGAGAAGTGGAGCTAATTCTAGTACCAGCTAATGTTGCTCAGTTTCTTTCTCTGTACCACCCACTGAGTTCTCGATTGGCAGTTTTCCTCTCTGTTCCTTACTGTGGGCCTGTGAGGTCGGGGTGCCTGTGGACAGAGGTAAAGACAGAGGTTCTTGGCGGGGGGGTGCACAGGAAGTGGTGTTGGAATGTGAATCCAGGGCTGTTTGCTTTCCGGATTTGGCCTTTAACTACTAGACATTTAGTCCTTAGGGCATTTCTCTGTTAAATAGTATACACACTAGGATATGCCCCAGGAGCTCAGGGGTGCATTGCTCTTTTCTTTTTTTAAAGGGTTGCTTTGCTCTTGCACGCGTACAGCCAACAAAGGTTTGTCGAGAACCTCCCATGTGCCTGGAGACCCGCCATCCTCAGCCTCCAGTGGAGGCTCTCCTATGCAGGCCTCGCTGCCAGGTAAAGATGAGCAGCACAGGAGTGTCCTGTCACTGGTGGCCTGTGGGCCCCATTGTCTGTATTGGGCCATACTGGGCAGCTGGGCGTCCCACCTTGGGTGTGATGTGTTTCATGCTGTAACTTGTGTGGCTCAGGGCTGGGGTCATCAGAGGCTTCTGGAGAATTCGAGTGATGCTCGTAAGTAAGAAGGAACCTAGGCTCCTGCTGACCCACAGATCTTATTGCAAAAGGCCCTTAAATGGGGGTTCATTCTTCTTCTGGGTCAGCTGGGAATAAACATTTGGGAGCTAGCAGATGCTCTGTGGCTCCCCTTCCCTTAGCCCTGCTCCTGTGTGTCCTGTGCCCCTGCCCCTTCCTGCAGACGACACCCTTGGAGGGGCTTCTCGTGGAGTTCTGGGTTGGCTTGAGTCATGGGCGCTGTGGAGGTGAGCCTAGCTTTCCGAGAGGCGGTCGCGCCCTCTGGTCTCTTCTGGAGGTTTCCGTGGATGATTTCGGTCTGCTTGGGAACAGAGGCCTCGAACAACTGTCGGCCCCTGCAGTTTTAGAGGGAAGACTACCTCTAGACATAGATCTCAGTGCCCAAAGGGGAGGAAATAGAATCTGCATTCTTTATACATGTCTTAAATGAGTCATTCCTGTGGTCCACAATCCCCACTTAGAGAGGTTCTTACCTGTGGCACGTGTGTACTGTGTATATGTATACAAACACACACACACACACACACACACACACACACACACTCACTACACAACTGTATCTCCATCTCACTTTCTCTCTCTGACCATATCCTCGTGGCCACAGCTTTCCCGACACTTACCCGTCTCAGTAGGTGCTCCGTCTTTCCCTCATATGTCCACAATACCTGAGAAGCCCTTGGCACATTCGAGGTATTGGGTACATGCTGGTTGGTTGAATGATCCCTTTCCTGTAACTCTGGGCTTAAGTCTGTGGAGTAGAACCATACCCCGTACTGTCCACCTGGTGGGAGACAGGGGTGTGTGTGTTCCTTCCCTTTCCGCAGATCCCCGTGACCCACACGGACCCTACTCTTTTGAGTCAAAGTTCCAATTTTAGAAGAAAAACTAGAGCCTGCCAGGTAGGTGGCCTGGAGGCAGAAACTGAAAAGTGGAGTGTGACTCAAAATGTGGAGGTGGAGCCTGGGTGTCAGGAGAGCAGAGAGGCGGGAGGAGACCGTAGAAGGAGTGTCAAGGTCCTTGCTCCCAGGGAGCTGATGTCGCTCGTGTGCCCATCATGCCCGACCTGCACTTTCTCGTGTCTTCCTTAACCACTGAGCTTGGAAGAAAGAGTTGGCTTGAGGTTGAGTCTGTGGTTCCATCTTGAAGATTTTGTTCAGTTGACTTTGAACTTACCCTTGAGAAAGGCTTAGCCAGCAGAGAATTTAGTATACACCAAGCTTGTGGAGGTTAGGGCTTCATGAATCAAATAATTTGAAAAATAATTCCATGTGCCTAATGAGTGTCTGCCTTAAGTGCTGCGTGTGTTTTTTGGATGGTGTTCTAGGTACCTTTTCTGCATAGCAAACCACTCTGAAAGGTAGTGATGCAAAAGAAGAACATTTTTATTGCGTTCTTGGATTTTGTGTGGGTCAAGGAGTTTGACAGGACATGAGGTATGCAATGTCTGGAGCCTCAGCCGAATGAATCAAAGCCGAGACTGACTCGTTAGCTGGGGCTGTAGTCACCGGAGGCTGTCTTCCCAAATGTCCTGTGACTGATGCCGGGTCCTCGGCTGGGCTGTGGGCTGCGACACTGTGGCCCCCGCATGTGGTCTGTCCTGTTGTGGACTGGGTTGTGCTTCCTCATGTGTGGCATTTTGACCTGAGAGTGACCATCCTAAGGGCACACAATGTAGCCTTGGAAGTCAGTTAGTACCACTTCCCCTATATGCTACTGGGGTAGTAACAAAGATCTGTCCAGTTTCAAAGGGAGGGACATGAACAACACCACTCAGTGGAAGGCGTGTCAAGGTCAAGTTGTAAGAGAAGCATGTGAGATGGGAGATAGTGAGAAGTGGCCACAGTTGGCGAGATGCGCGTGGACTCGGGTAATTGATGACTCTGCCAAGTGTGGCAGGCTTGAGCTGATACTTGAAGAGTGGGCGAGGGGATTCTGGCAGGCAGAGAGAAGCAGGGAGCGGAGAATACATGACAGAAGGGAGGGTTTAGGTTCCTTTTTGGGGTCTTCTAGACCAGTCTCCTTAGCGCCAACGGCCACTAAACAGGCTAACGGTGGGGATCCTGTTACTGCCACGTCTCTGTGGGACACCTAGGGATATAGCAGTTTCAAAGCCAACGGCTCCTTTCTGTGTGATCACTCAGCACATTCAACATCAAGTTTAAAGTTTTCTGTGCCCACCCAAGTTGATCAGCCTTGTCAAAATGCAAAGCCATTTCTTTTTCTCCACTGTTTTCTGCTCTAATGTGGAGTAGGAGGAGCCTGTACACCATAGGATTATAAGGTCACCGGAGTCCTTGAGTTAGTGCACTTAAGTACCCTCGTTAGTGTAGAAACCACATCAAATATTTGTCCATCTGCCTGCCCTCCCCCGGCCCCCCCGCCATTAGATCGAGAATCTCTAGAGATAAGAAACTATGTCTAACTTCCTCTAGCTTTTGGAGCAGAGTCAAGTATACAGTAGATGCTCAGTACAAGAAAGTTATACATTCAAGGTTAAATGGAAACAGTGCTGAACACCTGGGCATTTTTATGCCACCTCAGTCTGTCATGAGGTCCAAACTTGTTTCCGCTCCCCAGTTTCTATTTCTTCTCTTTGTCTCAGAATCTGACCAGCTTCTCTGGGCTCCTTATTCCTCTAGATCAGGAATCTGATCTGTCCCCCATTTCTGTTTCTATATCTGACAGTCCTTGTCTGAAAACTGAGGCTTCAGTTCGCATACACACTTTTCTGCTTCGTATCATGGAGGGAGATTGTTTAGACCAGAGTCAGTATACATGCAGGGCTGCCGGCTCCCTTTCCCCTTTTCCTTGGCAAGTCTCCCTGGCCGGACTCTTCTGCTGTAGCTAAGATATGTGAGGAACCTATTTTTTTTACAGAGATATTTTGCAAAAGATAAATTTCTCAGGACTGCAGCCATGGATTCTTAGCAAAAGGAAGGACAAGGAGATATGATCAAATGTGTGCTGGTGAATCAATACAAATAAATTATGTGTTCTTTGTTACTATGTCCTAGGCTACAGAGAGAGGGCTCTTAAATCATCCACCATCAGCCGCTGCAGGTTCTGCTCCTTTCCAAGGAGTTATATGGAGACAGTCTAGGCTCGTGTTATTTTAGGCAATCCAGATAACTTTCTAGTGGGGACATTGGTTTGGCTGCTAGGGAATACTGGCGACTGCAAAAGACCAGAGGGAAGCAGTTCTTCTCTAGGTACGATGTGTGGTCCTTATTACACACTAAATATTCTCCACCTCTAATGTCTGGGATTTATGAGCACTCTTTTGCTCGAATGGGTGGTACTAGGATATATGGTACAGGCCTCTGGACACTGACTAAGTGCTTGTCCAAGAGCTTGAACAGATTAAAATCTCTTTCCCCTCCCCACTCCCTACCACACAAATGGGACAGCACTTCATCTGTTATGTCTTGAGATGTGACTGCCATGACTCAACTCTCAGCCATTCTGGGTCAAGATCTAGAACAAAACCAACTCAGGAAGAACATGGAAATCTGGGCCACCCCCAAGTGAGATCCAGGCATGTGGTTTGTGAGTGTGCTGAAAAGGTGACCAGATACATGGGTGGGGCCGAGAAATGTTAATCTCAGGAGGGAAAAATCTTACAAGTTCAGGCAGTTGGTCAGGCAATAACAAACATGCCCATCCATCTTTTAGGTAGACGGACAAGAGCGAGAGTGGGCAGAGGGAGAACTTTGGCCATAAGCATGTATCCAAAGTAAGGGAGGGAGGATGAACAGATTCAGGGAGTTACTTTGGAAACTCATCCAACCAACCTGGGACATGAAATGGGTGTCAGATTATGCATGCAAGATGGTCCTCTTGAAAGTGTTGGAGCTGGACTCAGGTGCACACCTTCAAATGGCAACAGGGAAGCACACCAACTTCTGGGAGACCTCTGAGGCATCTTTGACTCCTTTCTTTTCTATCACACCCCATTTGCAGTTCTTAGCAACAATTTTCATAGGTTTTTTTTCTCCTTCTTTTCTTTCCCATTGTCATTGCCTCAGTTCAGATCTTTTATCTCTTAGGTTTGGATTGTTGTAGCATCCTTTTCAGTGACCTCCCTGTTTTTCCTCTTCACTGATCCACCCTTCGTATTCTAGACAATTTTGTTTCCCGAAGATGGTGCCACCAAAACATTCACCTGCTCAAGCACTTAGACATCTCTGTGCCATTCTCTGAGTAGAGTGGAAACTCTTTACCCTGGCGTGGTAGGCAGAGTAGTGACCACCCAAAGGTGTCTATCGGCTAATGCCTGGAGCCTGTAAACTATGTTAGGTTACCTGATGCAGGGGAATTAAGATAGTAAATGGAAATAAAGTTGTAATCAGCTGATCCGAAGATAAAGAAATTGTCTTGGAGTTATCTGACTGGACGCAATGTAATCAGAAGCATCCTTAAATACAGAAGAGGAAGGCAGAAAGAGTAAGAGACTGATAAAACATGACATGAGAAAGAGTGACTAGCCATTTCTGGCTTTGGAAATGGAAAGGAGCCACAAGACAGGAATGGGTGCAGTCTTTGGAGGCTGGGAAAGGCAAGAAAAGGGTTCTCCTTTATAACCTCAAGAAGGGTGCCAGCCCTAACTGGCATCTTGGTTTTTGCCACTGAAACCCATTTTGGACTTCTCATCTCCTAAACTGTAAGATAATACAGTTGTATTGTTTTAAGCCACTACATTTGTGGTTATCAGTTACAGAAACAATAGGAATTTTGCATTCCTTGCATTTAAAACCATCATTATCAGACTCCAGTCTAGGTCTTCATCTCTGTGCACCTAAAGCAGACCACCTTCTGGTCCTGAAATGTGACTGGCAATTCCAACCTCCTTTTGTTTTCTTGTGAGGCTTCCTTAGGAGGAAAATTATTATTATTATTATTATTATTATTTTTTGCTTTCTTCACCTACTAAAATAAGCCAGCTCAAGTGTCACCTCTTATAAAAATATTCATGGAGAGTAATCCTCTTGTTCATCCCAGTTTGGAAGTCACTTATTACTATTATACGTCAACCTTGCAGGGTTACTGTGAGACTCACCTGAAACATTAGGTAGAATGTGTCTAGCCTGGTGTGAGTCAGACCATTTCCAGTTTTCACCAAAGGTAGTTGTATAAATATTAACCTCTCTTCTTATACTGAAAGTGCCTTAGGTCAGAAACTTTGTGTCTCTTGTCTTTCCATCTCTCGCAATTTTTAGTGCAGTGAAGAGCCCACGAGAGAGTAATTTGTAGGGTTGGATAGGAAACAAGTTGTGGTAAATGCCAGATCACAGACTGGGTGATAGATCACTTGCTCCACCTTTGTGTACATAGGATGGGGTGGGGGAGGGTCTTACAGGCACTGTCCCAGGTGCTGAAGCTATAGTAACAAATAAGACAGCTGTTGCATTTGCCCGGAGGCACCTAACCATCTAGTTGAATCCTTCCTCGTGATCTCATTTAAAACACCTCAGGCTGGTAGCTACTTCCAATCTGGGGAATTGCTGATCCCCAGAAAATCCACTGGGGACAGCAGATAAAATGGTTCGGCCGAGAGCTCTTTCAGCTCCTGATACCAAGAGGGGATGATGCCCCTGACAGGAGTGGCGGAAGGAAGGGGGAGTGTTTGCGCCTGCAGGCGGGACTAGCAGAGACAGACCCTGAAATGAAAACAGACAAGTGGGTAGGATCACACACCAGGCAAAATGGACTTGATGGACCTGTGATCTTTCCATTGCTGAGGCTGTCAATGCGTGTCCACATAAAGCAAGCACCAGCACTCAGGGAATGCTCTGGGCTTTCATCTCCCCATCAGTGAGAGGCCTGGCGAGGTTGCTCTTTATTTTGTAAGCTTCAAGTTGTCATCAGTAAAGAAGTGACATGCTCCCTCTCGGGACATGGCATTTTTCTACTCTGGTGGCAAATGACCTGGTTTGCTCAGAGACAAACCAGGATGGAAGGGACCAAATGCATGCTGAGGGCTTTCTGTGCACCTGGCAGAAGATACCTTTCACCTAATTCTCAAAACAGCCCAATGAAAGAAATGATATTGGCTTCATTTTCCAGATGAGGACACTGAGGCTCCATAGGCTCAGCCTCTTGTCTGAGGTCACAGAGAGTAAGTAGCAGAGCATGGATTCCACATGAAGACTGGTTTAGAGCTTTTGCTCCTTTCCCAAGGAAACAGATTTCTTACATTTATCTTTATGTTGATGATAATCTCTGAAAGCTTCACTTTGGAGCTAGCATTTCATCTTTCATCTGCTCACATCTGTTCCAGTCCTCGGCCTTCTCTTCAGGGGGTGCTGGTGGTGTTTGGATGGAGGGGGTAATGGGCACATAGAGGGGGTCTGAACTCAGACTCCTAGTTCATGGCAGACCTTGGGCTAATGAACTCTAATTTTGGTGAGCTATCATCAGGAATACGGACTTTGGCAGGGAATTCTGGGGATATTTGGCCCCACCCCTCTTACTGGACTGCATGCTACCTAAATCATTTCTGGGAGATGGCTGTTTCTCTCATTTTCACAGTCCCTTAGGGAATGAGAGTGAATGGATTTTTAATTAATTTTTAATAGCTCATTATACAAAACCAGAACAACCCCCTACTATTCAACAGCCATTTCTCATAAGCTCCTTGTTTCAACAACACTGTATTTCTATTTCCTTGATCTGTCATTTACCGTATTCAGCAACCAAATTCTGCAAAGTACTTTCTTAACAATAGCCCGATTTTAAATAGGGATGAGTAATGCTTGTTAATTATTGACTCTCTTATCTTGTACTTGGATCACGCAAGAATAGACAAACCTGTGTTGGGCACTGTGTTGGGACAGTTTCCTCAATTAGATAATGTGGATAATGGTATCTACATTTCACTCTGGTTATTTCCATTATCTGCGTAATGCACGTAGAGCACCAAGCATAGTGCTAGGCATTTAGTAGGTGCTCAATATATATTCGTGTCCCAATTCTGGTTTTTCTGTATTTGTTTTTTCTTGTCTAAGCTACTGTACTTGATCAAGTCATGCTTTTGTGATTAGATCTAATATTTTCATTAACCTACATCCCGTCAGGTATAGGTATATACCTTTGTCTTTTCTAGAAGTCCCTACAGAATAACAGCTCTTGAAAACTTAATACAGTCGTATTTAGAAGATTGTTTTCACTATCTTCCCTTCTTGCCCTTGTGTCTCCTTTCTCTTACCCTCTTGTGGATATTTGTGAAGTTTTCTCCTAAACCACCTTGAATTCTCCCTTCTGGAGAAACTTGAAGACTAGGTTATCTAAGGAAAAGACACCTTTGAAGGAGTTTACAAAATACTCCAGAGTGAAGAGGGCTGGAAATTTCCATTTTCCTCCCATCTCTTAACATCTGCACTGATACCTCCCTTTCTCTCTGAGGACCTTGATTACCCCAGTCCAGACTCATCTTCTCCTCCTTTGAACACCTATGGCAACAGTTTCAATGCAGTGAATGTGTTATATCTCTGTTGGTTACAGGTGCCACATCAAGGAACAGCATAATAATACTCTTACAGCATATGAAAGATGTAAGCCTGATGATTCACAGACCTGTACCCCTTGGGCAAATAATAAAAATAAAATTAAAAAAAATACTCTTACAGCATAATAACGAGAAAAGCAGGGTCCCTGTCCTGAAGGAGCACATAGCCTAATGGTGGCTACACATATGCAAATAGGAAATCAGATATAAGCTGGCGAGCAGCATCATTGGAAGTATGTAGAACAAGTTAGGGGAACATGGACCAAGGAGGAGTCTATTCCGTCTTAGAGGACAGGTGAGACATCAGAGTGTTGAAGACCTTTGAGCTGGGCCTTGAGGAACCGAAGGAGCTTGGCAGGTGAATAGTTGGGGGAGGACGTCCAGGGAGAAGAGAGCTTGTGCCAAAGCCTGGGAACAAGGAACATGGAGGGAAAGGGGTATTCCAGTGTGGTTGGAATTTAGATGTCATTTGGGAAAGTGGCTCTAGAAGGAGGTTAACATGTCAAGAGGGGCTAGGTTGAGAAAGACCTTCTGTGCCATGCTGAGGAACTTGGATTTGATTTTAAAGGCAGTGCAAAGCCAGTGGAGATTATTTGGCAGTCAGTCATAGGACTGGGTCTCTGCTTTAGAAGGGTCATTCTGGGGTCAGGGTGGAAGTAGGGTGAAGATCAGGAATGAAGTAAACTAGTGGTTCTGGAGGCTTCTGCAGTTATCCATCAGCAAAACCCACTGGTCCGTCCTCATCTATGAACTGTCAGCAGCACTTCACACAGCTGGTCCCTCCTTCCCCCTGGAAACCTTTCCTTTACTTGGCTCCCAGTGCACACACTCCTGTGCTTCCTTCACCTTGCAGACCGTTCCGTGTCCCTGAGGGTCTCCAACTCCAGTATTTCTAAGGGAAGACACTGAAGGCAGGAATTGTTTACAAGGCTGGAGGAGGAAGAGAAAGGTGGGGTGGCTTAAAGATTGGTGACTTTAGAAACCTTCACAGGTCCCTGCAAGGTGGAGAAGGAAGAGAATGGGAGGTGGAGGGTCTCCCCCTACCCCGGGCTCCTGCTGTGTGTGCTGAGCTGCAGGTGCAGGGGACCTGGGGGTCTGTGCTTGATCCCCCATGGCCCAGCATTGCTGCTGTGGCTCCTGCCAGCTCCCTTGCTGCTCTTGTGTTGTGACTGCAAAACAGAAGGGGGGAAGAGAGTAGCTTTTCCCTTTTCTGCTCGTCCTTACTAGTACCACCTGCCCACTGGGGCAAACTGGAAGCCACATGACAGGAGAGTCTTAGAAATACAATTCTAAGATCCCGGTTACCCACAATACATAGTTAGGAAAGAGATCGGGGAGTGCACATCACAGTCCCCCCTCTTTGGCTACTATGAGCATCCATTTCTATCCCCTATTTTTATTTTTTTAAAAGATTTTATTTATTTATTTGAGAGAGAGAGAAAGTGAGTGCATGAGTGGAGGGAGGGGCAGAGGGAGAAGCAGGCTCCCCACTGAGCTGGGAGCCTGACATGGGGCTCTCTGTATCCCGAGGACTGTGGGATCATGACCTGAGCCAAAGGCAGGTGCTAAACTGACTGAGCCACCCAGGTGTCTCTCTATCCCCTATTCTTAAATAAGCCTTTTCAGTGGTAGCACGAGAAGCTCAAAATAGATGGAAATTAATTTCTCCTTCCAGTTCAGTGGATCGGTGCTTTGTCTCCTTTTTGATGATTCCCTCCTTCGGAACCAAGAGTTCTCTCTCAAGAGAGCCAAAAGTTGTGGGGACAGGAAGGAGGTACTGTGTGATGGCTTATTGGGGACCAGAATGAGAGGCCCACTACCATGTTTGCCCCTTGATTCTCAGACTGTTGTGTTTTGACCATGTATTTGTCAAATGCACATCATGGAAGACAGCGCCATGACTTCACAGCATTGGCTCCCAGCTAGGGTGGTCACTGAATCTGCAAGTCCATTCAACCATTGCACCCGGCCAGCTGCTTCTGGGTGATGGAGTTTGTGGGAAGACCAGTGAATTCCTGGGATGCTCATTACTGCATTTTATTTGCTGTGAAATGAGTTCCTTTGTTGGAAGTAATGTTGTGTGGGATACCATGACAGTGAAGAAGGCATTCTGAAATGGAAAGATTTTGATTCTGGCCTAAGCACTGCAGGTAGGGAAAGCAATTGCAGAGAAGAAATTGCTCCGTGTGTGTGATGGGCGGGGTGCGGTGTAATCAACCACCAGACGCCATAGTGGGGCTCAGCCTTGGTTTCTGATGTTGGCAGGTGGAGAACGTAGCAATGGGAATATCCATGTCACCTCGGTGAGAGGAAGTCCATGCCAAGCCCAGGCAAAGCCTCCATCTTTGCTACAGTGGTGGCGACAGAGGATTCCACAGAGCGAACACTGAGGATCTGGGGAAGGGAGCTTACTGGCCTCAACTGAAGGCCATCTGATTCATTTGATTACTGAAAGTCTGCCCTGTAGTAAATACAGTTTGGTGAGCATTCAGGCAGAACACGTATACCCACTGTGCCAATTTTGAAAGGTCAGAACACATGCTGGTTTTCCCCTTTCTCACTCCCCTGACCTCTGGATGCTGGAACACCCCAGCTTTCAATCCTCATGTCTTTACTCTATTCACACTTCATCTCGTGGCTATGCAATCTAGTCTCGTGTCTTTAAATCCCATCTAATCACAGACAATTCCCCAATGGATATTTCTGTCCTAGATTCTCTTACCTCAACTCCAGACTCATTTGTTCAGCTGACTTCTCCATTTGAATTCTCTGAGGCACCTCAGACTTTATGTTCAAAGCTAAACTTCTTTTTTTTTTTTAAAGATTTTATTTATTTATTTGATACACAGAGAGAGATTACAAGTAGGCAGAGAGGCAGGCAGAGAGAGAGGAGAGAGGAGGAAGCAGGCTCCCTGCTGAGCAGAGAGTCCGATGCGGGCCTCGATCCCAGGACCCTGGGATCATGACCTGAGCCGAAGGCAGAGGCTTTAATGCACTGAGCCACCCAGGCGCCCCAAAGCTAAACTTCTTATCGCTCCTCCAAATCTCCTTCTTCTGTAGTCTTCATCTCTTAAAACAGCAACTCTGTGCTTCCAACTGCTGTTGATTACCCAGATAGCCACATGACCTAACCGCTCACCTTATTCAAGGTTTTATAGGAGAGCCAGTTTTTCATAGAGGATGTTCCTGGGTCCCTTCATCTTCTCCTTTTCCTTAATTATTCCCCCATAGCACTCACCATCATTTGACTATGTCATTTACCGACTTGTTTATTTCTCTCCCCTGCCAGAATGTCAGCTGTATGAGGGCAAAGAATCTGGCTTATTTTCTTCAGTGCTGAGTTCACACTACCTGGCAAATAGGAAGCATTCTCTATGTATTTGGTTAGTGAATGAGTACAGTTATGAGGACCTGAAGTTGGCCGCTACAGTGGACTGAAACATATTTCAGAAGACTCAGTGTTTGTCCTGCTATGTGTGGGGTGAGGGAGGAATCAGGGGTCATGCTGAGGTTCTGTCTTGAGCCACAGATTTTGTAAAAGGCCCTTATAAAAAGCAGGGAAGGGGATAACAGCTTTGTGGAATTCCATACCTTATATATGACAAAGTTGCTATATTTTGTACTATTTCCTTGTTCTCTCAACTAGGTTGTAAACTCACAGCAGGTAGGGACACTCTTTATGTCTTTCCGAATTTGGCACACATCCCGCACAGTTCAGGCGGCCCAGATGGTGGCAGACATCCTGGTATTGGAGATCAGTCAGACTTTGGACTGCGAGGGCTCCATTTCTGTTCCCTCTTCCGGGGATGGAATGCTTGCTCCCGGAGGTTTGAGAAGGACCCTGGGACTCAGACTCGCTGGAACTGGAAAGCACACTCTGGTAGGCGGCCCCAGAGGGGTTCATTTTAGCATCCTTGTTAGGCTTCCATAGTCAACTGCTTCTGGTAAAGAAAGCCACTGTCCTTCTTCCATCCAGTTGGTTGGCCCCACAGAACTGTCGGGCTAGCAGGTAGGGGCAGGAATGAACCGGTAGATTGTGAGGGGGATGTGCAGAGAACCCCATGGATTTAAAGGCATCAAGATATTGGGGAAGGCTTAATGAACTAAAGTAATTTTCCTTCAGAGTAAAATTTTACAGGCATTAAAGGCCCTCCCTTCACTGAATGTGCTCACGGGCGAGAGCGTCCTAGTGATTTACGAATTTGCAGATTATGCATTATCCTTTCAGAGGACAGGAATCCCCCCGGGCTGCCTGCCTGCCTTCTGAAGTTGAGTGGGGGAGAGGGCGGGCACGTGCAATGCACGGGCTCTGATCTGTGGCCTCCTGTGTTGCAGCTGGGGTCTAGAGTAGATGAGTCATTCTTAGGAGGAGCTTCGCAACTCTAGCATCTGAACTCCCCTTACCCCCCCCCCCAAATAAAAATCACTTGGAACCCTTCACTCCTGGAGAATAATTATCATACTAATAACTCATATTGCCATAGTACAGCTTATAAAGCAGATCAGCTTTCCTTACTTGATTTGAATCAACAACCCCGTGAGGTTGGCGGGGGCAAGTGTGTCATTATCCCCGTTTAAGGAAATTGGAACAGATTCCGAAAACATAAATAAGTTGCTCAGTCTCACACAGTAGCGTATGGTGAGACTAGGTTTGGGTGCAGCCCTCGGGTTGCTCATGTTCTGTTATTTCCAGGTTGCCATGCAAACCCCATCCGGGGACCGACAGCTGGACCCAGAAGGCAAGTGAATCTAGACACAGTGGCATTCGGAAGGTCCTGAGGTGGAATAGGGACTGAGACTTCTTTCTTTGTCTGCAGTTCTGAATGTGGGTACCTCCTCTCACAGGAAGTGGGTGGGAAGAGTGTAGAAAGCTCCCTTACCCCCACATACCACTTTCCCCAACTCTGCCAGAGACTTGGACTCCTGAGTTCAAATAGATAATCCCGGAAGCAGCAGGTTGAAGATGACTCTGCCTTTCATGAGGACAGCGGCCATTTTTCTTTTGATCACTTTATCACCAAGAATCTTATGCTGTGCTTGGCATAAGTTGGGAATAGATGAATGGAAGGGAAGAGGGAAATGGTAAATAAAGGCATTAGTTACTGCTCTTTGTGTGTCTAGAGAGCAGGCAGTTAGCTGAGGGCTGGCCTGAGCGTCTGGGGACAGCAGAAGACACTAGCTGCCTGGAGACAAGAAAAGTGTAGGTGGACGGTCACCGAAGATGGCACCAGCTGAGTTTGTAAAAGGCTAGCCATGTCCTTTCTTGTCGCCTTATTATTTAAGTCTCTTGTTATAATATAGTCCCTTAATATATGTATTACTTATATAGTACATATATTATATATATAGTTAAGTCTATTTTAATTATCCCCCTTATATATTATTCATTAGGTATATTATATATATATATATATATATATATATATATAATATACACACATAGTAAGTCTCTTGGTATAATATACTCCCCCGTTATCGCCCTCCTCACTCTTGTAAAACTTTTTATCTACCCATAGTTGACCACAGGTAGAGCTTCCTGTCTCTTTCCTGCACAATTCCGTTGTCCTTTGTGCCTTCTTTCCCAACCTGGAGTGGCCCGTGTCCCCAAGTGACTCGTGTATACATGACATTGCGTTCGACCCAGGACTGCTCCTGCCCCTAATGGCCCAAGCTGCTCTACCCCCACGCTGCTCCTTGTAACTCCAGTCACTCCTTTCCAAAGGCACCCCCCTCCTTTTTCCCCATCTATCTCTGTTCAGTTAAAAACTGAAAGTGAAGCAGCTCCATTTTAGTAGATCCAAATTCTTACCATACTTGAAGTTCCGGCTCATGTAATCTTTCCTTTGTGGAGACTTTTCTGGTCACATTCTATGGACTTAATTGCTTCTTCTTTTCAACTCTTATAGCACATTATCTGTACCTCTCAAATACATTTATCATTTCATCCCTTCTTTTATTGTCTTGAATCCATAATTCATTCAGTGGACCCTTTGTAGTGCCTGCCAAGTGTCAGGTGATGTGCTGTGCATTGGGGATGCAGAGTTGAATGAGACCTGATTTCTAACCTCAGCAGGCTACGATCTAACAGACGAGTCAGATACATGGAAAAGTCACATTGATCCTATGCAATGGAAGCTATGATGAATAACCAGAGTGTAATTCCAGAGAAGAGATCAGATGCCAATTTAAGGGTGTGTGTGTGTATGTGTGTGTGTGTGTGTGTGTGTGTGTGTGTGTGTGCATGTGTGTACTCATTTTATATACATAGGCCTTTCTAACTATATTTATATATACACACACATACATGTCTAGGGACTTCTCTCCACACTATATGTGTGTGTCCGTAGGTATATGGCTTATAAAAAAGAGAGATGCTATTTACTCATGAATTATTATTCTAACTTATTTTCATTTCTCCTATTGTTTAAAAGCCCCCAGGATTGTAGCCAGTTAGGTCAAAAATGAGCTTATTTCACAAACCTGGGTCTTGCAGCAGTTTGTCTAGTTCTTTTCCCATTCCATATCTCTGTTTTCTCTTACCTTCTCCAAGAACAAAGAAAACAGCGGTTGCCTTCCCCTGGGGGCCTTGAGCTCTGGCTCTCTCCCTGAGTCCCAGAGTTTAGCAGGTGCCTTTCTAGTTCACTGAAGAGGAGCCCGGTAAATATTTGTGAAATTCATTAGTAAAAGCTCAACTCCTTGAGGTCAAGGATGTGCTTTTCTCCTCTGTGTCCGACCATGCATTGCCTCACACACAACCAGCTCACGTCAACATTTGCAGAATGGAGGAGCACTGCATCAGAACAGGGAAAGTGTGCTGTGTCCCACGGGCGGTAATGCTGGCTCTGTCTCCTGCTAGTTGTGTGCCTTGGGGGGAAACTTTGCTTAGCTCCTGAGACTCAGGTTTCTCGTCTGTAAAACTGCGATATTGTGTTACACTTGCTCAGTTTCAAAAGTTTGTTGTGAGGATTGGGAAGCACACAGTGTAGTGTTTGTTACATGGTAGGAGTTCAGTGAATGTTTGCTCACTGCTTTTCCTTTGTTGATTTTGACTGTCCATTCTCTTTCTGGGGGCATCTGCTGAAGAGGAGTCAAGTCAGGCTTTGCTCTGGGTCCCGGACTAGCCCTGCTACCCTTCTGTGCCACATGCCATCCACTGGTGATCCCCGAGGCACACTCATGTCCTCCCCTTCTGATCTGTGTACTTGCCCAGCGATCTGGGGCCTTCGTGGGTTTACTGCATCTGCTTTCAGTTTTCTTCCCTGCTAACTCCCTCCTCTCTGGAGGCCTTTGGAAGGCTCTGAGTGATGAGAGAAGCCAGGGATGGGCAGGTTTTGTTCCACTCTTGGTTTTGTTTGCTTGGCACAGAATATCTTAAGGCTAAAAGTTACATGATCATCTCTTTGTAGCTCTATTATTGTCCTTCTCTGCTGGCTCCTGGGGAAAGGAAGCTTCCAGCCCCTAATTCTCAGTGTTTGGACCTTTCCTCTGGGGAATGCAGGGGTGATTTTGCTGAGACATCTTCCTCCCACATCTCTTAATTTCGTGCTTTCTTTGTAAGGGTCAAGTCCATTTAAAGGAAGGGATCCTTCTCTAAATGAGGATCTCAGCTGGTGGAAGGGTGGGGTCACCATAGCACAGAGTTGGGAGAGGAATCATACTGGGATAGAGTCTTTCTTGAGTGGGGTCCTCCAGTTACCACAGGAAGATATCTGGACCCTTCCCAGGACCCACCAAGTCAAACCTGCTGGGAGCGGGACTAGAGAAACTGAATTTACAGGGCTTTCCACTGACAGTATCCTCCAGCTCTACTCATGGAGCGGAAGAACAGTGCTCTGAGTACTTGGTCAAGGTCACACGTTATCAAGACTTTAACTTGAGTCCAGTCCTCTCTCTGAGCATCAGTTCCCTCATCCGTACAATGAGGGAAATAGACTAGATTAATACCATCCTTGTCTGAAGCCTATGATTTAGCACTAAAACACCATTATCCTTCATTGACTCAAAAATGATTATTTTTAGGAAGCTTTGACATGTTGAGCTTACCTGTTAGGGAGACAGAAGAACAAAACACGAGCCCTGACTCAATCTAGTTGAGAAGGCAAATCTTGTGAGATCCAGAAGGGATCAGGATAGTGTTTGAGTAAGTGCCAAGTTATGTAATTCCGTTTTAAGTGCAATAGGAGGACTTCAGAAGAGTGAGAATTCTGATGGCTGGGCTGGTCCTGGGAGGCTGCCTGGAGAAGGTGGGCTTCAAGTGGTTTCTTGAACAACAGGCTGCACATGCAGCTGGTAATAAAAGTTTGAGGCATAGACGATACAATGCAGCATGAAAGAAAGCAAGCAGAGATGTGAGAACATGTTTGGTTTATTTGCAGCTCCTTGAGAAACTTGGATTATTAAAGCAGAAGACAGCATCTTGAGAACTGTGGAAAGGTGGTTGGAGGAGTGTGTGTGTGTGTGTACATGTGTGCATGTGTGTATGTGTGTATGTGTAGTGCCTTATGTAACAGGCTCAGGAGTTTGGAGTTCATTGTTAGGCAGAGGGAACCAGCAATGATTTCTAACTAAGACAGTGCACGAATCAAGAGGCAGAATTGCAACTATCTACCATGAAGGCAAAAATAACAGTCATAGAGGTACCGAAGGATGGGTCTGTCTGGATCCCCCAAGAAGCAGACACCACCACGAGATTGGATATACAAGAAACATTAAGGACAGAGAAGATGGAGGGAGGGAGGAAGAGGGTCTAAACTTTGAGTAAGGAGACAAATAGAATGAGAACAGCCCAGGGTTCTTTCCAGGGCTTTCCAGACCCAGTTGTTCATAAGAAGCTCTATTGGTTCTGTGGAACTCTTACCCCCTACACCTCTTTCTTCTCTCTATGTGGACTTTGTACTTTTTTGGCGGTTGTTTGATGTCCATGAAGGCTTGATATTGGGAGAAAATGAAATGGCCTGATTTGCTCCTGCAGAGCTCTGGATGGGTGTTCTGACCTATTTCTAGAAGAGGAGTTTGGAGTTCGTTTGTCCAGAATTTGGGTTGGCCAGCACATAGCCAAGCCATGTTTTTACACAGTGACCGTGAGAATGCCTTTGCTGATGAGAGAAGGTAAAATGAAGGGGAGACAAAGTCTACTGTGTGTGTGTAGGTGTGTATGTTAACCCAGCCAACAGGAATTATCAGTGCATTCCTAGCCATGTGGTTGGGGAGGGTGGGGATAAGTCCCTTGCTTTCTTTCTTTCTTTTTTTTTTTTTAAAGATTTTATTTATTTATTTCACAGAGGGAGAGAGATCACAAGGAGGCAGAGAGGCAGGCAGAGAGAGAGGGGGGGGGGAAGCAGGCTCCCCGCCGAGCAGGGAGCCCGATGCGGGCCTCGATCCCAGGACCCTGAGATCATGACCTGAGCCGAAAGCAGAGGCATTAACCCACTGAGCCACCCAGGCGCCCAAGTCCCTTGCTTTCATTAGCCCACAAATTTTATAAATGAGGAAGCTCTCTCTGAGTGGGAGAGGCAAGGATCACTGAGTGCCTGTGGGGAGCAAGTCTCTGCACTGGACGCATCGTCCTTGCTGTTGTGCCATGTTAATAGGACAGGTAGTTGGTAGATTTTCCTGTTCTGCAAATAGCCATGTCATTGATGTTTTTCTTGGCTGTTTCTCGCCCACCCACCACTCTCCATCAAAGAGGGCACTCTGAGAAGAGTCCTCCAGTCATGGCCCCGCAGAGAAGTTGAACATCCCAAACCAACTTTGTCATGGACTCTCTTTGACCTATAATGGGTCACATCCTTGTCTCTCATTTCTTCTTAGCTTACATAAAGGGAATGGAAATGGTGCTGACCGACCCCATGCGGTGCTGGATGATAAGAAATCTCAAAGTGAGCGTTCTGTTGTCAGTGAAATGCCATAAAAATGTTCAATATAATGGCTGATTATTTTTCTTTAATCTTAAGTAGATACCTAGAATGAGAAAGTTCCATCTTGGTAGGAGAAATTCATTATCTTGGAAAGAATTTAATGGCTGCTGTGCAAATGAACGGGAGGAAGTTAAATTGTGGAATGGGAAGGAGCTGAGAAAAGTGAAATGAGTTGTGCATTAAATGTAGATAAACACAATTATGTGTAACTGGATTATCACGTGTGCAGGCAGGCGCTGTGTATTAGGCACCTGCGTTTTGACTAAAATTGATTCAGGTGCACGCGCTTGAAATCCTTGTAGATTCAGAGTTGTGCCTGAGCCACTGCCCAGGCACACAAGGGGCAGGCAGGGAGATGTCTGGTATCCTGGTCCCCCTCTGGAGAAGTTTACAGGGCATAGGACCAGACTGAGCAGCCCAAGACCATTTCAGGAAATTGCTAAGGGCTATCACAGAAAGTCTCGCTCTCTTTCATGTACAGCTTCCTTCTGGGTTTCTTCATTTCAACTGAGTCAGGAAAGTGGTCCTGGAGTCCAGTGCAGTCCAATGACCTGCCTACTCCATGACAAGGACAGATGCCTAATGTAGATGGCAGATGACATCAGGAGATGTTGGGAACTGGGCCGGCCTGCCATTCAAGTTTCTGTGGCTGCTGAGGCCTTCATGATGGAAACACAAAATCTCTTTGAACCTCTCTGGGTAGATGGGTAGAATTAGGCCCAGTTCCTTCCTACCCTTTTAGGTCCAAGTCTGTAAGTCAGAGTCATCTTCAGATCAAAAGCGAGCCCAGCCTCTGATCCCCGGGGGGCTGGGGGAGTGAGCAGAGCCATCCGCCGGCCAGTCCTCACCTCGAAGGAGGACAGATGTAGAGATACAGCTGTCGATACCCGGTTAATTCCTGTTGGCACATTTTATTTCAAATGCAAAGCATCATCAGGATTAAAATAAATGCTACCAGTTACGGGGATGCATTAAATTAATCATTGTTTTCCCTCGCTTGATCCTATAATACCCCTCCACTCAATGGATAAATACTAAGCCCTCCTCTGGGTGACTTGAGATGCACTGTATATTGTTGCACAAACTAAAGTGAGCTTCCTTTTTTCTCCCCTTTTGTTCCTCTCCTCTGCCCTTCGCCCCCTCCGCATCGCAGGTGATACTTATCCTGACGAAGCTGTACGACTTCAATCTGGGGAGCGTGACTGAGAGCTCGCTGTGGAGGTAAGTGGATTAGAAGCTCTTAACAAGCTACTCTGGCCCCGCTCACGCGAAGAATGCCTGCCACACGGCTGGGAAGCATGTTTTGGAAGAGACAGAAAACAGCCCTCCTCATGGAAGGCCTCTTTAGTGGCCGGGGTAGAATGGGTGCCCCCCCGCCCCTCGCCCCCGGTGAATTCTCCTAGCACCCGGCTTATCTCTTTTGGGGCCTGTCACACCTTCTGCTTGGCATCACTGTTGCTTTTGCGTTCCTGCCGTGTCTCGTTCTGCTTGACGAACACACGTCTGATTGGAGAGATCAGACGAGCCTGCCCAGAGCAAGAGAGCCTGCTGGAGGGCGGATTCTTGCCTTGGGTGTGAGTCTTGGCCCAAGGACTGTTTCTAGTCCTTTGCATCTGTAAGATGCTGTGGTTCTTACCTGTACTTGTGGGAATAGACACATGTGGGGACCACAAGGTGACTTTCGAGGGTTCCTTAAAAAAAAAACAAAAAACATATATAAGTAAATTTAATGTACATATTTAATAAATATTTAGTAAATATTTAACAAGTTTATATATTGAATGGATGTTTACTGTATATTTAATGCATATATATTAAAATGTATATTAGTAATATATATATTTTAACATAGAGAGAAATGTATATTTTACAACAGCATTGGTATAAGGATAAATGTATTAATATAGTATATGAAAACTTTTTTCAGCCTAAAAGTTCATCAGAATCTTGCCATTTGCAATGATGGGGATGGAACTAGAGGATATTATGCTAAGTGAAATATGTCAGTCAGAGAAAGACAAATACCATATGATTTCACTCATTTATGGAATTTAAGAAATAAAACAGATGAACATGGGGAAGGGAAGGCAAAATAAAATAAGATAAAGAAAGAGAGGGAGGGAAACCGTAAGAGACTCTTAACTCTAGGAAACTACTGAGGGTTGCTGGAGGGGAGGCGAGTGGAGCGATGGGGTGATGGGCAGTAGTAAGGGGGGCACGTGGTGTAATGAGCAGTGGGTGTTGTATCCAACTGATGAATCACTAAAAAGTCTACCCCTGAAACTAATATTCAGCCCTGTGTCCCCTGCGCCTCCTGGTTAAGTCAGCTTTGATGGGATGCTGGTCACAGGGGGCAGGGAGAAGGAAGTCGTGGGTGGGTTTGGTCAGAGAGAGCTCGAGTGAGGCCATGACCGGAGGCATTGCTCTGGGTGGGAAGCCTCGGCACACTTGCCCTTCTGCACGCGCACACACACCTGAACACGCACACGCACACGCACACGTCCTCACTGCCGGCAGTCACACAGGGCAACAGCAAATCACGTCCGTCATCATGAGTCGGCACTTCACACTCTGGAAGGCTGCGTGTGTCCATCCTGTTTGCTTCGTTATTGGTAAACCCTGGGGAGGACGCTGTCCCCAAAGGCCATTCCCTTGGGTGTGTCATCATCCCAGAGCCCTGTCCTGAGGGTTTCCTGCGGTCTTGGAACCAGAGGGGGCTGGGGTGTGAGTATCTGTGTGCCTTGCTTCTTCATCTGCCCTGTTTGTTTGCAGAGGACTAGCCAGAGTCTGTTTCCCAGGGAGGGGGAGCCGTCAGAGCATCTATTAAATATTTAGGGGTTAATTGCTCATATCGACTCAGGCCTGCCTCTGTTTGCACAGGATGTCCAAAACCTAATTTTGCTGCTCAGTGAAAATTGGCAGAGATATAAGTAACCGGGGTTCGTCTAATAGATGAGAGCATGCCTATTTCCATTCACAAGGGACTCCCAGGGAATTAGAGCCTCAGAAACCTTCTCCTCATGTCCAGTCACAGTGATACCATGCTGATACCTTAAGCCCCACTCCCATGCTGTCTTCTGGGGGCAAGTAATGACAGAGGCCAGAAAATCCTATCCATGCAGTGGGTACCAGCTCTACCTGGCATCCCAGATTTGGTTAGTTCTAGGGGTGGGCCAGGCGAAGCCAGGGAGCCGAGGCCGGCTGCTTGCAGCTTGAGGCCCTTATGTAATGAAGTGTGTGGCCCTTGGTCATAGAAGCCAGTATATTCCCTGGTGTATAGCAGAGACTGCAGACGGCTGAGTGGCCCCAAGGGCACCCTGATGTCTCCTTGCCAGGATTCCGGTCCCTCCTCGCCCACCCCAAGAGCTCTGTAACTGCAGGAGCCTTACTTAACCTCTCTGTATCAGTTTCCTGGGGCTTCTGTAGCAAAGTACCCTGGACTGAGTGGCCCAAAGCAACAGAAATGTGTTCTCTCTCAGGTCTGGAAGGTAGAAATCCGAAATCAAGGTATCTCTGGGGCCACACTCTGTTGAGAGGCTCCAGGGAACATCCTTGCCTCTTGCAGCCTGAGGGGCTGCCAATGGTCCCTGTGGCCGGGGGACTCCCTGTCCGCCTCTGCCAGCCCCCGCGGCCCTCTCCTCTGCACTTGAGACTGCTCCTCTCCTGTCCCTTATGAGGACACTTGCCATCACATTTAGACCTCCAGGATCATCCGGGATGATCTCATCTTGAGATCCTTAATCGTACCTGCAAAGAGCCTTGTTTCACACAGGGGCATTCCGGTTCTGGGGATGAGGATGTTGAATGTATTTTTCTCTGGTGGTCACCGTTCAACCCGTTTCTCTTACGCTGAATGTAAGTTGGAGATGGTGCAGAAGCTGCATTTGCTCCGACCATGTTCTTGCTGGAGCTGAGACATCCCTGCTTCTCCCTGCCGTGGCTCTTACCCTTGGCTCTTCCTGTTCCTCTTGGCGGGGCCCACCAGCGCCTCAGTTCTTACCCTCTCTGTTCACCTAATCAGGGAAGCCTTTCCCTAGGACTTCACATTCCATCACTCAGCTTGCACTTTCGTCCTTAGTACTTACCACTATCTGGTATGCTAAATATTTTTCTTATGGATTGATTTATTGTCTGCCTATGCCCATTAACATCTAAGCTTGTGGAGGGAGAATTTTTGTACATTTTAATTCAGGGCTGTACTCTTCAGCACCTAGGACAGTATCTGCCCCACAGGAGATCTTTAATGTTTACTCAGTGAGTGAATTAATGGATGGATTGCAAAGATTAAATGAAATAATAAATGTGCAAACCCTTAAGACAGTGACTCACATGTAGAAAGTTCGCTTAATTGTAATGACTAATGATTACTGTAACCCTCTGTGTTTGTATAGTGTTCATTCCATTATTGACTTTGTTTATAAGGGTCCACTGATGCCAGGCTCCGTGTGGTGGAAATTATAGGGCACCAAGGGGATGTATTCTGTGCTAAGGATGAATTAGCAGAGATCCTTAGGGGATTAGGGAGGGGAGAGGAGTGATTTAGATTGTTGTTCCTTGTGTTGATTGGAGGGAATTGAAACATCAATTTCTAGCGACCCAAGGATGTTCTTTTGTAGATAAGATTCTCTGAGCTGGGGGTTGGCCTGACCAGTAGGATATGATTTGGCAAACAAGAAGTGGAAAAATGTCTCTAACAGAGGGAAAAGGCCAGGTAAGGCTGGGCTTCAGGAGAGAAGGGAGCCAAGCAGGAGGCAGAGAGAGCCGCTGGACTTGGACCAGGGAGGGAAGGTTTGGGGGTCTCATCGTGTTCACAGAAGGGGCCAAACCAAAGAGCGTAAAGCAGAGTGTGGTTTACGGATGATAGATTCATGCGGTGTGATTTGGGATTTGGAAAGCCGGTGGATAATGTAGGCTTTCCCTCTGGATAAATGTTATATACAAACGTATTTTTGTGCTGTGTTTCTGGGGGTCTCTAGGTCTGATAAAACCACACTTAGCAACCCCTGGGTAGGGCCAGAGTGAGAAAAGGGGCTGCTTCTAAACTTCGGGGGAGTTATCCAGTGTGCTGGGGCCTCAACAGAGTTTTTCAAACCTTTTGTTGTCTTCCCTACTCATCCCCTAAAGATCTGTGTCTGCCATCCTCTTTTCTGTCCCAATAATGAGGATGTATTTTGCAGTTTGTGCCTACAGCACTGTGACCTCCCTTACTAGTACAGTGTGCAGAGAAAAGAAACTAAATTAAACACACACCCTTTCAGTTTCATGATTTGGCCCAACATGCTTAACCAAGTTGAAACTGAATTGGGGGATTCTTCTTCAATTTTCTGTACAGCGGAGGAGCCTGGAGCAGCAGCTGTCATGACAAGATGACATTCCTTGCCAGGTTACAGTGTGATATAATTATTCGCCTCACTGGATTAATAATTCAGAGGCCACCTACTTCTAAATAGACAAAAGACTGTTTAAAAGCATTCAATCGGGGGGCAGTACCTTGTGCCCTCGTGACATTCGTTCTGAAACTCCTCACTGAAGAGGGTCAAACTTTCCTCTGCCACGTGGACGGCTGCATACATTGGTTATTAGCACAACCATCTGTTGGTCTCCCTTAGTCAATGGACATTTTCCTTCTAGGATTCAAGCTTATAGACTAATGAGTTTGGGGACTGACATTTTCAAAAAGACCCAGGGCTTCACGTTCAGAGCATTTTCAGCCCATAATGTGTCCAGTCTGGAGGCTGCCCATCAGTGAGGAGGGATGGTGGAACCCAGCACTGTTAGATTTTCTAGAAGCCTAACCCAAGGAGGAGAGGTGAGTGAAAGGCAGGGGGCCCAGCATCAGTGGATTGGTTTCCTCCTCACTGAAGTGATTACAAATAGAAGCTCTGGGACTGATGGCCTATGTTCAAGTCCAGTCCGAGCTACTCCACTTAGCCACTGCGTGACCCCCAACATGTTTCTTTACCTCTCTGTGCCTCCGTGTCCTTAGTGTATGACGCGGATGTACTGGCTCCCGCCTCACAGTATGGGGATGATGTTTCACGTGAAATAAAATGCGGAAGCTGCCTAGAAAAGTGCCTGGCGCAGAGTGCCTACCCGTAGAAAACACGCCTGGAGAGTGGGTCACCATCATGTCACCTGGTAGTTGAGCTTCTTCTCTCTGCTAGCTCCTCTACCTGACAAGAGCGGGAGACACACTGTGCTCTTAGAAAAGTAACCAGCCAGGGCCACCTGGGTGGCTCAGTGGGTTGAGTGACCGACTTTTGGTTTTGGCTCAGGTCATGATCTCAGGGTTGTGAGATCGAGCCCCGGGTCTGGCTCCGTGCTCAGTGCAGATCTGCTCCTCCCCCTCAAATAAATAAAATCTTTAAAAAATTAAAAAAAGAAAAAGAAAAGCAACCAAGGCTGCTCAGCCATTTCTTCTGGGGTGCACAGAGCTGACGGAGGTGTTCCTGGTTCAGGTGTTTCCGGAGCTTACCACTTCCTGCGCACGTCCTCCTGGGCGGCTTCCCTGCCCCTCCTCCCTGAGTGGGGGGCCCCCTCCTCCGCTCACCACCAGCATCGACGACACTGTGTTGTGATGTGTTTCCAGCCTGGGAGCCTCTCAAGAGCAGGGCCCATGTGCCTTTCCAGTTTCTAGATCTACAATGCTGAGCCCTTGGTCTGCACTAAAGAAGGGCTTGGAGATCTGGAACGGAAGCACCATGTCCCCAGATCAATTGCGGCATCAGCCTGCCTCAGCCTGTCGCCTTCCTTGTATTGAGTTGTCTCATCCTCCCGCCACTGGGGAATCCCGTGACTTTTCATCTGGTCTGCAAGCTGTTGACTGGACCATTTATTCCCTCCCCTAATTGTTCCGTCAGTGACCTTTCTGGGGGATGCTGTTTTTTTTTTTAATAGAAAATGGAGACCTTTGGATTTATTAATTTTTTGTTTGCCAAGAAAGCCCTGATAATAATTGCTAAGACTTCCCAGAAGTTATTAGTTTGCAAACTTTAATGACACTCATGATTTATTTATGCATCTCCCTCCCTCTACAGCTGCTCACCCCAATTCCTTAGTGGAATTCCCATTGCATCTGAGTGAATTAATGGAGACAAAACTGCAGATTGGAATGACATTTTTTGTTGTTGTTGTTGTTAGGCTGTTAATTAAAAACCGTGCGTCCTACTCGCTAGGCTCTTCATGTGGGAAGTCCCGAAGGCTGGGCTGATGATACAGGCTGTGCAATCCTCTCTCTAGAACTGAGGCCTCCTCCTATTTGCTTTTGGTAGTAATAAATCTGGTGAAAGCTCCCGAATGGGTCACAGAGCATTCAACTGAACAGATGTTAATCGAGCGTCAATTATATAAGCAGCCTGCGCTCATTGCTGGGGGATGCAGGATGGTCATGTCCTGCTTGTTATCCTCAAGGAATGTTTCGTTTGGTTGAGAGGTAAGGTCAATGTACTAGGAAGCAACATTGGGCCTACGCAGGAATAATATGTATATACGAAATACAGTGCACTCGGCAATGAGTGGCCTTTGTGTAGAAATACTTCTATATTTTTATTATTGTTACCCACCTCATTCTATAAAGGATGCAAAACGAATCTAGGAAGGAATTAGAGAAGGGATCAACAGGGGCACCTATTGATATTGAAGGGATCAGTAGAAGGGACACCTGTTTTTTTGTTTTGTTATTTAAGATGAAAGGTCTTATTTCTCTGTTAGGGTGTGAAACTCCCAAGAGGAAAGACTGTTTCATATACTAGTGGTTCCCATGGTTCTCAGAAACAGCCGGTAATAGGTGGGATTATATAGGGGTCGTGGTTACAGGAGTGTGTCCTGGATTCAAATTGCCCAGATGTGAAGCCTAGTTCTAATGCTTATTAGCTGCACCAGCTTGAGCAATGTTTTAATTTTCTAAGCCTCATTTACTCACCAATATAATGGGATGACAATAAGGGAGCTTTGTGGGAAGTTAGTGAGATGGAGTATGGAATGCAAACTGCCTGGAATCTAGTTATTACTTGATGGAATCGTTGCTATTTGTTCATAGGTCCACGTCCTCCTCGCCCAGCAGCTTCTCCAGGTTCTCCATGAATGTGGTGCTGATATCTTTAGGAGGGCGGGGTGCAGAACACATCTAGAATCCTAAGGGACTAATGCCTGGACATGATACACTTCTTTTTTTTTTTAATAAAGATTTTATTTATTTGAGAGAGAGAGAGAAAGAGAGAGTTGGGAGAGGGGCAGAGGGAGAAGCAGGCTCCTTGCTGAGTAGGGAGCCCAGCACAGGGCTCGACACCAGGACCCTGGGACCATGACCTGAGCCAAAGACAGACACTTAACCACCTGAACCACCCAGACACACCTGGACAATGATACACTTCTCTTGAGAAAATACTCTGGAGTCTTCACCTTTGGATACTCCTCTGTGCTTGGCAAAAGGGGAAGGTTAACACTTTTCTTGGTTTTTCTACACCAGATGCTGATAATGATGATTCTGAGGTACAGGATACAAAGCACAATCTGATTTAAGTTCCCCTAGCACAGTGTTGAGTTAACTCATCCATTACTGGTGATTATCTTTTTTAATGCGATCATAAGGGAATCTAAACCCATTGAAAAATTTGGTTACCTCCCAAGTAGTCAACAAAGGTGGGATTGTGTGTATGCCTCAGACTTGGCACATCCTCAGAATTACTTGTGGAATGTGTTAAAAATCTAGATTCCTGGGCCCTCTGCGAGATTTCAGTTTACTAAGGCTGGGAATAACTCCGGATGTAGAATTTCCAGTGCTCCTTAGTGGCTTCTTGTCGTCGGATAGGACCAGGGGCCAGGGAGCTCAGAGGAAGCCGGGGCTCTGGGCGGATCTCAGTTCCCAGTAAATTGGGTTAGTCTTGCCGTCCTTCTGTTTCCTCATAAATAGAGGAATGAGATAAAGTGATCCCTCAAGTCCCTTTTAACTCCCAAGTCCACTGATTGTTCCAGCCGGGGAAATCAGACAAGAAGCACGCCACATTGGAATTTATGATGTGCAGCAGGTAACAGCTTCAGTCCTGAGAACAGCCACCTCCCTGCCAAAATTGGGCAGTGTCAACAACACAGACACGGCTCTGCAAACGTGCTGTTCCCTGATGGACAGCAGCCAGTTTGCAGGTGTTAGCTAGAAAACCTCTCCAAACTACTTGATTCAGATTCATTAAACAAAGGGAGGGTCATAAAATCTATGAAAGTCTTTGTTTCAAGAAACAGAATGAGAAAGGGGCTTGCCCTAAATATTGACCTCAAACATCTTCCTTTGTTAGAGAAAAGAGAAATGACTGGAGAAGGGGGTCTGGATTACAGATTTATTGTTTTCCTATTTATTATGGGAAAGAGGGGTTCTTTTTATGGCCTAGTCTTTTTTTTTTTCCACGAGGCAGGACCCAGACATGTATAAATCTTGATTTTTGTCCAGTGACTGAGAGAATGTAACACTTTTGTATGGATCCTGTCTGTTGATTATTATTTTATGTTGTTTTCGCTTTTATCCAAATGCAGTGCCACTTTATCACAATCATAAATAACCTCACCACTTGGAGAAGGGGTGTGAAATTCTGCCCATCCCTTTCCCCAGCCTGAGCTCCCTCTCATTTTCTCAGCAGTAGATTCATTAGCCTTCTAATGAAGTTAATAAGTAAACAGGATCAGACAGTCCCTTCTAAAATAACATTTATAAATGGATGCATTTCCCTACTCTCTAAGGTAAGCCTTAATTTATTTCCCTGCCAGATGTCCACGTGTGTAAAACTATGATAGGTGGGCCCTTGGAATTTGGTTTGAAGCCAAAAAAGGAAAAAAATAAAATTTTCAATTCGCACAGAGCCTATATCCAAGTTTACAGGAGAGTGGATTTTTACATATCTCATTCCTGCTTTTATATATATAAACACCTATAAAGATAAGCTAGTCAAGCTTCATAAAACTTCATAGTTACTTTCTCATCATTTGGTGGTCAATTACTTTGTTGGACATACACTGTAAATGTCTTTAGGAGGCTTTTGGCAACTTCCCCAAAGACCACTGCCCTGGATATTATTTGGGAAGCAGTAAACTGGTAAAAAGAACCTCTGCATTTCTCTCGCACGTCTGTGAGGTTTCTTTTCAGGAATTGCTGAACTTACAAGGGAAGCATTTCACATCTTACTGCTGCTTCTAAATGCTTTGTGCCCAAGTTAAAGCTAAAGTCAAGTCTTAAAATGCAATACATAGAGTTTATCTTTTAAAAGCTCCCCCTTTCAGTACTTATCTCTTAAACTGGTATATTATTTGTAGTCACTGCTCACATGCATGCCTGGCACATCTCCTATTTCTGGGAGGAATGTGAGGCTTGTGCATTGAACATTTCATTTTATGAATGGATGAACTAAGGTCCTGAATGTGTTGGTGCTCGGTGATTTCAGATCTGGGACCCAAATTTAGGTCTCTCCATTCTCTGCAGACCCTGCTCTTACCGTTACATTAGTAATCACTCTTTCCTGGCCTTTCTAGCTCAGCCACCATTCATATTTCTTAAGAGATGTACAGCCAAGTGACTGCACTGGGGACTGGGAATGGGCTTCTTGGATATTTGTCTAAGTGATTTTCAATTCTGGTGGATCATGAAAATCACCTGGGAAATATAAGAAAAGCCAGTTTCCTGGGCCTTCTTCCAATCCTATTGAGCCAGCTTCTGGGGTCAAGGTCTGGTTGCTTATAGTTTGAAGGTGCTCCCCCCTTGATTCTGATGTAACTTGATTCTGATGTGAGAGATGTGATGGCCATCTTTGCTTCTGAAAGGTGCGTGACAACTTCTTTGGGGGAATTTGCCCTCAGCATAGCACCTTTCCCTGTTATCTGTAGTCTTTATGGTTGGTTCAGAATGAGAAGTACAGTCATTCATGCAAAAATCCGTAGTTGCACCCTCGTCTTTATAAATGACAACCATAAAGTTTAATAATTGGAATGAGCTCTGGCACTTACTAATTAGTTCACATTCTGTCAGCATCAAGCTTGTTTAATTGGCAATTAACATTGATTTTAGAGAGTGGCACCACAAGAGAATGGTTACAAGGTGCTGCTATCCATGGAATTATGCTTGAGAGGAACCTTACAAGGGTGAGTTGGCAGCTGGGAATCCAGGTTCCCTGGGGGATCGGAAGACAGAGCAAATGGGAAACGGTTTCCAGGTGACATTGGAAGGCTTTCTATTCATAATGTTTGGTTGCAAGCTACAGAAGTAATCACTAACCTAGGCAAGGTTTAGGATTTGTTGGGACGATACTGGGATCACTCAGCATTTGGTGGAAGAGGTAACAATAAGACTCCAGGAAGGACAAAATCCTAGGCATCTCTAGGGACCATGGTATGTCATGGCTCGATTCTCTACATCTTCGAGGACCACAGCAGCTGTATGTCATAGCTCTGCTCTCTAGTGAGCCGCCATCATACGACCACAACCTTCCCTGTGATTTAAAGTCCTGAGAGAGAATTGAAAGGACAACTTGAGTCAAGTAGTTAAACTTTGATTATGTTTGGGGGTGAGAATTTCCTGGCCTAGGCTATCTTTCTTGTTCATTCCTATGCATAAAGAGACTGGGACCACCAGAAAAAAGCCAGGGAAGGGTTTTTTGGAATACTAGACCAATAACCTTCAAGGGTATCACATGTTTTTTGATGAATTTTTTAAAAAGATTTTATTTATGTATTTGACACACAGAGAGAGATCACAAGCAGGCAGAGAGGCAGGCAGAGAGAGAGAGAGAGAGGAGGAAACAGGTTCCCTGCTGAGCAGGGTGCCCGATGCGGACTCGATCCCAGGACCCTGAGATCATGACCTGAGCGTAAGGCAGAGGCTTTAACCCACTGAGCCACCCAGGTGCCCCTTCTTTTTTTTTTTAATTTTGTTTTTTCAGTGATCCAAGATTCATTTTTTATGCACCACACCTAGTGCTCCATGCAATACGTTCCCTCCTTAATACCCACCACCAGGGTCACCCCTCACCCCTCTCCTCTCCCCATCATAATAACCCTCAGCTTGTTTCTCAGAGTCCACACGCTCCCCTTCTAATTTCCCCCAATTCACTTTTCCTTCCCTTCCCCTAGAGTCCTCCATTTTATTCCTTATGTTCCACAAGTGAAACCATATGATAATTGACTCTCTCTGCTTGACTTATTTTACTCAGCATAATCTCCTCCAGTTCCATCCATGTTGATACAGAAGTTGGGTATTCATCCTTTTTGATAGCTGAGTCACATTCCATTGTATATATGGACCACATCTTCTTTATCCATTCGTCTGTTGAAGGGCATCTCAACTCTTTCCACAGTTTGGCAATTGTGGACATTGCTGCTATGAACATTGGGATACATATGGCCCTTCTTTTCACTACATCTGTATCTTTGGGGTTAATACCCAGTAGTGCAATTGCAGGGTCATAGGGTAGCTCTGTTTTTAATTCTTTTGAAGAATCTCCATACTGTTTTCCAAAGTGGCTGCACCAACTTGCATTCCCACCAACCAGATATAGACCCTCAACTCTATGGTCGAATAATTTTCTGATGAATTTTAATGTAAAGAAGACTTAAAATACCCTAAATTTTAAAGAGCATCCCTTCACTTTTACTACTGATTTAAAAGACTCATTTAGGGCGCCTGGGTGGCTCAGTGGGTTAAAACCTCTGCCTTCACCTCAGGTCATGATCTCAGGGTCCTGGAATTGAGGCCTGCATTGGTCTCCCTGCTCGGCAAGGAGCCTGCTTCCTCCTCTCTCTCTGCCTGCCTCTCAGCCTACTTGTGATCTCTCTCTCTGTGTCAAATAAATAAATAAAATCTTTAAAAAAATAAAAGACTTATTTATAATGTGTCAGGGAATGTGCTAGGAGCTTTATGTATAAAGATGTTACTTGTAGCAGCCTTGCAAGGATTTTATCCCATTTTGGTAGAGATGAGTCAGAAGTTTTTATAATCAGCAGGTAATGGAGATGAAGTTTGACCTCACATTTGTAAAACTAAAGTTCATGCTACTCTCATTTGGCCATACTGCCTCCCAAAATAGTTTTAAACTTAGGGTGTAGTTAGTGAGCACTTTCTCAGTTTTGGCTACCACACTTCCATATCTGTTCTCTGGAACTTTATTTATTTATTTATTTTTAAGATTTTATTTATTTATTTGATAGAGAGATCACAAATAGGCAGAGAGCAGGCAGAGAGAGAGAGGAGGAAGCAGGCTCCCTGCTGAGCAGAGAGCCCGATGTGGGGCTCGATCCCAGGACCCTGAGATCATGATCTGAGCCAAAGGCAGAGGCTTTAACCCACTGAGCCACCCAGCGCCCCTGTTCTCTGGAACTTTAGATAATGTACTGTAGTTCTCAGAGTCTTTATATGTGATGGCATTATGATTGATTGAGTGTATTGTCTAAAATTTATTTTATTTTATTTATTTTTATTATTTGCCCCAGGGGTACAGGTCTGTGAATCATCAGGCTTACATCTTTCACAGCATTCACCATAGCATAAACCCTCCTCAATGTCCATAACCCATCCACCCTATCCCTACCCTCCCACCCCTAAGTAACCCTCAGTTTGTTTGGTGAGATTAAGAGTCTCTTATGGTTTGTCTCCTTCCCGATCCCATCTTGTTGTCTAAAATTCTTAATTTTTGGAATTCCCCCTTCCCACAATCACATTCAGAGAAACAGATAAAATGCTCTTAATCATCTGCAAATTCTCACCTGTTCCTTTTATGAAGGATGGTTGTTGATTATAGAATATTATTTGGGATGAGTGCACTATTTGCAATCATACACATTTTTAATTTAATTTTTTACTGACACCAATAGAAGATTCACATGCACCTTGAAGAAGTAATACAGAGAGAGCTTGTGTACTCTATACCAAGTCTCCCTAATGGGAATATTTTGTCAAACTGTAATATAATATCACAACAGTTTATTGATATTGTTACAATCCACCAACCTTCTAACTTTCCTTCGGTTTTATTGCTCTATTTGTGTGTTTGTGTTCGTGTGTGTGTGTGTGGGGGTTTGTCTATCCACCACTTCAGTGAAGATGCTGAACACTTCTATCACAAGAATCTCTCATGTTCCGCTTTTATAATCACAGCCACCTCCCTTTCCCCAGACCTTTAGTTACTAAACCTTGGCAACCACTAATCTGTCCTCCATTTACAAAATGTTTCATTTCAAAAATACTAAAGAAGTTGAGTCACACAGTATGTAACCTTCCAAGGTTACTGTTTTCACTTAGTATAATTCCGTGGATACTCATCCAGATTGCTGTTTGTTTCTATTTATTGCTGAGTAATATTCCATGTGTGTGTATGTATGTATGTATGTGGTTTAGCCTTTCACCTGTTGAAGGACATTTGGGTTGTTCCCCATTTTAGGTTATTGCAAATAGTGCTCTTGTGAACATCTGAGTACAGGTTTTTGTGTAATTGTGTTTTCATCCCTCTGGGATAAATGCATAAAAGTGTGATTTCTGGGTCACTTTGTGGTTGTGTGTTTAGTTTTAGAAGAAACTGATAAACTTTTTCAGAGTGGTGGTACCATTTTATATTCCTACCAGCAATGTATGAGTGATCCGATTTTTTTTATAGCATTGCCAGCAAGGATGTTTTCACTATTTTCAGTTTTAGCCACAGAGGAGGGAGGCAGTAATATCTCATTGTGGTTTGAAGTTGCATCCTTGATAGGTAATGATGTTGAACATCTTTTTATGTGCTTACTTGTGCAATCTGTATATTGTCTTTGGTGAAATGTCTGTTTATGTCTTTGGCCCATTTAAAAAATGCTTTACAGATATTATTGAAATACAACAAGCCATACATATTTAATATATACAACTTGGTGAGTTTGGGAATAAGTGAAACTCTCACCAAGGTCTATGTCATAAATTTTCCATCACCTCTAAGCTTCCTGCTGCCTTCTTTATTCATCATTATTATTTTTTGTGATAAGAACTCAACATAAGATTCACATTCTTAGCACATTTTTAAGTCTGCAATGCGATATTGTTAACTATAGCTTTATGTTGTTCAACAGATTTCTAAGACACAATTATCTTGTATAACTTAGAACTTTGTACCATTTGATTAATACCTAACCATTTCCTCTTTCCCTCCAGGCCCTGGCAACCACCATTCCATTCTGTTTCTATATGTTTGACTATTTTAGATTCCTTATTTAAGTGGCATCATGTTTTTGTCCTTCTGTGTCTTGTTTATTTCACTTAGCATAAGTGTCATGTATGTTGTTGCAAAAGGCAGGATTTCCTTCTTTTTAAAGACTTAATAATATTCCATTGTATGTATATGTCACATTTTCTTTATTCATTCATCCATCAGTGAATATTTATGTTGCTCCCATGTCTTGGCTGTAGTGAATAGAGATGCAGTGAACATGGGAGTGAAGATATCTCTTTTAGATTCTGATTTAAATTCCTATAGATGTGTACCCATAAGTGGTATTTTTAGACTATATGGTAGTAAAAGGACCATACTGTTTTCCATAGTGGCTGTACCAGTTTACATTCCTACCAACAGGACACAGGTGTTCCCTTTCCACCGCATACTCACCAGCATTTACTATCTCTTGTTTTTTTCTTAATCTATATCCTAGTAGATGTGAAGTGATAGCTCATTGTCATTGTGATTTGCATTTTCCTAATAATTAGTGATGTTAAGCATCTTTTCATATACCTGTTGGCCATTTTGCATGTTTTCCTCTATGTTTTTATCTATACATCTGTTCAGTTTTTTGCCCATATTTTAATTGGGCTATTTTATTTTTTTGCTATTGAGTTTTAGGGGTTCTTAATATATTTTGAATATTAACCCCTTATCATGATGTTACACGATTTACAAGTATTTTCTTCCATTCCATAGGTCGCCTTTTCATTTTGCTGATAGTTACCTTTGCTGTGCAGAAGCTTTTGAGTTTGATATAATCCCATTTGCCTATTTTTGCTCTTGTTGCCTGTGCTTCTGGTACCATGTCCAATAAATCATTGCCAAAGCCAATGTCAAGAAACTTGTTGCCTATTTTTTTCTTCTTCCCGCAGTTTTATGGTGTTAAGTTGATTTTTGTGAATGGTGTAAGATAAGGGTCTAGTTTCATTCTTTTCATGTAGATATCAAGTTTCCCCTACACTGTTTATTAAAAAAACTATCTTTTCCTCATCCTGTATTTTTGGCATCTTTGTTGAAAATAAATTGACTCTATATGAGTGGATCTATTTCTGGTCTCTACATGTCTGTACCATACACCGTACCATATTGTTTTGAATACTGTAGCTTTATAACGTATTTTGAAATTAAGAACTATGATGCCCTAACTTTTTTCTTTTTGCTTACAAATGATTTGGCTACTTTGGGTCTTTTGTGGTTTCACATGAATTTTAGGATTATTTTTCAACTTCTGTGTAAAATTCCATTTGGAGTTTGACAGGGATTACACTGAATCTATAGATCACTTTGGGTAGTATGACATTTTAACAGTGTCAGTTTTTCCAATCTCAACATGGCTGCTTTTCCATTTATTGGTATTTGCTTTCCTTTCTTTCATTAATATTTTATAATTTTCAGTATATAGGTCTTTTACCTCTTTGGTCAAGTTTATTCCTAAATATTTTATTCTTTTTGATATTACTGTAAGTGAGATTGTTCTGTTAATTTCCTTTGTGGATAGTTCATTGTTAATGTGTGGGTGAGACTTGAGTGCATTATGCTAAGTGAAATAAGAGAAAGAGAAATACTGTAGGAACCCTCTTATATATGGAATTTAAAAACAAACAAAGAAGCCAAACTCACAGAGAGAACAGATTAGTGGTTCCAGAGGTCAGGGGTGTGGGGGGGGTGGGAAAAATGGGTGAAGGTGTTCAAAAGGTACAATCTTGCAGTTATAAAATTAATAAGAACTGGGGATATAATGTACAGTATGATGACTATAGTTAATAATACTGTATTGCATGTTTGAAAGTTGCTAAGACCGTAAATCTTAAAAGTTGTCATCATAAGAAAAATAGTTGGTAACTATGTGTAGTGATGATGGATGTTCACTAGACTTATTGTGGTGATCATTTCACAGTATATACAATATCAAATCATTATGTTGCACACCAAGAAAATGTTATATGCCCATTAGGTCTCAATAAAGAAGAGAGAAATGCAACTGATTTTTGTATATTGACTTTGTATCCTTCAACTTTACTGAATTTGTTTATTAGTTCCTGTAGTTTTTGTTTTTCTTGAGACTTTAGGGTTTTCTTATATATGACATTATAACAGCATGCCATCTGCAAGCAGATAATTTTACTTTTTCCTTTGGGATTTGAAAACCTTTTATTCCATTTCCCCCTAATTGTTTTGGCTAGGAATTCCTGTGCCATCCTGAAAAGCAAGAGTGCTTTTTCACCCTTGAGTGCACGATTAGCTATATATGGACTTTATTGTGTTGAGCTAAGTTCCTTCTATGCCTAATTTGTTAATTTTTTTTTTTGGTGAAAGGATGCTGAGTTGTAACAAATGCTTTTTCTGCATTTATTAAGAAAACTATGAAATTTTCATCTTTTATTCTGTCACTGTGGTGTGTCACACTGATTGATTTGCATATGATGAACCATCCTTGCATCCCAGGGATAAGTCCCACTTGGTTATGGTATGTGATCCTTTTAATGTGTTGTGAATTAGGTTTTGTTCATATCTTGTTGAAGATTTTTGTGTTTGTGTTCATCAGAGATATTAGCCTTGGTATTTTTTCCTGTTGTGCCATCTGTGCCTGGGTTTGGTATCAAAGTGACACTGGCCTCATAAAATGAGTTTGGAAGTGTTTCTTCCTCTTCTCTTTTTTGAGAAAGTTCAAAAGGGATTGGTATTGATTTGTCTTTCAGTGTTTGATAGAGTTCACCTGTGAAGTCATTTGGTTCTGTGCTTTTCTTTGTTGGGAGTTTTTCGATTATTGATTCAATCTATTTGTTATTGGTCTGTTCAACTTTTCTATTTTTAGGGGGTTTAGTCTTGACAAGTCATATGTTTTAGGATTTATCCATTCTTTCTGGTTTTTTTGTTGGCATGTGATGGTTCATAATTTTCTCTTATAATTTTTTTTTATCTCTGTGGTATCAGTTGTCATGTTTCCTCTTCCATTTTAGATATTATTTACTTGAGCCTTCTTAATTTTGTAGTCTAACTGAAGATATTTTTATTTTTTTATGTTTTTCCAAAAAAAATCAACTCTTAGTCAATTATTCAATTATCTTTCTGTATTTCAATGATTTCTCCTCTAAACTTTATTGTTGTCTTGCTTCTGCCAACTTTGGGCTTAATTTCTTCTTTTTTTTTCCTAGTTCCTTGAGGTGTAATGTTAGGTTGTTTGAGATCTTTTTTATGTAGGCACTTAATGCTATAAATTTCTGAGTCCTGCATCTGCTTCATTCTGTAAGTTTTGGTATGTTCTGTTTTTGCTTTTCTCAAGATAGTTTCTTTTTTCTTTCCTCCCTCCCTTCCTCCCTCCCTCCCTCCTTCTCTTCTCTTTTCTTTCTTTCTTTCTTTCTTTCTTTCTTTCTTTCTTTCTTTCTTTCTTTCTTTCTTTCTTCCTTCCTTCCTTCCTTCCTTCCTTCCTTCCTTCCTTCCTTTCTTTCTTTCTTTCTTTCTTTCTTTCTTTCTTTCTTTCTTTCTTTCACTCTTGTGGGAGCAGAGGTGCAGGGGCAGAAGGGGAGGCGGAGAGAGAATCCCAAGCAGGCTCCACACCCAGCAGCCCGGAGCCTGATGCAGGGCTCATTCTTACTACCCTGAGATCATGACCTGAGCCCAAATCAAGAATTGGGTGCTTAACTGACTGAGCCACCCCAGGTGCCCCATCTCAAGATATTTTCTAATTTCCTTTATTTTTTTCTAACCCATTGATGTATTTGTGAATTTTTAGCTTTCCTTTTGTTACTGATTGCTAATTTTATTCTATTGTGGTCAGAAAGGATAAGTGGAATGATTTAAATCTTTGTAAACTTGTTAAGACTTGTTTTGTGACCTAGCCTGTGATTTGTTCTGGCGAACGTTCTGTGTGGTGCTATTGGGTGGAATGTTCTTTGTATGTCCATTGGGCTTATTTGGTTTGTGGTATTGTTCAGGTCTGTTTCCATATTGATTTTCTGTCTGGATGATCTGTCAACTATTGAAAGTGGGAGACTGACGATTCTTTACTATTATTGCATTGCTGTCTATTTCTTTAGCTATGTCAATATTTGCTTTATATATTTAGGTGCTCTAATGTTGGGTCCATGTATGTGTAATTTCTGGATCTTCCTATTGAATTCATCCACTTAAAATTATGTAATGACATTCTTTTTTTCTCGTGACAGTTTAGACTGGTATAAACATAGCCACCTCAATACTCTATTTTGGCTACCATTTGCATACAGTATCATTTTTCATCCTTCAGCCTGGGTGTGTCCTTTTTTAAAAATTTTTTTTAAAAAATTTATTTATTTGTCAGAGAGAGAGAGAGAGAGAGCACAAGCAGAGGGAGAAGCAGGCAGAGGGAGAAGCACCGAGTAAGGAGCCTGATGTGGGACTCAATCCCAGGTTCATGACCTGAGCTGAAGTCAGCTGCCCAACCGACTGAGTCTCTGGTTATGTTCTTAAATATAAAGTCAGTCTCTCCCAAACAGCATATAGGTATATCTTTTTTAAAAAAATACATTCAGCTACTCTTTAGCTTTTGACAGTGAGTTTAAAACATTGAATTTAAAGTAATCATTGACGAGTAGGGACTTACTATTGCTTTTTGTTACTGTTTTCTGTTTTGTAGTTCTTTCTGTTCTCTTGCTCTCTTCCTTTCTTATTTGATGATTATTTGTACTTTGTAGAATCAAAGTATCCTTTGATTCTTTTACTTTATTTTTGTGTTTACTAAAGGTTTTTTTCATTGTGATTACTTTGAGGCTTGCATAAAACTTTTTATAGTTGTAATAGTTTATTTTAAGCTGACAGCAACTTAACTTCAATTGCATACAAAAACTCAACACTTACTGTTCTCTCCCTCAACACTTTATGTCAGCGATGCCAGAATTTACTTTAAAAAATTTTTCTAATATTTATTTTTTATTTATTTGAGAGAGAGAGAGAGAGAGAGAGAGAGAGAGGGAGGGAGAGTGCACCATGGGGGTGGGGAGGGGCAGAGGGAGAGGGAGAGAGAGAGGAGCTCAAGCAGACCCCCTGCTCAGTGCCAGGCCCACTGTGGGGCTGCATCGCAGGGTCCTGAGATCATGACCTGAACAGAAATCAAGAGTTGGATGCTTAATCGACTCACCCACCAGGTGCCCCAGAATTTGCTTTTTTCCCCCCGTATTATGTATCCATTAACAAAATGCTGTGATTCTAGTTATTCTTAATACTTTTGTCTTTTAACTCTTATACTAGGGTTAGAAGTGATTCATACACTATTATAGTATTGAATTATTCTGTATGTTTACTTTGCCAGTGAGATTTCTATTTTCATATTTATGACATCTTTTTAATACATGAACATGGTACACCTCTTTATTTATTTAATTATTTGGTTGTTTTCATCAGCATTTAAAAATTTTTACCTGCATAGGTTTCATTTAAGTGTATAAGTATTTCATTTTCTTTGGGTTGATTATAAAAGGTATTGTGTTTTTCATTTAAGTTTCCACATGTGTATTGTTAGTGAATAGAAATAGAAATGCATTTGTGTTTTGTCTGTTGATCTTGTATCCTGTGACCTTGACCAGCTCATTTAGTATTTGCTTTTGAATGCTTTTTGTGGACTCAGCACTCTGCTTGGTGCCCTTTCTACATCATGGAATACATAGATCATGAGACAGAGTGAGGTCCCCCAGTGAGGGCTCTGAGTCCAGGAAATTTGTTTCTCTGTGACCATGCATTAGATCAGTTCATTTAAGGAGACTTAACTATGTGTAATTTCTGTGCTAAGCATGTAGGCTATGGAAAGATGCAGAAGAGATTTTCCCTTTTAGGAATCTTCAGTTGAGAGAGACAGAGGTAGATAGAGATAGAAAATACAAGCCTTTCATATCATTATTTATTATGTTTTTTTTTAAAATATTTTATTTATTTATTTATTTGACAGAGAGCGAGAGAGATCACAAGTAGGCTGAGAGGCAGGCAGAGAGAGAGGCAGGGAGCCTGATGCAGGGCCTCGATCCCAGGACCCTGAGATCATGACCTGAGCGGAAGGCAGAGGCTTTAACCCACTGAGCTACCCAGGCTCCCTTATTATTTATTGTTAGAAGTAAATAGAAGTTTAAAATAGAGGCCCAAGAAAGGAAGATATTATTTCTACCTTTGGGAGATCAGAGGGCGCTTAATGGAAAGAGTAGTGTATGAGGTGGGCCTTGGAGGAGAGAAGGATTTTGATGTGTGATGTGAGGGGATGGGCATGCTAGATAAAGAAATAGATTAAAATCCACTGGGGAGAAAATGACCAGGACAGGTTTGGAGAATGTTCAGGAGACCGGGGAATTGAAGTGTTGATGCAGGGCAGGGAAAGAAACTGAGGAGGAAGCTGGACAGGAAGTGAATGCCGCACTGGGGGAGACTTGGGTGCCTGACTGAGCAGTTTGGAACCTTTTCTGTGGGGTAAAAAGGAAAGAGCACAGGCTTATGAACAGCAACTATAAATAATAGCTGTGCTTCAGAAGGGATGATTTAGTGGGGGAAACGTTGTAGCCAGGGAGGATCGGTTTTGATACGGCTAGGACATTTGTATTCTTTTTTTCCTCTTTTCTTTTTTTTAATTTATGAATCCACCTCTGTGTTTGATTGTGTGTTTATGTATCTTCTTACCCTTGCAGACCCTCCGGTTATCTGATGAATCTGTTTCATGGGTCAGGAATGAGGAAGGCAGGTTTGTAAGCTCCAAGCCCCCTTGCTTGAAGGAAACCAGAAACTTCCTCCCCAGGCCCCTGAATCTCTGACTGGCTTTCAGATGTAGAAACATGGATTCCATACCATTGAGGTTAAGATGTGGTGACTGGCTTACATGTTGGACCCAGTGAGGGGGCCATCAGGGACACGGCTTGCTTCACTGCCTTCCCACACTCAGACTAAGGTCAGACTTCAGTATTCTGAAAGCGTGGGGCAGAGGGTAAAGAAGGTGACCTGACTTCGTAAGATTATTCCATTTCATTCCTCAACATGTGCTCACTGTGGGGGTAGGGGAAGTGGGGGAGTAACAAGGCAGCCTGTGAAGAATTTGGAATTGCACCTAATTCTGATTTACTTTGATACTTTGATACCTTATAGTGTCATTCTCTTTAAACTCATCTGCCTGAATTCCCTAAGATTTGAGAATTGAGATGTTATACAAGATTGCCTCTGGCCAACAGGGAAGAAACAGTGAGTTTCCTAATATTCTACTTTTCTTCTCATTTTTGCATATTTAAATTTTTAGGCATTAAGTTCACTAATAAAGATAATTTTCCAAAAATTAAAAAATGAAGCATACTCTAAAGAAATAGTCACCATCTATAATCCTGTCCAAAAACATTGTCACTTCAGGATATGTTTACCTGTCCCTGTTTTACCTATCTGTTTTCACGTAATTGAGATCTTCTTGTATGAACGATTTTGTTTCTTATTTTCATATAACATTTGACTAAGCATTTTTCTATGTTACTTAAAATGTTTTGCAAACCTAATTTTAATGTTTGCATAATAGTGTATTATATTGCTGTTCTGTAATTTACTTAACTATATTCATTCATCTATTTTTGGAGAATCAGATTGTTTTACAGTTTTCCAATGTTTTAAAAATGTTGTAACAAATATCTAGATACATAAATTTTTGTTTTTGCCTACATTTTATATTATTTCCTTAGGATAGACTTCTGGAGGAGAAATTTTGAGACTTTAGTATACATTGTCAGGTTGGTGATGGGAAAGTTGCTTTTCTGAAAGTCTTAATGCTGGGGAAAAAACCAACTACAGCAACTCTGAAACTAAAAGAGAGAAGTTAACACACTGCAGTGTGCATGTGTGTGTGTGTGTGTGTGTGTGTGTGGTGTGTACACACATGTGTGTACATGCTTTAGGGTAATGAATAGGCCCCAAATTATTGTGAGATTATTGGAATAAGACTTGGGTAATGAGATCCTTGAAAATGATGTGTCCCTGGAGTCCAAGAAGAACATGATGTCTCCAGCTGACTGAACATAACCAGGCCATTCTGAATGGATCAAATGGCAACAGCAATAACCACATCAATACTAACAGCTGCTCACACTTACTGAGCACTAATTACATGACAGGCACTGGCTGCAGTGCTTTCCGTGTGTTTAATGCAGCCTTATAATAAGCCAGTGCGGTGAATACTGCTGTCATCCCATTTAACAGTCGAGGAACCTGAGAGCCGGGGAGTGGAGAGAACTTCGCCCCAGGCTGTGCTGTTGGTAGGTCATAGAGCAGGGGTTTGGATCCAGGACCTCAGATTCTAGAACCTATGCTCTTAACTATACTCGTTCACTTAGACCCGACTGAGGTTGGAAGTTGTTTTGGGGATTACCTGCAGTCTCGATTTACAGCCCACTGAGCGCAAGACTCCTGGATTAGACCCGAGGCACTGTCTGTATGAAATTGTCAGGGAGGAGCATGGGAGGGTCTAATGTCTTCCTTCTGTGAGGGTTTGGAATAGTGTTCAGCCTCTTCTCTCTCTCTCTTTTTATAAGATTTTATTTATTTATTTGAGAGAGAGCACAGTGGCAGGTGAGGGTGGGGGAGAAGGAGGGGGAGAAGCTGCCCTGCTCAGCGGGGAGCCCGATGTGGGGCTTAGTCCCAGGACCCTGAGATCACGACTGGAGCCAAATGCGGATGCTCAACCAACTGAGTCACCCAGGCGCCCCTCGGCTACTTCTCTTAATAAGCCCTGAAGGACTTGTTGAACAGAGCATGCCTGTTACCTGTACCTGCTTACCCGTACACTCCTGAGAGTCGCTGTGCAGACAGGTTCACAGCACAGACGCTGGCACATACTGCCCGGGTTCGAGTCCCAGCTCGGCTGCTTCCCAGCTGTGTCAGGCCCTTCTCTGGGCCCCACTTTTTAATCTCTAAAGGAGTAAGGACAGTGCCCACATCACTGGGCAGCTGAGAGGACCCCGAGTTAAAAATGGTAAAGTGTTTGGAACAGTGCTGGCTCCCAGTAAGCCTATGTTCTGTATTGGCTTCCATTCCTATTGGAACTGCTCTGCCTTTTGTCCTAATCCCTCAAGGCTCCAGTGAGGGCTCACGCCTGCCAGGGCTTATTCCCATGTTCCCCAGACATAATCAACACAGGCTTACAGAGCACTCCCACCTGCTCGAAGCCACAGGTATGGTGGGGAAGCAAATAGACATGATGCCTGAGCCCTTCATTCCTTCCTTCCGAAGTGGAGGCAGATATCACATAATCTCTATGGGGGTTGAAGGAAAGCACAGTCTCCACAAGATAGTGAGGCAGCAGGAACTTACCCAGTGGAAGGATCAGGGATGGCTTCCCTGGGTGTATTAGTTTCCTGCAGCTACTGTAACAAAATAATAGAAACTGAGTGGCTTAAACCACACAAATGTATTGACTCACAGCTCCGGAAGCTGGAAGGCTGAGATCACGGTGTCAGCAGGGTTGGTCCTTTCGGCTACAAGAAAGGATCTGTCCCATGCCTCTCTCCTAGTTTCTGGTGGTTTGCTGACAATCCTTGGCATCTTTGGCCTGTAGAAGCGTCACGCCACCTCTGTCTTCATGTTCCCGGGGTGTTCTCCCTGTGTGCGTGTCTGTGTCCAAATTCCCCCTTTCTGCAAGGCCATCAGTCTATTCCAGTCCCAGGGGATGTGAGCTGTATTCCAGTATGACTTCATCTTAACTAATTACATCCACAAAATCTTGTTTCTAAAATGGGGGGTATTTGCACTGGGGGGTGAAATTGAGACAGAATTAATCAAGAGCCGAGGGTGAGGGAAGAGAAAACGAGAAACATTTCAGGCAGGTCTGTGCAAAGATCCTGCTGCAGAGGGGGGAGGAATTTGCCTTTTCAAGGAGCCGGAGTAAGCTGAGTAAGCCAGCGGGTGCGGCCTGAGTGGTCTCCGAGATGCACTGTGGGGGCGGGGGGGGGGCATACCCTGTGGTGTCTCGTTATCCATTTTAAACAGTTTGGGTTTTACTTGGGGCACAATGGGAGACAATTAAAAGGCTTTAAGCAGGGGTGTTTCGTCTTGTAATGAATGTTTTAAAGATTTATTATTATTGAACCTTAATTAAATTTTTATTACTGATTCTGTATTAGTGTGAATGGAACTTTTTTCCCCTTATTTGTCATCTACTTGTCGCTCCTCAGTGCATTTTCTTTCCATGCATTTTGTATGGTTATCTACTGGTGACTGGTTTTCTTTATCATTTTGTACATGTTTTTTTTTAATATAATACATAAACGGAAAACATGGAATCTGATGCCAATACTTCCCCATTCTATTTTTTCCCCATTATCATAGTTTTATTTTTCATAAATAAAACTATGGAGTTTCACATTTTGTGAATAATCAAGTCTGCTAATCTTTATTTAAAATCACATTCCTTCTTACTTTTATTTGTTAAGATTGAAGAGCTCTCACCTTCTTCATGTATTCTTACACAGCAGCCAATCTATCCCTTAGGTGGGAAATGTGTGCTAAAAAGTGTTGAATAAGCTGTGACATTCATTTGAGGAAACATCTGCTTGTTTTGTTCTCAATTATCTCATCAAATCCTCCCCCAAACCTTACAAAGTAGGTACTATTGTACTTTTCCTTTTTGCAGATGGGGAAACTGAGTTTTTAATAAAATGAGCCATCCACTGAAGTTCACAGAGGTGGATTTGGGCTGTTCACCTCAGATAAGCAGACTCATGACTTCTTCACAACCAAGGAGCTTCTCAGCTGGAAGCTCTGAGTTGTTTCTTGGGTGGCCTCCACCCGATCACTCTGGATCTTGATACTTACTTTGCCGATGAAAATGAGAATGTTCCCAGTGGAGCAAATGCTAAGTTCCCAGCTAGGCTGTGCCTCACTTCCCAATACCCTTGCCTTTCTTTATGCTACTTCCCATTCTGGAATTTCCTCTTCTCCCCTCCTATTCACTTTTGGGGTTTAGGTTCTGATTTCTCCTGGAGACTTTCTTGAGCACCCTCTGTCTTCTTTCTTTTGAGTCCCTTAGAATCTCTTCTCCCACTCACTCATTGGCTACTTGGTCTCACCATGTCTGGCTTCTCGAGGTCACTCCTGGCACCTGGCTTTGTGCTCTGGATGTCCCATGTGTTCCGTAAATGTCTTTTGGGTGGAGGAAGAGCACGATCCAGCTGAGTGCCTTGGATTTTCAGACTGGGAGTGCATGGAAAACCTGCCTGGGTCTAGCAGCCTTGGGTCCTGCGGGCACCCCAAGTGCCAGTCAGCCTCCTCTGGACACTTGGTTCTTGGTGTCCCCTTTGCTCCTGTCACCGGCCTCGCATTGGCAGTGTTTTCTGCTCTGTAGCTTGTCCTCTGTCACAGTTAGATGGTGTAGGATGGGATAAATGGATATTTTGGAGTGACAGCGTGTGTTGGAAGGCAGCCAGCTGATAACTGAGAATGGCACACACAGAATGCCACAGTTATCGAAATTCACTGGCTGTTGTGGGGCATCTGCCAGATTGCTTATCAGGGTTGACCGAAGGAACATTGCCAAGAGATTGGGGGATAAGTGGGGGCAATATGTGCTTGGGGGTGGTTATCATTGTTAGCACATCCTGAACGGCTCCTGTGTGCCAGGAATAGGTAGTTTCTGGTATTCTCTCTAATCAAAACACCCTGCCAGCAAGATGTTTTGGGAAGTGCTGGGTATCAAGTGAGTGCTGTAGGGTGGCACGAATGTGGGGCTATTGCACGGCCTTCTGGCTTTGCTGTCTTGCTCAGAGATGTCAGGAGTTACATGTTTATAAAAGCCTTAAGATTAAAGAGAAAAAAAAAATACCCAAAACTCTGAGCGATGTTCCCCTGCTAGGAACCCACAGGAGTGGGAGAAAGCTTAGTGTGACTGCAGCCTCAGCCCCGGAGCCCAGAGTTGGGCCTCCTTGGGATCACTGGGTGAGTGTGGTCCCAGAGGGACCCGGCTAGCTTGGACATCTTAGGACACCTCACTGACCTCTTCATACACACTGTCCTTTCGGGGTTCCAGTCACTCCTGTCACCAGTGCACCCCTGGAGTGGTACCCAGTATTAGGCTTCAGGAGGTTTGTCCATAAGGGTCTCCCTGGGTGATACCGTCTTCCTTTCATGGCCCTTTGCTGCATTGTGATGGGTGACATCTGCCAGGGAGCGCTGGGCCAGAACGTTCCCCACATCTTTGCATCAGTGATATCATTAGACCTACCATTACAGTCCCTATTGTCCACTGTGAAAATGTCAGTGATAAGGCAAACACACCAAGTTCACAGAGGCTCATAGGAGCAAGTCATGGGGTGCTGATGCATGCCGCCCCAAGTCACCAAAGGCAAGTTGGTTTCTTACAGTCTGTTTAGAACAGACCACACTTTTTCCTGCCTGGGGTCTTCACATCTGTCTGGAATATTCTCCTTCCCTCCCTACCTCCTCTTTTCCAAAAGCCTGTCCCCAATCTTATTTTTCACAAACCTCACTCTTTTTAATTTTATTCTCTTATTTAAAAAATTTCTTCAGTCTGAACATCTCTTCCCCAGGGAGGTGTTGTCTAGCCATGCTATCTACCTGAGGTTTCTGTGCTGGCCCATCTCTGTCTCTCATGGCACAAGATTGTGTACCACTTGCAGTCATTTCATTTTATGTCTTATGTAGGGATGTTTTTCCTTATTTCTCGATTGTTCCATCTTCCTCGCTAAACAGATTCCCTGAGCTCAAGGTTGTGCTTGTCTCAGACATCCGATTCTTATGGTCTCCTACGACCTTTGCTCAGCACCAGGCACTGCTGGGCACATCATAGGAGTCACGAGATGGAAGGAAAGAAGGAGAGGGGAGGAGGACAGGGAGGTAGGCAGACAGGAGTCTGCAGGCAGGAGCCAGGGGAGACAGACGTATGATTTCCAGTTCCCTGGGTGGCAGTTCTTGAATGAACCCCTTGGACATCCCTTCCTTTATACATTCTCTCACTTAGATTGCTGATATTTCGTGCTAAAAGAGACAGATTTCATCAAGCCTTCTCTACAGACTGTAGGGATGAGGACAGTGAAACTCACAGAAGGGAGGAGACTTGCTCCGTATCACTTAGTTAAGGCAAGAGGTTGGACCAAAAGTAAAACTCGCACATTGCAGACGGGAAGGTAGGCATCCCTGAAAGATCTCGGGAGCCCTGTCTTTCAGGATTTGTGACTCAACCTTTTGCCTTATAGAGGAACAATAAAAATCATGGGAAACTTAAGACACAGAGACAATCAAATGCTGGGCTTTTACCCAGAAGCAGTGGCTGAGTCTGAAAAGCCTTTCTCTGAGAGGGACCTTGAAAGAACAGGGATTTTTTCTGTTCCCTGCAGGGAACCTACAAGCTGCACATAATTCACCTGACAGTGAGTCAGGCTCTGCATCAGAACAGTCCCCAGGGGTGGAAGGCTCGTGCATCTTTGGCCTTCTGTGCAGGGCAGGGCTTCCCGCATGGAGGCTGACAGCAGGTCACAGTCCTCGGCCACAGGTCTCCCCAGGAGGGAGATGTGTAAGGGATCAGACAAGAGTCCTCTATTCACTTCTCACACTCATCCACTTGTGGTTGACCCCTTCCTTCCACGTATTATCCCTGGAACCTGAAAAGGGAGGGAGCAAGGAAATACGGGTAGAACCTAGCTTCGACAGGACACAGAGTTCGGACAAAGGTCTGAGGGAAAAGGGAGCCCACGTGGTGGTTCCTTTGAGGACCTGTGCTGAGGCATGTCCTTCTGTTCACAGTTGGGGACTTGAGGCGTCGAAGTCTGAACAAGAAGAGACAGATTTAGGTGAGGGAAACGGGTTTGTGTAAGAGAAGTTGAAGGACCCTCAGGGTGTGAAAGGAGCAGGGGGGGCCCTGTAAAATATGTAAAAAGATGTGTGTTTCTGAAATGGAAATTGTCTAATTATGTAGACTACTCTTCAAGGATAGATTTGTTGGGTGTGTTGGTCTAGGAGTTCTTGAGAATAGCCAAAGTTGGGAACAATGAATCCTGTCAGTTGTTGTTCGGTTTATAGACCAAGTCCCTGAAGAGAAGTCCATCCAGGTGCTTTGTTAGGTCACATGAGAGGGTAATTTCGGTGCTGCGGAAACCAGAGTTTGAACGCTGTCTGCCTCATTTATTCGCTGTGACATCATGGGCAGATTATAGAATGTCTTCAGTCTCCCCATTGATGTCTTCATCTGGAAACTGGCCACAGGGTTGACTTCTGAGAGTTCCTGTGAACATTAACTGAAATAATACTGAAGTGCGTGTTGCAAGAAGGATTAATTTATTATTTATTTCCAATTTCTCTGTCAACGATTTGGAGAAGGTATTCCTAATGCTTGTATAGTTCATATTTTCTGAACTGCTCTTTACCACATCAGGGGCTTTTTTGGCCCTGAATTTCTTTTGGAGTATCTCACTCTTGACCACGTACCCGTGACGCTGGTTCAGTGTAAGTAGGAAGAATGAGGGCTTGGGAGGATTCTGTTGGGTTGTCCAGGGTTCCTGGACGTCATTCTCCATGGAGGTTTTCCCACGCTGGCTTTATTCCCATTCAGCACACATCTCCTGGGAGCCGGCTGTGTCCTGACCCCATGGGAGGCAGTGGGCACTGCAGGCAGGGGTGAGGGGGAGATAGATCACGTTCCTGTGCTCATGCAGCTGACAGAATATGATAGACAGTCGATGAATAATCAGGTAAGCAGGCAATGACCTATATGGAGAGGGCTGGAGGGTTGTGTAATAGGCACTAAGGGGGCGTGGGAGAGGGATTTTGAGGGGCACCTTTATTAGCATGGTCAGGGGATACCGCCCCTGGGAGCAGGGACTGGGGGAGGCCAGGGAGGCCGGTAGGGTGACTGGGGTGCAATGTGTAAGGAGATGCTCCCTCTGAGGATCCCACAGGCTAGGGCCTCTTTAAAATTTGGGCCCTAGCCACCCTGCTTGCCTGTTTCATGCTAGTCTCAGCTCTGCCCAGGAGGTGATACCTGAGCTGGAACCTAGAACGTAATGAGGAACCAGGCTTCAAAGAGCGGTGTGGTCATCAGCTAAACAGGAGAGTGAAGATTGCCTTTGCTGTGGCTCATTTCAATGTGGTGCAAAGATATCCACGTAAATCCTAATTGCTAAAATTGACCCATCAATGTTAAGGACCCTTTTTAAGTGGATCATTTTCTTCCTTTTACACAGCCATCAAATGCAGCACTAATGAGGGGTGGTATTCATCTTGTTTTACAACCCTGAGCTCCTCTGTATTCATTAGCACACAGGAACCTGGCTGTGTATGGTTCTAAGAAAAGCGCGCCCCCCATCCTTCCTCATGTTTTCATGTATGGTTGTTTTTAATTGCTGAGAAGCCTTGTGGCTCAACCCAGGTGGCTCCTTCCATTTCCTTCTCTGCTCTGACTTCGCAGTGCCGTGGGGTTTGTTCTCCGAGGGATGGTGTCTCGGCTGCCTTCTTGGGGTAACGTCTCTTTATCAATAGCGTGCACAACTAGAGATCATTAATTAAAAGAGTATCCATGATATTAACCCATCATTGAGAAATGTCACATTGCAACGTTCCAAAACTTCCAGCAAAGTTCTGACTCCTGAGCTGTGTCTGATGCATCGCCTTTTCTAGCATGGTCTAAAGGAGGTGTCCCTCACAGAACCTTGTGCTATTGCAAAGCTGTGCACGGGACTGCCTGCCGGCGCAGCGAACTTTCTCCTGCCCCTGCTTTCCTGATGGCATCTCTCCGATGGAGCTCTCCCGGCACTACCGCCAGCCATGTCTTCTCAAACCCAAAGCAGAACACGACCTGGACCGTGTTTAAGTGTGTTGGCTTGCGGGTTGGAACCCGGCACTCAGCTGGCCTGTTAGGAAGCAGCGTCACTGCATACATTGAGTGGTGCTCACTGCCTGTGTGCTCTTGCTGACTCTGTCGTTATTAGCTGCATGTCAGTGTCCTCATCTGCAGAATGGGCATGACCGTGGTGGCACATACTACAGAATTTTTGTGTGGAGAAAAGGCGTTGTTACCTGGAGAGTTCTTGAAACAGTGCCAGTATATTTTAAGAGCTCTAGAAATGCGATTATTATTATTATTATTATTATTATTATTATTATTTTATCACACAGTTGATGTGTATTCTGAGTGTCAACAGCTCTTAAGGGACGGCACATTTTACCCTATTTTTATCTTGCAGTTGAAACATATAAACAAAAAGGACACAATTAAATTAATATTTATTGTTTCTATCATTGGTCTCACGTTCCGGAACTGTCCTTGGCCAATCTAAATCCTTAGGAAAGAGAAACACTGAGACCCCTTTAGTAAGTGGCGGTGAGTGGGAATCATGCATTCATTCATTCATTCATGCCTGTGCACCTCTATTCTGCAGGTATTTCTGAGCCCCACTGTGCGTCAGGCTCTAGGCCAACCCCCTGATGAAAGTGACATATTATTATTATACATAATCAATGTCTTTGTTCTTTTTTTTTAAAGATTTTATTTATTTATTTGAGAGAGAGACACAGTGAGAGAGGGAACACAAACAGGGGGAGTGGCAGAGGGAGAAGCAGACTCCCCACTGAGCAAGGAGCCCGATGTGGGGCTTGATCCCAGGACTCTGGGATCATGACCTGACGTGAAGGCAGAAGCTTAAAGACTGAGCCACCCAGGCGCCCCACAATGTCTTTTTTCTTGTTAAACATTGTTGTGACTCTTCAAAGAAAAGTAACATCTGGAGCTGCCATCAGCACCTGGCCCATCAGCATGAGATGGTTTTGAGAGGGACTTTGGACAGGGGCCTGGGGAGAGGGTGAAGGTTCAGGTTGCCTTGGGCCTGAGGACGACGGAGGACAGAGGGAGCTGGCCAGGAGGGCGGACCCCAGGGTGGCCAAGGTGTGAAGGGAATGAAAAACAAGTTTACCCCGGAGAGGGAGAGGCTGGCTCTGGTGAAGGCAGCATTTTGCCATGTGGAGAGTGTCTCCACTGGGCCTGTGCTCAGCTTGGTTTGGAAGGGAGAGGCCTTTGTTCTCCAGCCGTTGTTCCTCTCCTTTCCCTTGGATATCTGTGTTGGAAGGAATCTTGCAACAAGCCCAGCTCTGAGGCATCCATCCACTTCTCTCGTCCACCAGTCTCCTGAACGTGTTGTAGAGTGGGAGGCCAAAGACTTTAAGGCTGTGGGCTCTCAAGTCGCTTAGGAACCAACACGAAGCTCAGGAGCCAGCAGAAACTACAGTGGGTAGAACAACTCGACATGCTCATGTGAGACCCTGCGGATTTGGTTGTGAAGATACGACAAGTCTGAGAAGAAACAAGCCTGTAGTTGTCATATACACAAAAGCTCCCTCCATGTCATGCGCTGTTCAAAAACCACACATAGATTAACTTTTTAAATTCTCACAGCAACCTGAGGAGATGGATACTCTAATGATCGCCATTTTGCAGATGAAGAAATAGAGACACAGGGAAAGCTTCACGGAGAACTCCATTGTGGATTAGGCCTTGAAGAATGGCCAGGGTTTAACTATGCAAACAGAAAGGAGGGTGCTTCTCCAGGAGGGCAGGAGGGATCTACCGGGTCCCTATGACTAATTGGTGCCAACCAATTTTTTAAGACTCAGGATTCATCAGGGGTCCAGTGTTGTGTTTAGAGTTCTACTGTAGGAATGTGGAGGCCCTGCCCTCTGCCCTGTTGTGAGCACTAGCTCTGAGCCTCTGGCAATCCAGGTGGACCTTCACATGCAAATTTCCGGAAAGATAAATGAGAATTGGCAGCTGTATTTAATTATGCAGCCTTCTGCAATGTGTCTACAACAGACATTTTTCTTACAGAGAGTAATTATTCTTAGCATGCCCATCTGAGTGAGATTATGCTTTGGTAATTGGTTTTGAATCCTTGATCCATTTTTATTTGAGCTGCCTTGCCGGAATCCTTTCTCGCAGTGTTTGTGAGGTGAGGCCACAGCGCTCCTGCCTCAGAGGTGCCGCTTGATCTGGTTTCTGCCCTTCCTGGAAACCTGCAGAGCGAGGGCGGGAGTCCCCGGGGTGATGGGTAGACCCCGCTCCTTGGGATATGCTTACTTCCTACTCTCAGACCCTGCTGAGAGGGCTTCATTTTGCCCCTTTGCCTTCTCGTTCTGATTATAGCCTTGACTGATTGGAACAGTTGTGCTGGAGGCAAGGAGGTGACTTCTGCTCTGTCCCACATTCTCAGGCTGCTCTGCTCACTCGGACCCACTGACTCACAGATTCACCGGCGGAACACTCTACTCCGCTGAGTAAAGCACACGAACCCTAGCCGGCCAGATCCTACTCCAGTCCTCTATACCCACGTCCGTCATATAAATATAATAATAACTGCCGTGTGAATCTCAGAAGATGCCGGGAGCAATGCATGTGATAATAGTTGGCAAAGTGCTTTTAAATTAAACATTAAATTATAAATGGAGCTATTGTTACTGGACTGAATTCTAGCAGCGACTCCCGCGTGACCTTTGGCAAGTTGGGGTTTCCTTCCTGGCCTTTCATTTCATTGTCAGGAAAATGCGGGGGTGGTGACCGATGATACTCCTGATTAAGTATTTTTGAGAATCTATTTGCATGCAGGACCTTTGCCCTGGGGAAGCAAATAGAGGTTCCGCTCTCAGACTGCGGGAGCATCCCTGTTACCTGGTCACAGCAGAACACGATCCTGCTAAAACACCAGCTCTGGGGGGCCCAGTCTCCTGGGACTCTGGTCCAGTTATGGGATCCTCTGTCTCTCTCTCTGTTTTTTGTTTTGTTGTTGTTGTTGTTGTTTTTTGCAGCCATCCCAAGGAATTCCGATGTGGTTATTCCACCAGCCATCCCCGGGGAATTCCTGCAGCACAGGAAAAGCAAGGGAGAGTGAAGCAGAAGGCGACTCGCACTGACCCTCCCTTCGGGGTGTTTGGGTTTCTGATGAGCTTCCTCTTGAGCTCCAGGTCCTTATGTGTGTGTCTCGCGTGCTTGCACAAATATCCATGGGCACGCCTATGCCACACACCAAACAATATGGGTTGAAAAGTTTGTTTTCTGAAAAGCACAATATGCTGGAGTCTTGGCAGAAGGAAAATTGCGTTATGTGCTGAAAGCATTATCATTTGCCATGCGTGAAAGCTTATGGCTAGGAGGACTGATATTCCGTTTGCAAAATGTGATTTATAATCACGTGCACGCGCATGCGTACATACGTGTACACACACACACACACACACACACACACACACACGAGTATGCTCCCACACAACAAACATGTTAAGAAAAGAGCAAAGAAAGATCCAAAGAATCCTTGCCCTCTCTGCAGCAGCGGGCAGGGGATGCCAGTGTGTCCGTCATTCTCACAAGAAGAGCTTTTCCTTCTTGTTTTCAAAACTGGTAGAAAATAGAAACAGAATGAGGGCTTCTGAGACAGAAATGCAGTCAGTGGTGAGGAATGCTGGATTTCCTCGCCCCGGACCCACTTTCCCTCAGTGGGACGAGACCCCTGGGTCTGTGCTTTTCCTTCATTGCTGACCAGATTCCTCCTTCCCCGGCATCCATTCCTTCCTAAATGGGGTGGACAGACTGGACTCACTCCAGAGCGGCCCCTACTGCAGTGAGCAGGCTTTGGAGCAGTGGGCCCTAGCTCTGAGCATAGAGCAGAGTCAGTCAGCAGCCCTGTTTGGCTTTCACCCGACCATCTTCAGAAGCACTGTTCCACCTCTATTCAGAAGGAAAGTGTGCATGCAAGGTAATTCCACCTCCTCTTTTGTAGCAGTAATGATTGCCTTTGGTGGGTAGAGCCCCACTGTTCTCCTTTGGATGCAGAAGTCCTGCAATCACCGTTTGCAGATGCACGATCTCTCATTTTTATTATAATTGTGGCATATCTTTAATTTGCGTGGCCTAATGCACTTAATCCATAATTATAAAATGTGCCACTAGCCCTTGGCCTCATTCTGCTCTCCCACCACAGAGGCGTCTTGGTGTTTTTATTAATTTAACTTTATACAAGCTAACAGATTGCCATAAAGGAAAACAGAATTTCTCAACCAGTGTGGCTAATAGCTTCAGCGAAGGGCCCTGTGGTATGTGTGGAACCATAACTACCTCTCTCTAGCTCTACTTGCAGTTTTTAATTGAATTTCTATCCCATGGATATCACGTTGGAACTATTCATCTGCTCCACTAAGTCTTCTGATATTAAACAAGTTCTTCCAGGTTATTATTGTAATACAAATACTGTTAGACAGTTGATTTGCATTAAAAATTCACTGCCGTGGTGAGGCTAACACAGTGAAGGGAGTTTATCCTGAACATGGCCATGCAGAGAAATCACATTAATAGGGGTGAGAATGTAGCCTGCTTATCTTGTTTTCTTCCTTCATACCCCCGTTCTTTGTTTGAGTGAGAGGATTTGGTCATGCTGACAAATTTTGATAAATGACAAAATAGCAGGCATTTTCAGATAGTGCTTGGTTTGGTTTTAGGTATCTGCCATTCAGATCTGCCACTAAGAGGCACATACATTCTGCTGGGTTTCTCTTTTACTTCCTTTTTCCTTTGCTATCTTGTCACTAGCACACATTGCTGTTCTGGTTGGTGTTAGGAATATATGCCACCAAGAACTATTCTGTTAGGAGAAACATTTTAAAAGGCCTTATTGTCCTCTGAATTGTGTGTGGTGTTCCCTTTCCAGCATTTGCCAGTTATACTTCCTCATTTTTGTAGCCTGATTTTTGTGACAAATTCACCAAAGTTTCAGGACATTTAAACTATGGGGGCCTTCTGAAAAATCCCAAGATGAATTTTCTTAATAAATGGAAGGAAACCTTATGTGTAATCAGGATGGGTGAAATTAGGAATGGCTTTATCGTGTTTTCCAGCTTGTTGAGATGTCATCATGGAGCGCAACAACCTTCCTGCCTGCTCTTGTTCCTTCAGATTATAGTACCTGACCTCAGGAATACCTCCCACGTTCCTTGTCTTGTCCCTAGCTTACACCTGTCTTCATCATTATGTCCTTTAATACTCTTTGCAGTGTCTTTTCCATCCACGTTAGAAGACATCGTCAGTACACTGGCCTCATTGTCTTCTACTCTTCTTCAACCACCTACTAGCCTCATCAAATCTTGATCCTCCCCTCATTTCCACTGCCTGACCTATGATAACTTGAGCCTTGAAATTCCCCTATCTGATCACATTTGCTTATTTCTTCAGTTTTCTCACACTCTTATGTCTGCCGAATTTGTTTTTGAGTCTATGATGTCTTCCATTTTCTCAACTGTTCTTTACCTTCAAGTTCTGAAGTCATATGTCTTCTCTTCCTTAAAATACCATCTTCTTCAAAGTCAGGGATCAAACCTTCTATAGACGGCACTTTGCTTGGAAAAGATAGATGCTCAGTGAATGTTTGCCAAGTGGTAGATCTTTTCAAGTCAAAAGTGTTTGACCAATCGATAAGAAAATTACACTTTGACATCTATTTGAGATAGGCATTGGATCAAGGATGCCATCTTGACACAATACTGTTATTTGCTCTTTTGTTTCACAAAAGTGATTTACGTGAACCATCAATTCTGACTTCAAGTTCTTACTCTCACTAAATAGTTGTGTGACCTTGGGCAAGTTACTTCTCTTACCTTTAATTTTGTCATCTGCAAATTGGGGTGTAACAATAGGGTCCACCTTATAAAGTCACTGTGATAATTATAATAATTAATGTTCATAAAATGGTTAACATTTTCCCTGGAATTTAGTGAACTCTTAAAAAAAATGGTACTGATTATTACTCGGAATCGTTGACCTGCCCAAGTTTCAAGCCTGTGTTTGCTTAAGATGAACCTCTGAAATTCCAGATTCGGCTCTGAAGTGTTGGAGAAATTTGAGTCTATAAATTGCGGCTGAGACCCAGTTGCTGTAATGAAATTCCTAGTTAGTTATTGCCTCTGGCCTGCCCATGTCCATGAGAAAATAGATGGTCTCACGGGCTCAATGGTGCATATTAGAAATGTTTCTAAATTGTAAAACCTGCACTCCTGTCTGAGTGAATAAGTGCTAGGCTGATGGTCAACGCAGAGCTCTACAATGGACATAATTATTAGTGTTTTTGAATCTCTAGACACTGTAACACTGACGGGAAGACCTTAGAATGGCTAAATAGACTTCCACGGCAAAAAGAAGGTGGCTCTTTTTCACATAACACTGCAAATGGAAGCCCACAGGCTCCTAAAAAGTTTATTTGGGAGTTTTGAACCATGTCTTTTCTCGCTAGTTAGTATTACTCTGGATGTCAAGGTTAGATGCCAATAAGTAGCAAATTTTATTTCTCACCTTGGCCTGGTTGTTAGACCTGATCTTTCTCAGAAAAACAGCAAAGCCTGCTGACAAAGGGGGGACTGTCACTTCAGCTATAAGTCACTAAGGGCGATAAACAGTCCTGAGAGGGATTGTGTTCTGAGGATTGTAATCATCTCCTTTTGTAGCCAGTTTGTCTTAGACAACTGTGCCATCAGTTGTTAATTACTTGCTTTGATTTTTCTGGCTGTTGGAGGGTGGTGTTTATTTTTAACAGTGTTACCCTTTATTTTGGGGGTTCTGTCCTTTCTTTTAGCTGTTAACAAGTCTCAGGTTCCAAAATATGTTATACTTATGCAACTTACAAACTACTCTGGGGAAGCATAGAAACTGTAGATCAATTAAAGGTCTGTTTCCATGGGGGCGTGATACCAGAGACCCCAGAACTCCCGGTCCTTGTAGGAAATGACCATACCTCCGTGTGACCTAAAAGAGAGCCTGAGTTGGAGGTGAGGACGTTTGGCTAGAGCTTTTCACGACTCTCATGCTTGTTGACCAAAGAGTGGAAGGGACATCTCCCCCACGTGCTGCGCAGTGGCTCCATGCTGATCATGCTGACGCACCGCACGGCCCCGTCCCTGCCCCCCGGTTTCCGTCATCACATCTACCTTTTCTCAGTAACCTCCAGCCCTGCTTCAGCTGGCCTGCCCACCGCCATCCAGCATGCCCTGGGGTGCTCCACATTGTTGGTTCCCTTGAGATGTCTCTCTCCCCATTCCTCTCTTCTCCTTTTTGACTTTCCACCTTTCAAAGCCCAGTTCCGGCAGTTTCAATCCACAGTGATCTGTGTGACCTTGAGCGATTTCATTTACCCCTCAGAATCTGTTTCCTCATCTATAAAGTGGATACAGCTGTATCATATGTATGTCTGATGAGGATTAAATAAGTCAGTGTTTTATTTTATTTTATTTTATTTTATTTTATTTTATTTTATTTTATTTTATTTTATTATTTAAGTCAGTGTTTAGTGCACAGGTATTTGACCCATAAAAGATGTTCAAGAAATATAATTTCCCACCGGGATTAGTTTAATGCATCAATGTTTATCCCTTCAAGTGTGTGTGGGGGGACCTGGACCAGACACAGGGTAAACAGGGTAGAGACTGGCCATACTCTCAAGGGATCTTGGAATCTAAAAAAGAAAGGTGTCCATTAATAATTTCCAAGGCAAGGCCTTGGAAAGGAATGCCACAGGAGAGACAGAAAATAGGCTGAGAGAGGAGAGGAAGGCTAGTTTTATAGGGGGATGAGAGGGAGGGTCTTTGGGAAGGAATCAGATACCACAGAGGATGTTCTTTCTGTGTTGTTATCTGTAATTTTTCAAAGTTTCAAAATATATACAGATTGTGTTTTCAATATTTTGACTTTGAAAATCTTTTTAAATCTCTGTGTTATACAGTTGGCTTTCTTAAGAGGTCTTTGGGATAATGACTTTTCTATTTTGATAATTTTTATTTATTTTTACATGCCTCGCTGTTTTCCAGAAAGGATTTCAGGTGGTCCAGTAGTACCTTGACTGTCATCCCAGTGCCTATGTTAACTCCAGATTTTAGGAAATACACACAGAGTTTTTTCAGCTGCATTTGTTGATGAAATTCTTTTGTCTTTATTGAGCATTAGCTTGGGATCCAGGGTATAGCCGTGGAGATCTTCATGGAGAACTATGTGTGTCCACTTACTCTCCAAAGATGTTGTACCTGTACTCTATCTGGGAACTGCGTTGTGCCCTTGCGGGTCCACACATGGAAAAGACATGCATGGTCTCTGCCTTTGGCAAGCTGACATGCTAGCAGGGGAAGCAGCTAACAGCCAGATTAGTTAATAAGCAGTATAATTATAGCTGGTAGTCAATCCTGTGAAGGAAATAAACAGGTGCCATGATAGGGAAGGAGAGTGGTAGGGCGGGGCTGTGGAGAACTCCATTAGGTGAGCATTTTGGGCAAAGGACGTGGTTTATCACCGCAAGTACTTGATGTTCAAGAAGATTTACTCAAAACCTGCAAAGATTATGAACTCTCAGCTTCAGTGTTTCTTGTCTTTAACTATAAATGAATGTGTGTGTGTGTGTGTGCGCACGCACATGTATGTGCATGTCTATAATAGGAAAAGCTGCTCACAAGAGAAAAAAAATGAACTCTTCAGAGAATGCTTAAGTAATTTCTTATAGGATGAAATTCTATGTTACCATTCAAGTGATTTTTACAAAGGTTTTAAAATAACGTGATGAAATACTTATGTGAAGAAGTTAGTAAAATTAGGTAGGTTGGAGTGTAAGTACATAGAATTATACCGTCCTCAGTCATGCTTTAGTACACTCTCTGTACTCCAAATATGGAGGGATTTATAAAGGGATTAGAGAGAATTGCATAATCTGCTGGAAGGGCCAGGAACAGAGGTGGGGGATGCCCCCCCGGCTGCAACCTGCAGCGTCCTGATGGATCTCTTTTAAGGGCTCAGCCTGCAGCTATGACTTTTCTCCGGGAACCTCTGGGAAGCGCCAGCCTATTCCACCTGTTTCATCAGCAGCATTGGTGGTTTTCAAGGACGGCTTCATGTTAGAAGAGACTGTTCTGAACATGTTTTTCCTGAGACTTCTGCTGCATGTGAGGACTCAGTTTTGGAGAGTTTTAGGACGGAAAGACTATGATGGATAGTCCTCATATCCATCATGTTAATTTCCTATTGCTGCCATAACAAATTGCCCCAAATTTAGCAACTTAATATAAGCTTATTATTTTACAGTTCTGTGTGGGAGAAGTTAGGCACAGGTCTCACGGGTCTAAAATCAAGGTGACAGCAGGCTGTGTTCTTTTCTGGAGGCTCTGGGGAGTCCGTTGCCTTGCCCTTTCCAGCGGCTAAGGCTGCTGTATTCCATGGCTCATGATTCCGTTCCTTCAATCTTAAAGACAGCAATGATGGCCAAGTCTTTCCCATGTAGTATCTCTGAATCTACCATGGCTGGGAAAAGTTCTACACTTTCGAGGACTCATCTGATTAGATTGGGCCCACCTGTTAATCCAGGCGAATCTGCCTATCTCAAGATCTGCGGTGAACTGCATCTACAAGGTCTCTTTTGCAGGTGACATAATACCAGATCCTAATGACTAGGGCATGGACATCTGTGGGGACCATTATTCTGCTTTGCCATGTACATGAAAACAATGGTGAGCCAGACCACCACTAGCCCACTCTCTAACACATGCATTTGTCTAACTTCCACAAAGGCACATCCTCTAGTTGGACATGGCCCCTTGATGAAAAGATGGGGCCTACACATGATTTTGAGAATTTGTCCCTTCTACTGAACAGATGTGGCCCTGAGCCAGGGCTCCCAGCCTGCCTGGCAGAATACAGATTGGGTTTCAGACCAGTATTTCCCTCGACAGGGTGTCCTTAAACTGTACAACACTGTATGGAGGCCCTGGGGAAGGTCAAGGAGTAGAAACATCTAGAAGAATGGTGTTGAAGTCTGTTGAATTTCACCTGCCACTTCTTTCTCAGTGTGGCGGAGGTGGCGGCGGTCAACATGGCAGATACCCGAGCACAGGTGAGGGTTCCGCAGCCCGTTCCCCAGGGTCAAGCCACTCTGCATTCACTTCCTCATACTTTCATCTATACTTTTCAATAATTACAAATCCCCTCCTCGCCAGACTTTAAGTTCCTGGGGGACAGCAGGCCTACCTTGTCTTCTTACATTCCTTACAGCCCAACCTGATCCTTAGATGCTTAATGACACGTGTGGCCTAAATGAGCCAGTGACTGAAATAAAATGTGATGGGGGTTGTAAAAGATCTTTGAAGCTTACCAACACATGCTTCCATGCTCTTCTCCCTAAAGTCATACAGAGAAAAAGTATCAGACATCAAAGTTTATCTTCCTTCCTTGAGCACTTCTTTCTTCCGTGGGACCTCCCTCACGCCTTCCCTTGTGGCTGCTCCTGGCCCTCTGCCTTGCCTTTTCTCTTTCCACGTCTGTTGGCTTATACTGATGCTCAAGTATGACTGACCTTATGACTGGTCTGCCGTTCAGTGATACATGCCTTTGATGCCTAATTACAGAAGGGAAGTCTTTGTGTTAAGATCATTCATTGTCTTGAGGTGAGGGACTTCCTTGATGCCTCAAACATCCTGTCCCATGGGTTTGTCACCTCCTTCAGTATTGCCTCTAGCAGCCACCCTCCAGCCCCCACCCGTGGGGAGGAGGCATTCTTATAGAACATTCGAGTACATTCTCCAATCCCAGATTAGAAATCCTGCTTTCCCCCAGCCGGGCCTCCCTGCCTTGCTCTGTAACCTTATAAATGCAGATATGCAGGGAGGTGGCCCATATGGATGGGGTCACTGAAAAGATCACCATCACAGGCAATTCACTCTGCAGTGGGAGTGTCATGATGGGAGCCACAACTGGATTTCAAAACCACATGTTTGTCACTCTACATGCAGGGGAGAAAGAGATTAATATTTCAAAATTCCCAAGATGGTTCTCTGAGTCTGACTTGTTAAAATAAAGATTCTCTGTAGTCTGAAAGATAATGCCTTGAAGTTGAAACCATGATTACTTATCTGCTCCAACTTCAGCATCACTTACGCTGGAAAGTATGAAAAAAGAGTTATGCTCTTCGATAACATCACCAAACACGTTTAATGCAGGTTTAAAAAGACAGCTGCTAGTTTACTGGTCTCCCTGATCATTACAAACACACGGAGGGTTAGCAGCTGTGCAGTAGCTATGTGCAGAGTACAGAAGAGATATGAATATGGGTAAGCGCATATAGATTGTGGTTTACTCTCCCGGAATATTTCTACTGATCAACTACTGCAGCACAGTGGTGTGCAATTGTCCCCTTTAAACCAAAATGGCCTGCCTCTTTGTGAACTCCAGCTCTGTGCCTTGCTGGGGGAAAGAAGTGGGATAGAAATGTGTTAGAAATGCATAGAGCGATACTTTGTAATCAGAATATTAACATTTTGATTGAATTGATGGAGCATTTAAATGGAAATGTTCCATTGCAAAGTCCAAACTTGGGAGGGAACCTACAACATGCAGACAGAGTTTGAGCCTTTTTTCTTGATTAAAGTGAATTCTTTTAATAGAGAAAAGAGTAACAATCTAAAGAACTTCATATTAAGAACAGAAGGGCAGGCAGTGTTCATTTTTCAATTGCTTCTATTTAAATATAGATTAAGTACATTGGGCGCCTGGGTGGCTCAGAGGGTTAAAGCCTCTGCCTTCGGCTCAGGTCATGATCCCAGGGTCCTGGGATCGAGGCCCGCATCAGGCTCTCTGCTCGGCAGGGAGCCTGCTTCCTCCTCTCTCCTCTCTCTGCCTGCCTCTCTGCCTACTTGTGATCTTTCTCTCTGTGTCAAATAAATAAATAAAATCTTTAAAAAAAAATAAATATAGATTAAGTACACACATTGGCAGTTCTAAAGGCAACGTCTTTGATTTACTGACGACTGAAGAACTGTATAGTAGTTTAATCAAGAACCAAGCAGAGTGACTAAGCAGAAAGTCCCTGGGATGTGGTGTGTTACCAGATTTTGATGCTAGCTCTGCCTCCCTTCTAAAGGAGCTACTGTAGTGTTGGCCAAAGCACCTCGCTGTCTGAGCTCCGTTTTTCTCACTGGCAAAATGGAGCAACAATACTTATGCTAAGGAATTCACATGTTTTTCATGGGACCGAATGGGATAAAAGCTGTTTGCCTCTTCAGCAGCCAGTAGCCCTCTCTGTTCCTGGATGGGAAAAAGTCAATTGCCAAATGGCATCTGAAGCCACAGGTGCTGGGCTGCTCAGGGGATGCACAGTGCAATTTAGAAGGAAGATTCTCCTTTGAAATTGGAGATTCTCCTGTGAAGGGTTTTAACTGATCACAGTCACCGATCAGTACACCAGGTTTTTTAGACTAGAGGAGAAACATCTGAAATTTCCTTTGCAACAAATTGTGGATAGAGATCCACCTGATTCCCTTTCTACCTCTCCTTTATTCTCAACCCAACTGTGAAATGCACAGATTTATTATAAAGGTGATTCCCAATCCTTTTTTTTTTTTTTTTTTTTTTGGCTTCGATGCATGATCAAAAGTAAGATGATCTCCTGGGTCAAAAGAAACCTCCTGGCTTTAGACACTTTTAGAACAGAACCTATTATTTGGAGTAAGAAAGAAACGAAAATGACAGAGCATCAGCTTATGAAGCAAGTATCCTCAGAATACCTAAGGTTTTGAAAGGAAATCCTGGTAAATACATTCTTCTTGTTTGTGATAAGGAAAGAACATGATCTCCTAGAACTATAGAATTCTACAGAATCACTTTACAAATCAAAAAACCAAGGCCCAAAGAAAGAAAGCACATTCCGTTTAGGGAATAAGCATCCAGATGGCCACTCCCTTATTCATTGTGATTTGTATATTTGTATATTTCCTTGGACAACCTTCCAATTTGGTGCTGCCCCATTCCATATTATCACTGCCTATTCCAATCTCCCCAGCCACGGCCCTCTCCCAGCCGCAGCTTGGGATGAGAGAATCTTTGTGAATATCACAAGAGCTAGTGAACATTTGGGCTAGAGAAAAGAATGCTAATTCACTATTTCATTGTCACCCAGTGTTTCTCCCCTTGACCCCTCTCTTCCACTTCAAAGAGAATTTTGCTGATTCCAGAGAATACTGAAGTATAGAAGAAGGTGTCCTGGTCCTCAGGAGACCAACATCAAGGAATTATATGGAGGAAGGATGCACTTTTTAAGGTTACGGGTGGCTGTACCATCTGCTTGGTTCGTTCTCAGTAGATAGTGTAGGGGCTTCATTTTTCTATTCCAGAGCAGAACAGTGGAGGTGGGGAACTTTCCTGGACCTCATTCAGTTGGACTGCCACAAGGTCTGGGGAGCCTAGGAGTCTCCACATTGGGGTGAGTGGGTTTGACAGCAGAGGCGGGGAGGGCATCTACGGGAAAGAGCTACCTAATTAATCACAAGCTATCAGAGCCCATCGGCAGAAAGAGTCTCTGAGGTCTTAACGACACCCCTCAGTAATGTTAAAAACCAGCTCGGTATGACTTCATTTTCTTAGAGACACATGATTGATCTGGCTATTGGTGAATGGAGACACTGCGGCTTCTTTCTGTAGATGGTGTCATTAGATGAGAAGATTAAGTGCTTTGCGCAGAGGCTATGAGGAGACTGTGAGTGATTCACTGGCAATGAAGGGAAGATAAAGAAAATTCTGAAATATGTATTTTTAAAGGCAGAACCTTAGACTTTACCTCATTTATTAGTATCATGAAAAGCTTGGTGGAGAGTCTGAGCTAAGACAAATGGCTTTTGGGGTCAAATATTTCAGGGATGTTGTACAGAGCAGCCAACTGGGGCTAGTCTCTGTGGGGAATGTCTTATTTCTTACTGTTGATCCTACTGAGCACTTCAGGGCTCTGAAAAGAAGTGAGGTCTTTTTACTTGGAGCTTCTTAGGTATTAAGGGGCCAGATTAGGGCAACTTAACGTCTTTTATTCTGAGGAGGCTGGGAAGTGGGTTTGATGGAATGGCCCCTGACACTGATACTCTTGCCCAAGAGTTCCTGGACTTCCTATGGAAGGCATGGCTCCTTTTCTTCAGGTAGCCAGTAGCTAGACCTTCAGTTCCTTCTGTGTGTGAACCGTGGGGACTAGCGTCTTCCTTCTTTGTAGATTCTACTATCTGGTTGGGGATAATGGCTGACACTAGTGAACTATGAAATGCATAGCATCAGGCCCTTGCTGTTGACTCCTGGATTATGCTAAATGCAGTAATACACGAAAAGTACCTAGAACACATTTTGGCTCAAGTAAATAATAAGTTTTAGTTATTATTATGATTAAAGTGTGCATGAATTGGAAGTCAAGGATTACAGAGTTAAATATACAGAGAAGAACGAATGGTAAAGCAGGATGGGTACTGGGGAGGCGGGGTGGGCCTACCCCCCGTTCTGGTCAACAGAAGCATTTGTATCCCTTCCAAAGTCATTCAAGTTCAAATTTTTACATACTTGTTCAGGAGGACTTAGCTCACAAGCTTCCAGTTTGCAACACTACAGATATAGACCTTTAGTGAAGAGATAATTTAGTGCATGTTTTGATCACTTCATTTATTCATTCATTCGTTCATTCATTCGTTCATTCCTCAAAAATGGAGGGATTACTACCTACTGGGTTATGCTAGAGGAGATGAAAAGATAAATAAGACCTAACAAGTGATACAAAGCAAACCAGCATTGAGGATCTATGATATAAAAATAAATATGTTCTAGGAGACACCTTGAAATATAATGCTATAAAGTCCAGAGAGAAGGTAGGACTTTGGACACCAGGTTAAGGAAGCAGTCAGCAGACTTTGGGGAGCCGTCAGAGGTTTTGAGCTGGCTGTCCGAGGATTAGATATGAAAGCTGGGAAAAATAATCAGGTGATACTGTATGAGATGTATGTAATGGGTTGGTCTTAGGAAAGAGGGATGAGTTTCCATTGTGTATAGACAGAGGATGACCTTTTTAAGAAGTAATATAGTTACAAAACCCATCACACTTCATAGAATCTCCTGGTGTAAGGAAAAGTGGACACTTCCAAAAATCAAGTACTGCATTTCCATAAGTAGTAATTTGGGTGAAAAAAACATGGTGCCCATCAGCAAAACTCTCCAGAATATGATCTCATGTACCTTTCTAGCTTTTCTTTCTTCCATGTTCCTCCAGGCGTTCTTGCTACCAATCATAGTAGACCTAGTCTGGCTTCTTTGCCCAGAGCATCCCTTGTGTTTCTTGCTTATAGCTTGTTTTCTTACACCATTTCTTCTGCTTCATTGAAGTTGGTAGGAGGTTGGGAAATTATGGGTGGACTAGTAATACATTTCTAAGTCAGTATTTTTGACAAAGAGTTACCGAGAATCCACTGAGTGCCACATGCCTGGGGCTGGAATGTGGTGACCAGGCTGATCTGTGCTGCAAAGCCAGGCTGATGCTAAGGGGACTGATGTGCGGCTCACCCACACAGGAAGCATCATCTTGTCCCCGTACTGGTGCTCATAGTTATTGCCAAGTGGGCTGCAGTCTCCCATGTCAGCGGTGTCTCTTCACTGCACATTCTGGAATCATGCGTTTGGCCTTTATCAGGGTCATGTTAACAAAGATCTCGGGGACAGCAGATTTCAGCTTACGCTGCCAGGGAGACTTCGTAGCATTCTGAGGGCACGCACACTTGAGTTTCAAGTGCACCAGAAGCACTTTAAAGATGTTCAAAACGTTCCTTTCTCTTCCACAGACTCTGCTGTGTAGGTGGTCCTTGTGGCAATAGAGTCTTAAGTACTCAGCAGGAGCTTTAAAGTATATTTTCATGTACTTTAATTTTGTTAGGATTAGAAAAATGTTAATGGCCACCATTTTTTAAAATGCTTGCAGGGTTTTAAGGCTCAGGAAAAAGGGTTGTCCTTCAAATATAAAATTCATAACCGAAAAATGATCTTTTCTGTTTCTTTTTACTTCTCTCCCATTCCCGGGCTACCCTATTTACATGAAGGGTATGAGGTGAAGCAGATGGCTGCATCAGACCAGCCAGAATGGAGGTGGGATGAATAGCCCATCATCCTGGGAAAGTTTTGGGTACACCTTAGTGTTCTCTGAACGTTTTAGAATTTCAACTTTCATTCATTCATTCTTAATTGTTCCAAGAATTTCTCTTGGCTCATGTGCTCTGAAGCCAAGCAACAATGGCAGCAATGTCAGCAGAATGGTTAGAAAAGAGAGAGTAGGGGCCCCTGGGTGGTTCAGTCATTTAAGGGTCTGACTCTTGATTTCTGCTCAGGTCATGATCTCAGGGTCATGAGATCTACCCCTGCATTGGGTTCCATGCTCCCTCTCCTCCTGCCCTCCCCCCTTCCACATGTGGTTGCGCGCTCTCTCTCTCTCTCTCAAATAAATAAATCTTAAAAAAGAGAGAGGGATTTAGAGAGAACATAGTTACATCTGTTCTCTTGTGACAGGTTATTTGGTAACGTTCAAAGTAAAGCAAGAACCTCAAAGCCAGTGAAGATATTGACGGTGTTCCTCCCATTTAGCAGCTTGAAAAACTGAGGCTGATGGTCTCATGGATACTCCAGCTGGATCGCAGTTGTGTGAGGACTAGAGTTTATGTCTTTTGGGTCCCTATTCCATACTCTGTAAATGCATCTTTAATAAATTTTTTCCATTAAAGGTAGCTTGGTCCATAGTTTTATACAATGGAGTTGGGGCAGAGGCTTTTATTTGGGGACATTCCTATATAGAGGCAGCAAAATCTATTTGGATACCTTTCTCATCAGCAGCTCTAAAATTCTTATTCAAGTGCTGCTTCTCTTTTTTCAATATTCCTGGAAATTGAATTTGAATATCTTTGTTAAAATGATAATTGGTGAATTCATTCCATTTACTTTATAGCCTTAATTTTCTATATACTTCCATCTGTTTAGAATAGGCACATACATAGAATATGCCCCGAGGCCATGTAAGTATAAATTATATATATTTATGTGTGTCTAATATGCATTGTATATACAATAACGTATAGAGCGTACAAAAATATTACATATATATGTGTGTGTGTGTGTATACATGTATTTTTTCCCTAAATGTAGATTTGGAATTATAATCCTTTAGGTAAGAGCCCAAGAAAGTCACTCGGTGTCGACTAGAAGTGGCACGTGATTTAGAACCTATTTGCCATTGTGCTATTTGTTTAAATTAATATGTAAAATTTGTAACATAGTGGAGAAAATTTTTTCCCTAGATTTTCTGAATAAAATGTTTACTTTTATCTATGGTGACAGCTTTCAGGCTTACTTAGAGAGTTCCTCCTCCCTCCCTTCCTCCCTCCCTCCCTTCCCCCTTCCTCCCTTCTTCCCTTCCTCCTTTCCTCCCTCTCTCCCTCCCTTCTTCCCTTCCTCCCTCCCTCCCTCCCTTCCTCCCTCCCTCCTTCCTTCTTTTCCTTTCTTTTCTTTTTTTCTTTTTTCCCTCACAGCTCACCCACCACCTTCTTCATCCAATTTTTTGAGTAATCTGACTGGAACACAGGCCAGTTACTCACTTTCCTGTCTGTGAGCTCAGAGTCCGTGCTGGTCGACAGAGATTTTCGAAGGGAGTGTTTGGGCGGGAGGATCTGGGTAACCCTAAAGATTCAAATCTCTTCACTTAGCAAATGATTTAGTGAATACCTCGGTAAGCATAGTAGGGGAAATATTTATTCTAAAGTGTCTGTTTTATAGGAATTTAGGATTTAGTTGAGGAGATAAAGAAGTCACATAAGCAGTGATTACAGGAGAATTTAAAGCCCTGTTTGAGCAAATGGCATAGACCCTTCACTGTTTATACTAATGCCAAAGGACTTCAGAACAGAAAACATTCATGGTAGGCTGGTTGGGAAAGTCTGTCCAGGTGGGAGCAGCTTGGGTGAGGGCTGAAAGGATAGGTAAGGAAGAGCTGGGCCGAGACAAGTCACGGAAAACATTCCAGGAAGACATATGGCAGAAGCAAGGGAGCCATGTGGGAAGCAAGGGAGTCATTCGGTTCTGCTGGTGTGGAGAGGGAGTACAGAGGAATTGACGGACATACAGTCATGGACACGGAGGGTAGGAAGATGGAGATTTTAGAGGGCTTTCAGATTTCTGATGATGAGTTAGTGTGCGCCTGTGGGCTCGTTGCGTAGGATGCCATTCCTAGACAGGAGTCCAGTTATAGGCAGGGATAGACTTGCCATGCGGGGTCAGGTAGTGGGCTGCTTACCTGAGGATTTTCTCTCTGCCCCAAGACGTCTGGGCGCTGGTATGATGGTGTGTGGTTCCTATCCAGAGTTTCATTGGATCCCAGGTGAACTGGATTGTTTTCAAACGGCACCACTTTTTTTTTCTTTTAAAGATTTTATTTATTTGACACAGAGAGAGAGAGATTACAAGTAGGCAGAGAGGCAGGCAGAGAGACAGGGAGAGGAGGAAGCAGGCTCTCTGCTGAGCAGACAGCCCGATGCAGGCCTCCATCCCAGGATGCTGAGATCATGACCTGAGCCGAAAGCAGAGGCTTTAACCCACTGAGCCACCCAGGCGCCCAACGACTTTTGAGTATCATGCTTACCTCCTCTGCATCTTTGTTACTTTCTTGTTTTCCTCATGTGCCTGTGGATGATTTCAGTTCTGCTGCATCTGTCAGGATTAGCCATGGCCAGTTCCAAGATCCGGGCTGTCCGAGCATGCATGCCTGTACATTTAATGCCAGGCAGGCCTCCTTTCTTATCTCTGGTACCTTCCCAGCAGCATGGGGAGTGGGCAAGCCCACAAACACAGCAGGAAACCAATGAGAGTGCTTCTAAGGGTTTGAGTTTATGGTCTGCTTTTTTGAAGGTGGCTGGGAAGCTGTGCTTTCCCCCAAGACCTCTTTTCCTCTTGCTTGCAGCATTGAGACATCATAGATTTCTTTTAGTGAGCATTGTAAAACCGTTCCCCTTCCTTTTACTTTTTAGAGTCTCATACAATTGTAACAGTTAACCTCTTTTAAACGATTTTACTCTTTTATCCCCCTGCTTCTGAGAATAAAACTGAAAATTAAACGTTGAAATCAAATCCATAAATCCCCAGCCACCACCAGAGCAAAGTGACTGGCCGTGTGGTTGGGCCAGGAGACTCATGGGCTGGTTGAGTCCAAGGATTGCACTTACTTGAGTTTTCCTGCAGAGCATCAGACCTTGTGGTGGTCAGTGAGAAATGCAAAAGGGCTCTGAGAAGAAGCCCTTGTTTTCTGTGTTTTTCCAAACATGTGCTTGACACGTACTCCCCGTGCCGCGTGAGAACATTGTCTTTTCTTGTTTCTTTGTTCTTAAATATCCTTCCACCACTCATCGTTTTCTGTGTCAAGTCAGCTTGAATAAATGCAATGATAAAATATTGTAAATGGCAAGAAATTTGGAGATTACCTTTATCTAAGCCCAGAGGTTATATGTAAAATACTAAAGAGTTGATAGCAATCAGTCTGTGTAGACAGAGGCTGGAATAGGGTAAGGAGATGCCATGCTGTACAGATGTTACTCTCTTAGTTTCTGAGATGGGGAAGATCAGAGTGGAAATGCAGGGATGGCTGGGAGATGTTTGGGGGCCTGGGGCATCAGCAATTTACCAAATTCCATTATTTTAACATTATTATGGTTGAATACCAGCCCTGCCTGTGTCTTATTATACTTCATATATTTTGCAATTCTATTAGAAGATGTAAACATTAGGAGTGATCTGTCTGCTGGAAAGATTGAGTACTCTATCCTTATGAAATGGTCTTCTTAATCCATGGTAATGTACTTTGCTCTGAAAGTCACATTTCCTGATGTTAGTGTAGCCACTCCAGATTTCTCTTGATTGGTACATCTTTTCCCATCATTTTGCTTTTAATCTATTTGTGTCTTTATATTTAAAGCATATTTCTTGTAGACATCACATTTGGGTCTTGCTTTTTTATCCGATCTGACAGTCTCTGCCTTTTGGAATGTTTAGACCATTTCCTTTTTTTTTTTAATTTAAATTCAATTAGCCAACTTATAGTACATCATTAGTTTCAGAGGTAGTGTTCAATAATTTATCAGTTTTATGTAACACCCAGTGCTCATCACCATTTAGTTTTCACGCGATTATTAATATGTTTGGGTTTAAGTCTATCACCTTATTCTTTATTTTCTATTTGTCCCATTTTCCCCTTATTCCTTTTTTCCTTTTTCTTCCTCCTCTGGATTGAGTATTTTTTTGTTATTGTACCTTCTTTTTTTGGTTTATTGGACATAACTCTTCAATTGTGTTATTTTAGTGATTGCTTTTGGGTTTATAGTTCATGCCTTGAAATGTTCGGAGCCTGGACTCAGGTGGCATTTTACCATCTCACATATGGCATAAGAACCTTATGACCGTATACTTCCATTTCTCCCATTCTAGCCCTGGGACCATCGTGGCCACGCATTTACCTCTCTATATGCTACAAACCTCACAACACGTTGCTATTATTTTTGCTTTAACAAAGAGAGTTTTATAAAAGATTTATTTACTTGAGATAGAGACAGAGAGAGCACGAGCGAGGAGAGTGGCAGTGGGAGTGGAAGAGTGAGAAGCAGACTCCCCGCTGAGCACAGAGCTCATTGTAGGACTAGATCCCCAGGACCATGAGATCATGACCCGAGCCAAAGGCAGATGCTTAACCAACTAAGCCACTGAGGCACTGCTTCAGAGAAAGGTTTTTAAAAAGAGATTTAAATCAGAGGAAAGACTTACCATTTATCCACATAGCTGCCATTTCTCTGTTCTTCATTCCTTTGTGTGGATCCAGATTTCTATCTGGCATCATTTTGTTTTGTTTTTGGTGTGTTTCTTTTTCATTCGGCACTTTAAAAATACTACTTCACTTTCTTGTCCGCTGTCATATATATCTTTGCTCCATTCTTTGTGATAAATCTCTTTGTCTCTGTATTTTTATGTCTTCATTACTGGTATTAAGCACTTTGATTATGATGTTCTTTGATATTGTTTTATTCATGATTCTTGTGCTTGGGAATTTTTGTGCTTTTTTGGATGTTGGTTTATAGTTTTCATTAAATTTTGAAAATTTTCAGCCATTATTTCTTCAAATATATTTGCCTCTCCCTTCCCCTCTCCCCTACCCCCTGTTTCCTTTGGGGACTCTAATTACATTTGGTGTTGTCCTGCAGCACACTGATGTTCTATTTATGTTTTTCCATTTTTTAAAAATTTCATTTGTACGGTTGCTATTATTATGGTTTCAATTTCACTTGCCTTCTGCAGTGTCGAATTTGCCATAAAGCTCATTTAGCTCAGACATTGTAGTTTTCATCTCTGAAAGTTTGACTTGTGTCTGATTTTTAATACCTTTCAAATATATAATTAACACGTACACCTTTTCCCTGGCTTCTCGAACTTATGGAATCACGTTAGAATAACTGTTTTAATGTCCTTTGTACTAATTCTATCATTTATGTCATTTCTGAGATGGCTTTGATTTCTCAGCAGGGGCAATATTGGCATCTTGGTTTGGCCAGTTTTTAGTTAAGGGGGGATTTTATGTGCACTGTAGGATATTTAGCAGGATCCCTGTTCTCCACCCACTAGATGCCAGTAGCATCTTCAGTCATGACAATTAGAAATTTCTCCAGACATTGACTAACGTTCCCAGGTTGGAGGGAGTGAGAAATCACCCCCAGCTGAGAACTAGTAGTTTAGATTGATTGATTTTTTCCTTCTCAGCATGGGTCGCATTTTTCTGCTTTTGTCATGCCAAATAATTTTTTATTGGATCCCAGCTATTATGATCCTTATCTTACTGGGTGCTAGATGAATTTTTGAATTCCTATAAATATTGTCGAGCTCTGCTGTGGGACACACTCAAGTCACTCGGAAATGGTTGATTTCTTTCAGGTGTTGATTTTAAGCTTTATAAGATGGCATCAGATGGCAGTTTATTTAGGGCTGATTTTTCTGGGCTACTGAGCAGAACTTTTCTGAGGTATTCTCTCTGATACTCTGTGAAGGGTATCACTCTGGCTGGTGGGAATGCTAACCAGTGTCGACCCTGTGTGATGTTCTGGGATTGTTCCCAAATCCTTTCAGGTGGTTCTTTCTCCAACTTTGGTGGTTTCTTCACACGCATGAACTGATTACTCTATCATGTCCAGAATCAGAAGTGCCTGTACCTTATTTTATACGTGATAGAACCGAGGTCAAAAGAACTGAGTATTTACCTGAGGTTTACTCAGCCAGTTTCGAGGCAGAACTGGCTTTGGTTCCCAGACTTCTTTCTTCCAGGTTTTCCATGTGCTCTTTGAGTCATTTCATGCCCTGCGGTTGCCAACTCCAAAGGCAAAGACTTGGCTTCTGGATCCTCAGTGACAAGATTGAAATCACAAACAGAGTGAAGCTCTTGGAATCTCCCTGCCTCTTCCTTGTTTCTTCTTTGTTCAGCACATTTTTCTGGAGACAGGGTTGTGACTCCTGGGAAGAAGATGTAGACTCTGTCGGCATGAATATTCTGTAAAGATTCTCGTTTTAAGTTTTATAACTTTATATTGTTTAGTGTTGTAAAAATATATGCTGGGATGTTAATAATGTCCCTTTAAAAAAAATTCTAGTTTGATGGTTAAGATGTCCATTCAGGGTTCTATCCTTCTCTAGGGTGAGGAAACCTCGATTTTAAGTGGAGAAAAACTTAGTAATAATGGACTAGCTCAGCACCACGCTGAGGGAGAGGAATCATGCGTGTTGGGATTAAGTGTTATTTTGGCTTTTTAAGTGTTCTTTTGGACGGTGCAAAATGACACGTTTTACATGCAAACTCTTACCAAATCAGGATTAATAAAAATATGCTGTGGTGAGTGCTATGAAAGGTGCAAGCCTGATGATTCACAGACCTGTACCCCTGGGGCAAAAAAAAAAAAAGATTAATAAAAATATCTCTGACCTGACTGACCATTCTCTCTCTCTCTTTTTAAAAATATTTTATTTTTAAGTACTCTCTACACCCAACATGGGGCTTGAACTTATAACCCCAAGATCCAAAGCCACGTGCTCTACCAACAGAGCCAGCCAGGCCCCCTTATGACCGACCATTCCATTCTGTGTATGTTAGTCCTCTCTGTAAGCTTCTACAGGGAAAAGCAGAGGCCATGGTTGAAAGATCTCTCTCCTCACTTGAGACATAGGACATAGTCAGTCTGTGTTAGTTCCTCCCTACCGCTTTGTGTCCTTGGTATGAAACGTGAGGCCGGGGCGCATAGCTTGTTCTTACCACATATCTTTCTCTCCCTTGTTCACTGCCTTTCTTAAACTGGGCAACCTCTTTCCTGCTTCAGGGCCCTGACTCCTGCCTTCCCCACTACAGGGCTCAGGTGCCCCACGTGCCTCTCCTCTTTAGATTTAATCAATGGCGTCTCCTTTTAGAAGACGCTTGTCCCCACTAGCCTCTGCCGTAGTTCATTTTTATTTCCTTTGGCATGCTCCTTAATTAATTTTGAATTTACTTATTAGCACACTAGTTCACGATGTATCTCCCCCCCCCAATTGTGAGGTTCATGTGAGCTGCAATTTTGTTTACTTTATCGCTCATGGAGTGGCTGATTCGAGCCAAGAACAGTGGGAAGGCATACGGCTCACACTTTGTGTTTGTCACAGAGGATCCCTATGGAAAGCTGATGGAGATACTCAGTAGGAACTTGGAGAGTTGAATCTCCAAGGGTGGTGAGTCAGTCCCCCGGACATCGCCAAGTACAAAGCGTAACCTCATTCGGAGTATAGAGCAACTGGCGACAGTGACCTCTTCCGTCCAGTCCCCACGCTGTCTGCCTTGTTGGCTTTGGCATTCAGAACAAGGGAAGGCACAGTTCCCCCGAGTTTGATGTCACTTGAAGTGTGATTTCCTGGCTTTCAAACTCTATCAGTGGTAGGTACTGGTTCTTTTCAATGCCTCTTGTCTCTCCTGTCCCCTTGTCTGACTTTTGGCCTTGTCTGACTTTTGGCCCCCCAGTGCCCTGGTATGGGGCCTTTCATGGGCACTTCTGCGGGGCCTTTTTCAGTGAATTAGGGCTCATTTCCTTCCAGGTGCCCAAACCTCCTTGCCCTCCCTGCTCTGCATCTTGAGAGGCAGCCAGAAGTCTCGGTGGCAGGATGAACAGCGGCTCATTGCTTTTCCAATTATTTCCTTCTCAGGCAAGCCCTGTCACACTTAGTAGTCTGGTCATCCTGCTGCTCTTCTGAGACTCTCCTTCACCCATTCTGATAAGGACCTCGGGTTTTCTCCTGTGGCAAATTTATGCCTCTCTCCAGCACCTGTTCCCTGCTACCTTTCTGCCGCACTCCTGACCGACAAATTCATTTCATTGTTTAGCTACGTCTCTACTCCCGGTCCATAAATTACTTTTCTCTGGCTCACCCAGTCCCTTCTGCTTTATTCACAGCCCTTTCGGGGTCATCCTCTTAATTATTCTGGCTGCTCACCGACTGGGCTTCCTCCCTGTTATTTGTCATGAACTCCGCTGTAATCTCCTTTCTTTGCTCCACCCTCTGCGTTCTTATCATTGTTTTACACACTTGTAACTGTCAAATCAGTTCAGTTTTATAAGCCTACGGGTTCTCTCAATGGCAGCATTCCTCCCAAATAGCCATAGAGGGAAAGAAAGAAAAAAAGCATAAAGCTATTCTCAGCCACCAGCCGCTTCAGCCTCCAGCAGTCACTGAGGTTGGACTGTGTGCAGCCCCCCGTGGGGTGGGGGTGAGCCGCCATGGAGGTGGTGCAGATGGGGTGGAGAAGACCAGGATTCCATTGTACAGTAAATATGGTTGGTTCTTGAGCTGGAAAGTGACTTTGTGCTCACAGCTAAGCTTTAGGAGGGTGGATCAGACACCACTTTGGTCCCTGGACTGAGGAGGAGGATGTCCGGAGGTGGACAGCAAGCTCGGGGAGCATTCCAGCAGCCCAGGCAGCCCATGATGCGGAACTTGGGCTGTTCGGAAGCAAAGAAGGAAAGACCAATGCAAGAGGTATTTCTGAGGCACAGCTGACAGGACCTGGCCAGGATTAAACGTGAGGGAGAGAATATTCTTGATGATTGTAACGCTGCCGACCTGGGCGAGTCAGCAGGTTCGGTCCGGTTGCAGAAGTGGGGAGTGGAAGAGGACAAGGGTGGGGGTGTGACAGGTGCAGGAGTGCTGTGGTCGGGGAAGTCCCTGGCGCAGGTCTAGCTTCTTGGGATTGCAATGGTCATGGTTCTTTACACAGCATTTGGGATGTGGGACTGGAGCCCGCAGGAGGGACTGGTGCAGAGTAAGTTTTGGGAGTCATCCAAACAGAAGTGGGAGGTAAATCAGAGAAGCAGCCGTATGCATACGAAGAGGCGGCCAACAACGCAGGCGGCAGGTGTGGAACCCCGGTGTGGTGTGGACAGGTCCTGTGGGCTGTGGACCCTCACGGGGATGGAGCGCTGTGGCCAGGCACTGTCCACAAGGACTTTCTCAAAGAGCTGCGCTTTCCTCTGTCCTCGCCTGTCATGTCATTTGTATTTGTGTTTTTCTCCCTTTTCAATGCTTTCCCAGTGCTTTCTGGATGCTGTTTTCATTAGTATTAATAGTCTTCAACCTCAGTGTCTTCCTTTCTTTCCGTTTAGTCATCGAGTCTGAAAGTGGAAGGTAGAGCATCAAGGAAAACCACCAGGTGGAAACTGGTATCTTTTCTTAAAGGCAGTGAATGATGGCCTTTCTTTGCCAAGCAAGCTGGGCAGCAGAAACGGAATCGGAAATTCCTGCTTCTTTCCCACTAGCACCAAGAAGGAGAGAAATTGAACAAAAGCGTTGTCGAAGCCTGGGTGCATTTTGCCTTCCTAAGAACTCTCAGGTGCTGCGTGTCCACTTTCCTTGTCTGGAGAACTGGTTTTGCTCCAGCGTCTCTGGGCTCTTGCCCTCCTTTCCTGTCCGATGATCTGTGCCTGTGTCTCAGTCTGTGCGAGAATGGAGAGACGAGTCCCCTTCCTTAGCTGGTCTCATCAGCCGTTCTCATTTCCGCTGCACCGAGTCGTGGCTTTGCTGGCAAGCCACGGGCCCCCTCCGCTCTCTGCGTGCATGGCTCCACGCCCGTGCACGCTCACACACGTGTTGGAGGTAGACTTTGGGATGCTCTCTTGGCCTGCTAGCTTTGCCAAGGCCATTGAATGAAGCAGGCAATTTCCTCTCACTTTGTCTCTCTGTAAATTTCCCAACCATATGGTATGAGGAGGGTTCTTGGATTATAAATAAACAACACTGCTCATAAATTTCAGGGTTTTTGTTTTTCCCTCCAATGGGAATAAATAGAAACCATAGATTTGTAACTTCAGAAAAATGTGTTGGAGAAGAAGATAATGTCTTTCTCTCTCTCTATGTATATAAATAATCCCTCCACCTCATTTCTTACGCACAGTCTCTTTTTACTGAGAGTCATCTTTTTGGCTGGATTCCATGTATTTTTTATTGCTGCCATTTTCCAACCTGGATGTAAACTGTTGCTTTAGGCAACATGAATGTAACCACATGGGCCTGGCCAGACTGCACTGACCAGATGGGTTTGGTCTGTCAGTTGTCTTTTGGTTTTGTTGACTGTTTCCTTTGCTGTGCAGAAGCTTTTAATCCTGATGAAGCCCCAATAGTTCATTTTTTTTAAATTTTATTTTTCTTATTTGCCCAAGGGGTACAGGTCTGTAAATCATCAGGCTTNAGGGGTACAGGTCTGTGAATCATCAGGCTTACATCTTTCACAGCATTCACCAAAGCACAAACCCTCCCCAATGTCCATAACCCATCCACCCTATCCCTACCCTCCCACCCCCCAGTAACCCTCAGTTTGTTTTATGAGATTAGAAGTCTCTTATGGTTTGTCTCCTTCCCCATCCCATCTTGTTTCATTATTTTTCCCTCCCTCCCCCCACAACCCCCCACCCTGCCCCTCAAGTTCCTCATATCAGAGAGATCATATGATAATTGTCTTTCTCTGATTGACTTATTTCGCTCAGCATAATACCCTCCAGTTTCAATTTCCTTCTTTACGGGACACATACATCCTCACTGGTCTTATGGCAAAAAAGAAAAAAAAGAAAAAGAAAAAAAAAAAAGGAAGTGGTGGAAGCTTCCCATACTCTTCTGGAAGAAACCCAGCTTGGGCATTTTGCATGTCTGTCCATCGGATAAGCTGCAGCTTGGCCACCCTGAAGCTGCAGATCTTTTTAAGGCACGAAGAACCACAACATTTGGCAGCCCTTTTGTTTGCTTTCCTACTACTAAGCTACAGTGAATCAGATGGGCATGCCAACCACCAAGGACAAATGCCAGGATAGCATCCTGGGACTGGGGGGGTTCAGGCAAGGGACAGGGGTTCAGGCAAGGGACAGCTCAAGGAAGGCATGGCTCAAAGTGTGAGTGCAGATCTTGATCTAGGAGGAGAAGTGAGTGTAGGTGCTGCTAGGTCAGCCAAGGGTAGTGGGAGCTTCTAGTTGGGAGGGGGAAGGTAGGCAGCAGCCACAGGCAGGGGTCTGCAGCCAGATCCATGCTGCCTCCTGTTTTGTAGAGCCTGTATGCTAAGAACACTTTTCACATTTTCAAATCATTGAAAAACAAACAAAAAATAATACTACATAGTGACATGTTAAAAATAAGAGGAATTTGAATTTTGGTGTCTGTACACCAAGTGTTATTGGGATTTAACCACGCCCTGTTGTTTACGGGCTACCCAAGATTGCTGTGGTGCTACCAGGATGGACTTGAACATCTGCCCCCCAAAGCCTGCAGTACTTGCTCTCTGGGCCTGAACAGAAAAAGTCTACTGTCCCCTGGCCTCAGGCGCCAGGAATTATGGTCAGAATGGTGGAGAGCGCATTTAGGGGAGGCAGTGGGTTTAAAACTGGGATCTGAACTCCAGCCTGCTGGGCGTGCCCTGTTGGGTGCTGCCCACACAACATGTTGATTAGAGGCAAGTCAGCTTATTTGCCATGCAAACCCGAGACAAAGACCCATCATCTGAGGATGTCAAAGCGATGACACTTTCAGTTTTGTTGGGCTTTAGGAGACTACCGTTAATCCTTCAGACAGGGTTTGTCTAAGAGGTAGAGGTCTATGAGTCCATCATATTTCACTTCAAACTTGGTCCTTGTTTTATTTGAATTGTTTGGTATCAAACCAAACAACTTCAAATAACATACTTGATATAAAAACATTGACTATCCAATACCTTGCCCAAGATTTTGCCTTTTCCAACAATAATCTCAGTGAATGCATTTTGCTTAACTCAAATGAATGTCTAAACATGGAATTAGAAGCACTGAACTGTCTGTTGGGGGACATTTTTTGAGATGGGGAGACTTCATACATCATAACATCCAGCCATTAAGATCAGTTCTACTAAAATCAGTAAGATTCTTCAAAAGGCAATTCATAGATAGTTGAAGTTATGCATTTACTTTTCTTAAAGGGAAATATACTTTCTCACTTTGGAAAGCTGTATTAAATTCCAAGATTTTAATTTCTTTGGTATTATTCCCCTACAACAATGGCTTTTCTCACCCGTTATTTTATGGTCTGGTGAACTATGAGATGTTAGGTTTAGTGATGGAAGCTAGGGAGAAAACTATTTCATCTTTCTCTTGTGAGTGAAGAACATAGTCTTCCTTGCCCGTGAAGCCGTTGTTGGGAAGTCCTGGGAATTCGATGCTTTGAGCAAGTTCTGCTCTGGTTTCCATGCATTGGAATTGGTTGCCTGGGGTGGTCCCATTCATGCCTGCCCACCAGCCTTTAATACACACCCAGAGAGCTGCAGCCCATACTGGTTTCTCATGCTCAGTCTGGCTGGTTCATTCTAGTGCAGGTAGAAAATAGAGGGCTGAATCTCCTTGGTTGCACATCTCCTTTGCGTGGTTGAGAAACCGATTTAAAATTGGGTTGCAGTGGCCTGTATTAAAGGGATCTACCTCTCTTTGGCCTGGAGAAGTGTTTTATTGAGAGCTAGTATGGCATCTGGAGAAGAACTTGAGTTCCAAGGCAAAGTAGACCTGGTTTCAAACACCCACTTTGTTATTTAGTGGATACGTGAATTTGAGCAAGTCTCTTGGCCTCTCTTAGCCTAGTTCCTTCTTTTTCTTTTCTTTTCTTCTCCTCTCTTCTTTCTAATAAACATTTTTTTTATTTTGGTAAAAAAAAAATATATATATATACATGTACATATATATACCCATACACCAAATTTATCAATTTAATCATAAGGCTATAAATCATTGGCATTAAATACATTCACAATGTTGTGCAATAATCATCGCTATCCATTTTTAAAACGTATATAGATTTTAAGTAGAGGTATTTAACCTGTGATAAATCAACACTTATCATTTTTAAATTTTTTTATTTTGAGGTGAGAATTCTTAAGTCGTGCTCTTTTAGCAGATTTCAGTTACACCGCACAGTATTATCAACTATGGTCACTGTAATATATATTAGATCTTCAAATTTTACTCATCTTCAGACTAAAAGTTTGTATCCTATTACCAGCTTCTCCCTGTTTCCCCTGCCGTACTGCCCCTGCCAACCACTCTTCTATTCTCTGTTTCTATGAGTTTGATATTAAATTTTTTTTTGTTGTTTGTTTGTTTCTACATGTAAGTGATACCGTGCAGTGTTTGTCTTTCTCTGACTGGCTTATATCACTTAGCATAATGCCCTCCAGTTTCATCCTGTTGTCACAAATGGCAGGATCTCCTTCTTTTTTAAAAACTGAATAATATTCCGTTGTGTACAGAGACTACATTTTCTTTTTTTTTTCTTTTTTTTTTAATTTTATTTTTATTCTTTGCCCAAGGGGTACAGGTCTGTGAATCATCAGGCTTACATCTTTCACAGCATTCACCAAAGCACAAACCCTCCCCAATGTCCATAACCCATCCACCGTATCCCTACCCTCCCACCCCCAGTAACCCTCAGTTTGTTTTGTGAGATTAGGAGTCTCTTATGGTTTGTCTCCTTCCGCACTTTCTTTTTCTGTTCATTGGGCATTTGGATTGTTTCCATATCTTGGTGATGTGAATGATGCTACAGTGAATACCCCTTTGGAATCCTGACTTCAATTCTTTCAGGCACTGAAAATAATAAAATTATTTTATTGGGTTATTTATTGATTGATTGATTGACTTATGTGCTACTGAGTTGTATGAGTCCCCCCCCCTTTTTTTGGATATTAACTCCTTATCATTTGCATATGTTTTCACCCTTTCATAAATCTCCTTTTCATTTTGTTGTTAGTTTCCTTTGCTGTGCAGATATTTTTCAGTTTAATGTAGTCCTACTTGTTTATTTTTGTTTTTGTTGGCTTCACATTTGGTATCAAATTAAAAACATCATTGCCAAGATGATGTCAAGTAGCATACCCCCTATATTTTCTTTTAGGAATTTTATGGCTTCAGGTCTTACATTCAACTTTTTAACCCATTTGCATTTGATTTGTGTGTGTGTTTGTAAGATAAGGATTCAATTTCATTCTCTTACATGTGGGTATCCAATTTCCCCAGCACCATTTAGTGAAGACTCTTTTTTCTGCCATTGTATATTCTTGGTTCCTTTGTTGAAAATCAATTGACCTGGTTGCCTGGGTGGTTCAGTCAGTTAAGTATCTGCCTTTGGCTCTGGTCATGATCCCAGGGTCCTGGTATGGAGTACTGCAATGGGGCTCCCTGCTCAGTAGGGAGCCTGCTCCTCCCTCTCCCTTGGCCATTCACTGCTTGTGCTCTCGGGCTCTTTCTCTCTCTGTCAAATAAATAAATAAAATCTTTAAAAAAAAAAAAGAAAATTAATTAACCACATATGCACAGGCTTAGTTCTGTTCCGTGGATCTGTGTCTGATTTTATGCCAATACCACACTGTTTTGATTGCTATAGCTTTGTAATATAGTTTGAAATCAGGACCTGTGATGCCTCCATCTTTCTTTTTCTTAAGATTGCTTTGGCTCTCTAAGGTCTTTTGTGGTTCTGCACAAACTTTAGTTTTATTTATTTTTTAAATTTCCGTTTAAAGTGCTATTGGAATTTTGATAGGGATTGCATTGGATCGGTGGATTACTTTGGGTAGTGTAGATATTTTAACAATATTACTTCTTCCAATCCATGAACACAGAATATCCTATGTATTTAGTGTCTTCAGTGTCTTTCATCAAGATATATAGTTTTCAGCACAGATCTTTCACCTCCTTAGTTAAATTTAGTCCAAAGGATTTTACTCTTTTTGATGCAATTGCAGGGGGTTGCTTTCTTAATTTTTCTTTCTGGTAGTTTTTTGTTGGTTTATAGAAACTTGTCTGATTTTTGTATATTGATTTTGTACCCTGCAAATTTATTGAATTTATTTAGTATTTCTAACAGTGTTTTGGTGAAGTCTTTAGAGTTTTCTGTATATAAGATCATGTGATCCACAAAAACAGTTTTACTTTTCCTTTTCTGATTTGGATGCCTTTTATTTATCCTTCTTGCCTTATTGCTCTGGCTAGGACTTCCAGTACCATTTTGAGTAAGAGTTGTGAGAATGGCTATTTTTGTCTTGTTTCTGGTCTTAGAGGAAAATGTTTTAGCTTTTTACCATTGAGTAATAATCTGTAATGCCGTTAGCACTGGGCTTGTCATACATGGCCTTTATTATGTTGAGGTACATTCCTTCTGTACTCAATGTGTGGACAGGTTTTTTGTTTTCTTTTTGTTTTTGTTTGTTTGTTTTGTTTTATTTTGTTTTTATCACGAAGGGATGAAAAGACCTAGTTTCTTCATTTGGAATATTGGTATAAAAGTAAAAAATCCTGTCTTAATATAAAGTGTCCGATGCTTGCCTGGTTTATTTTTCCTTTAATGGGGTGTTTTGAGCACCTAGAATAGTGTCAGACAAGTCATAGGCACTGCATGAATATTTGGCAAATGAAGAGGTAATCAACAAGTTGTATTCCTATTCCTTTAGTGAGTAGGTTGTATTTCTGGGTGTTTTAAGTGAACTCAGAATCTCCTTAGGAAAAAGAAGTTGTTAATTGGTCAAACTTCTGTGTAAAAAGACAAAATACTATACTAATTTCAAAATCCTGAAACTTCACCATCATGTTCTGGTGGCAGAGACTGAATAGATAGATATTCACTAAACCTATTTTATCTTCCTCCAGGACAAACAATTAGACTACATTCTTTCATTTAAATGTAGCCATAAGACTGAATTCTGGCCCAGAGAAGGAGCCTGGAAGTGATAGGTGCCCCTTCTGTACCTGATAAAAACACTTCTTGCATCATTCTCCATGCTCACTCATTTCTTCTTCCACCGGTTCAGTTGAGCACTCCTGAGATCTGTAAGATAGCAGAACCTTGATCCGAAAGGAGCCTGAGTCTCTTAATCATTGCCCCAAGTCACAGCCCCTCTGGCCCCTTACTTCCCTGCCAGTCCATACTGCACTATGCTGTGAGTGAAAAATTCACCAACATAGTGTTAAGGCACTGAAATATGACTAAATGTTGGTGATGTTTGCTACTACAGCTAGCTACCTTGATGCACACAGTCTCTGAAATGCTTATCCACTCCTTCTCCTCCTATATTACCTTTGTTCTCTAGCCGGAATATCTATTTACTATTCCCAAGATAAGCTGTGTTTTTCCAGCATCTAGCATAGTGCCCTTCACACCATCGGCACTCAGTAATAAACATCTGTTGATTGATTTCGGGGTCAAAAAATGAAACAGCAGCTTTCTATACACTGAAAGCATGTTTTATGTTAGACAGATCTGATATTTCAGAGGAAATATGCATTTGGGTGTGATTCTCTACTGTAGGATTTAGTATGCAGCTCTTAAACAGTGTTCAGCTTACTTGTAACGTTAAACATAACATTAAAGTTACACAACATTTTTAGGAAGATTCCTGCCATATAAAAGGAAAATACAGCCATAGAGCATCCCAGAAGTGGTAGAGTAGCCTTGCAGATAGGCTCTGGCCAGGAAAGAGGCTCTTTGACCAGAGTGTATGAACTCGCAGTGAATAGTAAGGGCCCAAAGAAATAGAGCATCCATGCCAGGTTTTTCCATCCATATTCAAATGTTTAAAATAGAAACAGCCTATCTCTTCCACCTTTTTTAAAAAACCTCAGCTGACTTTGCTTTTGCACCTCTGATGCACTGCATGGCCAGTGCTGAAAACCCAGAAAATGACAACTACTTAGCTTTCTGCTACTTACACAGAGCAGATCAAGAAGTGGAAGGAAAGCAAATTATACTCCCAGGCAGAGGTTGCACAGGGGAAGAGAACTGGAGTTGCCCAGAGTTGTTCTCTTTCATCCATGAGCTATGTTGGACATCTTGCCATCATCTTCATGCTAAAATTTATAATAATAATAGAAGACATTTGTTGCATGTTATGTGCTAAGCCTTAGGTCGACATTCCCTTTACCCATCCATTAGCTTCTGCGGGAGAAGTGGTCACCGTCTGCAGAGGGAAGGCTTTAACTGGATCAGGCTTTACCTGGAACCACATCTCTGCTGGTCTGCCACTCCTTGCTTGTCTTGCCTTCTTCTCTTCTGATAGGTTTTGCCTAAAAGCACTCCTTCAGTACTTTCTGAGCTTCCAAATCCTAGAGGCAGGCTCTGATTTTAAGGAACTCGGCCTGGAAATGTTTTTCTTCTTTCTTAAAGTCCATTCATAATCTGTACCAGAGGTGTTAGCTCCTCTCTTATTTCTGCCAAAGGCAACAGGATTCTTTTAGGCTCTCACGTGGCTTGGAATCTTTAAGTCACCACCTCCCAGCCCCTTCTTCATCTCTGCCCCCTGTCTGGGAAACAGATTATGCTTCTTCTCTGTGTCCCTGTTTCATTTCTTATAACCTACTGCCATCAGCTAGTGCGACGGATTGCTAATAAGTATTTCTGCCTCCAGGAGGACATGCTTCACTGATCCATCATATACATCACAAAAGATTAGTCTTCCCAAACAGGCTTCTGTCATGTCCCTGCCCTATTCAAAAGCCTTTGGGGCCCCCATTGCTTGTAGATAAAATTCAAGCTCTTCAGGAGATATCTAACACCCTTCACAAGGTCTTCTTCTACCAGTCTAAACTTATACCCTTTTATGCCTATGGAAGAACATTTCTTTCAGTCCAGGCCCATCTCCTAATTATCTTCTGAAAATATTTGCCTGGTTAAGGTTGGAAGCCCTTGGACATGCTTTTTGTAATGCCTTGGCTTTCCACACTTCACCTTTTCCTCAAGGCTCCCCTCTCCCATGAAGTCTTTCTTCCTTTCATCTGAGATCCTCTAGCACTAATAAATGTCTCTGTCTTCAACATTGTAGTCATCATCATTGTAATAATAATGGCCACCTTTTATTAAGAACCTGTAATATCCACATTGTGATAAGTGCTTTATTTTTTTTTAAGATTTTATTTATTTATTTGGCAGAGAGAGACACAGCAAAAGAGGGAACACAGCAATGGGGGGGGTGGGAGAGGGAGAAGCAGGCTTCCAGCTGAGCAGGGAGCCCGATGCGGGACTCTATCCCAGGACTGTGGGATCATGACCTGAGCTGAAGGCAGATGCTTAATGACTGAGCCACCCAGGTGTCCTGTGAAAAGTGCTTTAGGTACATTTCCTCATTGAGCTCTCGAACAACACTGTGGGTAGTTGCCTTGGATAGTTCGCCTCTTTTACAGATGAGAAAACTGAAGTGCACAGAGGTTAAGTGACCTGCTCAAGATCACAGAGTCAGTCAGGGGTGTGGAGCCAGGCCTTGAAACCACCATGTCTCTGACTCCAAAACTTGTGATTTAACCATACTGCTATCCCACTGCATTTGTTCTAACTCCTTCCTACTCATTTATTTCTTATTATGTGTTAAAACAGGGGGGCGCTTGAATGACTCAGTTGGTTGAGTGACTCTTGGTTTCGGCTCAGGTCATGATCACCTGGTTATGAGATCAAGACCTGCATCAGACTCTGCACTCGGTGTGGAGTCAGCTTCAGGTTCTCCCTCTTGCTCATGTTGTCTTGCTTGGTCTTTCTCTCTCTTTCTCTCTCAAACAAATAAATAAAATCTTAAAAAAATAAAATAGTGATTGAGTACCAGGGAGTAGACACTAGGGACTTAGTAGGGTCCTTGTCCTCACAGTGTTTTATCTAATTGCCTTCTTGAGCCCTTTTCCTAAACACCATCCTCCTCCCGAAACTTCTCCTTCTCCTCTAATCTCTCCAGGAGAGGAGTTTATGAGAATTTCACCCATGTGCTGCATCATTTTGCCTGTTATTTTCTGATGGTTCAGGTGTTGGGCTTTATCCCTTGGCTTTCAGGACTCACTCATGCCCTGATTTCTAGTTATTTAATGAGAGATGGTCCTGCCACCCCAAGACCATCTGATTCTTTCAGACTGCTGTCCTGTGGGTGCCTAGAATAGGGGACCCATAGGCTGGTAGACCGTTGGGAAGCTGAACACTCACTTCAGGCACATGCTTTCACTCAGGCAGATTTTGCAGGACCTCAGTGACACAGTTACATCCTTAGAGCATAGATCTGCATTTTCGAAGCAATCAAAAGCCATTTGGAGCTTGATCAGATGCACAGAAGGTTGGAGATGGCAAGGGCTTTTGAGATCATTGATTCCAGCCCTCTCATTTTACAAAAGAGAAGAGTGATCAAACTGTGAAGTGTTGTTTTGGGTTGGAAACAAGGAGTGTCTGTAACAACAAGATTCTGGAAACCCAACAGACCAGAACTTACGGTGCTGGCTGAATGCTTAAGTTTGAGCCACTGGAGACAGTCAATAGCATCATGTTGCTGCCAGTTCTGGTGTTTGTTAATGTGCTGGGAGACACTCCGTTCCTAATCAGGGTGCTGGCTCCTCTCCGCATCTTGACTTGCCCAGTTGAGTACTACCCTTCCCCCTATGGGAGCAACTCATCTAAGCAAAGATGCTCACTTCCAGCGACTCAGAGTGGACATGGGCCTGACGAATGTCTGTGCATGTTGAGGGGGGTTGGGCTGTGGTGGCTGGCTTCCAGAGCCAAGCCCCCTGCAGGGTGCCGCAGGAACTGGCACTGAAGATCTTTTGGTAAAAACCACTGTCCTTTCTCTCCAGCTGTACTTTTGGCCTGGGCTACTGCAGCTTCTATGTTCCAGAGACCCCAGATCCAGGTGTTCAGGATAAAATATTTTTCTGTTCAATCAGGTGCTCAGGTTATAGGAAGTACCTGCTTTCATTTCATGACCATTCTTTGTTTTTGAGAGGGGAAGCGGGGAATGGTGGAAAGATGACCTTAGGAAGGAATGGAAGGATTTCAGGGAACTCAGCTGCTTCTTGCACTGTGCTTTATGCAGATTTCTCACTTTACACAGAGTGTCCCCAACAACTCTGCCTGCTGGAAGTTGTGATGCCAGTATTAGAGATGGGGAAACTGAGGCCCAGAGAGATAAGGCAATGTGCACAGTGTCATATTGGAATAAGTGGGAGAATAAGGATTCTAGCCAAATTTTGACTCCAAACACTCTCCTCTCTCCTCTTTCATACCTGTAATATCTCCTAGTAAGCAATGCCTCTAGAGATCCCCTGAAAGGCTGAGTCAGTGAAACCCCCCCACCGCATGAGACTTTGTGAAGCCTGTGCTTCCTTACCATTGCTTACGTAACTAGCCAAGCACTGGTGCAGAGCCCAGGGGATTTGGGACCAGTGGACCTTGATTCCTGTTCCAACACTATTGTTTACTGAGTCCCTTCACCTCTCGGAGTCTCTATTTCCTCATTTTATGACAAAGATAAAAAAACCCATGTCAAAGGAACTTTGTGAGAATTGAATGAAATATTTTAAGAGAAAGTGTTTTGCATAAGGCCCTGTGCATAGGTTAGAACCTAAATGCCACAGTGATTTAGGGCGGCACTCTTCCGAGAAATCAATTACTGAGCCCAAGTGTGTGCCAGAGGCTTGATCTGTGACCTCAAGAAGCTTCTAGTTTGGATGGGGACATGTTACTGTGAAATCCAGAGGGTAGAGGGCAGGCGGAGCTGTAGTGATCTCAAAGCAGCAGAACCTTAGAGAAGGGAAAGATCACAGGGCACGGTGAAAGGGAAAGCTTTATGCGGGAGGCTGGAGCTGAACTTTAAAGGGGCTAGAGAAGAAGAATGTGTGAAGGAGATTTTCAAGAAGTCCATAGCTTTAGTTTAAAAAAAAAAAAAAGAGAAATGTCTTTTTGTGTGTTGCGGTCCTCTTGGGACGCCGCTGTCCTTTGGCATAGGGCCATGGCTCTCCAAGGGCCGCCGTGGAGTCCCTGGGGGATGTCTGTGACCCTTCCGGGGATTAGTGACATCCAACTCTTTTCTAATAATAAAATGTGATTTGCCTTTAATTTATTCTCATTTTCTCACCGGTGTGCTGTGGGGTTTCCTAGAAGCTACGTGATTCCATAACAGAGTAAATGCAGACATAAATAGGAGAATCCGGTTGTCTTCCAGTAAGCCGAATATTGAAGAGTTTTTTAAAAAAAAGTGTAACATGCCACTCTTCTTCCCTGAATTGTTTTTGTTCTGGAAACTGTAGTTGTTTTCCGTAAAAGTATGGTATTTCTATTTTATCGTTGTTATTTTAAATTGAGTTAATAAGTGTAAAGTTTTATCAGTTGTCATTTCTAATATAGTACATATTGATATAATGTGGGGATTAAATCTCTTTGGGTCCAGTCCTCAATAGTGTTTAAAAGTCTGAAGGAAGGGGCGCCTGGGTGGCTCAGTTGTTAAGTGTCTGCCTTCATCTCAGGTCATGATCCCGGGGTCCTGGGATCGAACCCCATGTCGGGCTCCCTGCTCAGCAGGAAAGCCTGCTTCTCCCTCTCCCACTCCCCCTGCTGGTGTTCCCTCTTTTGCTGTGTCTCTCTCTGTCAAATAAATAAATAAAATATTAAAAAAAAAAAAAAAGTCTGAAGGAATCCTGAGTCATAAACAATGGAGAGCCATTGTTAAGGACATGGTATTGTGGCATAAAGACACAGTCAAGATCTCATACTTTCACAGTCCTTTGGTGTCAAGAGGTAGGTCCTCTGGTACCTTAGAACACATATGTTTGGAAAATTTAAAATGGTAATGCGGTGCAACTGGTCCTCTCACTTATTATTAGTGGAAGTGCGGATTGGCCAGAATGTTTCTGTAGGCAGTTCATAACAAGAACCTTAATGATAATTTGTACCCTTTGAACTAATAATTGCACTTACATGAATCTATTCTAAGGAAACAAATAAAGATGTACACAGGGATTTATGTATAAAGATACATGCTAAAGTTCTATAATGTAAAATACTTGGCCAGAAACTAACTGGCCAAGAAGAGACTTAACATAAATTTTGATACATTTATATATTGGAATGTTGTGAGGCTTTGAAATGATTTTTGAAGAATATTCAACAACATGGGGAAATGCTTAAAGTATTATGTTATGTGAAAAAGGAGGACACCAAACCGTACAAAAAAATGACCCCTGATTTTTATAAATGCATACATGCACATAAGCTACAGAAAACACACCAGATGTTCACTGAGGTTTTCTCTGTATGGTGTAGCTGTAATTGATGTCTATGTTGTGCATTATTCTTTTCCATATTTTATATTCTACTGTAAATTTTCAGTACTTTTATCTCTTCAGAAGAGCAGAGAGTGTGGCCTGCCTTTTATGTAAGGCCATGGGAACCAATCTCCTGGTCAGCCCTAGCCACCCAGGCTTTAGGTGAATGCTAGCTCAGATCTCAGAGGGGGCATTTTGCAAGGCACCACAGTGATGGTTTAAAGAAGACTGTGACTTGAGGATAAACCTAACTTCTAGCTGGCTTGCCTTTTCTTATTAGACTTTCAAAGGAAAGCTTAAAAAAAAACCCACAAACAAACAAAAAACCCTGGGGCTGCTTTTCATGCCCTACACTGCTCTGGTCTCTCATTTTGAGCATTTGGCATGTAGATTGTAGGTCCCACCAGGGCAAATGTTTAAATAATGTTGTGCAGATGGCACAATGGAGGGAGCATGGCAATCAATGTATAATCCTTGTAAAGGAAGAGGTTTCTGGGCCCATGAGGAGATGAGGTGATTAAGATATAATAGCCTCAAATAGAAGAGCTGGGATTCGCTCCTTGGAATCTGAGAATTTCCTCTTCTTTCCTATGTTGGAAGTGTCTCGCGTTGGAAGACTTTAGTCTTCTTTCTCCCCTGAATGACTGGCAGGATCCCCGGTAGAGCCAGCCCTCTGTGGGGGAACATCTGCTTTGTTGTTAGTCTCTGAGAGCAGAGCATTTTGATAGTCAAAATGGAATCTGCTTGAATGTGACTATTTCAGTTCCTGGAACATATTTGCTCAGTTTGAGTATCTACCCTGCCTGGCACTATTCAGCCTGCTTTAGGGGTTAAGAGAGACATCCAAGGTAGTTCCTTGACCTCAGAGAACTTATTCTGTCTGGAGAATGAAGCCTCATGCAGAAAGAGTTAAATAATGACCTAAAACAACAGCAGAAGAAGAGATGTATGTCCCCAGGGAGCAGGTGCCATGCTCCCGGAGAGTGACACAGATGCAGGGTGCTAGGAAACCAGAAGCAGGAGCGATGAGAGGCTTCTTGGAGGAGGACACAGCAAAGGGACAGGCTCTCTTTATAGGGCTGGCTGCTCTTGGGAGGAACAGACTCACGTTAATTGACAGTAACTAATTACTGCACTGAGTGCCCACCACATACAAGGCATTGCATTTATCCCTGAGAAGAAAAAGATTTACAAATGAAGGGACCCAGAATTGAACTTCTCTAGGGTAGCGGTGTGGTCCAGAGACTCTCCATCCGTTCACGTTTTTCCATGAGGCAGCTACACATTTTATCCTAGGGGGTTTCTGGATGGGCACAGACAGACATAATTGCTCGCATGTCATAAGGACCCAACCTGCTGCATGTAGTTTTAAAGGGAAATGGTAAATATCTACTCCCCAGACAGAGATGCCTTGCTAAAACTCTCCAGCACCTTCTAGTTCATGCCTCATTATTTTTTTCCCCAGGAAAACTTAGTAAAAAAAGAAAGTTGATTCTGTTTTCCCTAGACTTTAATTTGCAAGTGTTGGCCACCTGCTGGAGGCTGTCTCTGATTATGTGTAGCAACCCCTCCATCTTCCCGTGTGCCTTTTGGTAGCTTATTGCAGATTTGGTGGGAATGGGACGGCATTCGCCCATTCGCTGGTGTCTATCATTTGGTTGCTGTTTGCTCAGAGCTGTACAAGACAGATTCTCCTCCAGTGATCATTGCTCTACTGTGGGGTCTCCCAACAACTGACAGCAAGGTAAGCTCTGTGATATTAGGGTATTTAAGCTTCACAGTAATTCTATGAAGGCAATATTTATATTCTCATTGAGTGGATAGGAAACACGAGACTTATGTAATTAGCCTGAGGTTCCACAGGCTGGATTTGAAACCAAATCTGCTTGACTCTAAAATGAATCTTCTTATGATTATGTTGGGCTGTCTTTTTGAATGCAAATGATTATCTATAATAGGGTTCCTCTACAGATGTGTCAATTTACTATCTACATTATAACCGCTCAGTAACAAATCATTTTATTGCTATTGTTTTTACCTATATGAGTGATACATGGATACCTTTTTATTTCAAAACATTGCAACATTACAAAAAGACTCCTAAAAAAAGTCCCAGTATCCAAGGACACCACCCTAGTATTTTACCCAGAATTAACTTCTATTACCAGTTATTTGTATTTTGCTATAGAATTTTTAAAATGCACTGTGTACAGACTTATAAATTTAATGGGAACATATTATTTTATTTTGTCTGGGTGTACTATTTGTTTATTTAATATATTATTCTTCAGTAGCCCTTTGCATGTAGTCATATATGTTAGGGACTTTTCTAAGTCAATCACTTTCAGTTATGCTGTATTCCTTAATGTCATTATATTGTGTGTGTGCGTGTGTGTGTGTGTGTGTGTGTGTTATAAAACACACTGTATCTTATTGAGACTTTCTCCTAATGATTGTCATTTCGTTATGGTCCCACGAACAAAGGTGCAGTGAATAATGGGATGTCATACTTTTGTGGGGGTCTGCGCCTGCTTTTTCTTTTCTCTGGAGGACTTCGTTCCTCTCCTTACCTGTATGACACAAACAGTTCTCTTGGCTAATAGGATTGAGATTGTCCTTTTGAATCCTCAGAAAAACAACCTGACAACCTTAGTGTCTGAACTGAGGTTCTTTGGTGAGAAACATAGTCCTCATACAGTGAGAAAGACCAAGGATCTGAGTGTTTGGCCAACCCCACACTCCCCAGCCTTCCCTCCCAGATCTGTGCTGGGCTGGTGTTGCTGTTGGGTCTCCATTTTATCTGATATAAACTGTGAATTCGGCATGATCTGGTCTTCAGGGTCAGCTAACCCCCAATTTTCTGTATTTGAAAGCCAGTGGTGACTCTCACTGAAATAACTGGGGCAGAAGGACATAAAGATGAATTAATTATTCTGTGTCATTGTGCCTCTCTCTGTGAGACTAGATAATGCAGCTGAGGAGTCAGATAACACAAGAGGTCACTGAGAGCTTCTTTGTGAGCTTCTGCCTTGGCATCTGCCTGCCTGTGGTTTTTTTTTTTTTTTTTTAAACAGAGGATGGGACGAATACCCGCTTGGAGAATGAAGCTATTTAAATAGCTTGGTCTTGGCTCGAAGTCTGAAATTAGTTATATGGCTAGTTACTTGTGGTCAGGCTGGGCTCCTGCCATTGCAAAGATATAAATTAATATGGCTTGGAGCACAGGCCTTAAGATGAGAAGTGGAACAGGCCAGAGGGGAGCATCACTGGTTTTGCCATTTCAATCATAAAGACTGTCTGGGAAGCCATTGGTCTGGAGCTGTGCTGTAGAAACTCCTGACCTTGACCCTAGAATGCTCTGTGGTTCACCACACACCAGAGCCCCTAATCGCCTGTGGCTTTTGATTGTTGACTGACATCAGTGTAGTTCACTGGAACATACTCGAGGGGAATGGCTGGTGGGTGCTTCCCCAAGGCATGCCACTCTGAAGCTTGGTTCTGTCTTCTGGTTTTCCAGACCGCTAGGCCGTCTTGTACTTTAGCGAATTGCAACGGTGGCCAAAGATTCTTTAATGATTTATTGGCCATTCATACGCCTTACCCCCTGTTAGTGTAAGGTGTGTAAATCAAGGAAAAGAAAACAAGGTGATTGCCCTTGAGGAAAGTACGATCTGGGGCATTCATAAAAATGACAGTCATAAGCATTTATGGAAGAAGGGCTTTTATTGGATCCTAGACTAGGTATCTCACTCCTCCTCACTGACACAACAACTGCCGTATTGTCTGAGTGGAGCTTTAGGGGAGCAGAGCACAGCTAGTTCTTCCAGCTCTGTGTCTAGTTGTCTTTGCCTCTATCCCGTCTCCCTTGTTTTCTCTACTTAGAGCTGTGATCTGCACGTTCAGAGATTCAAAAGTCACTTCATTTGTTATTTCTCTTTTAGGGAGCTTTTAGCAATTGCTGAAAAGAAAATTTGCCCATTCAGAGAATAAATAGGGAACTCTAAGGTGCCGTTGATACAAATAAAGAGGAGAGTGCGGGCTGAAATTGTAAGAAAAATCCCCAGCATGTAATCAGAACCGGGAGAGTTGAGCATCAGAAAAGGGGCGAAGTCTGGATAGTTGTCAGCCGTCCACTCGCTGGGAGAGTGGGAAGTGGAAGGTGGGCGGGGCAGGCCGGGAAGCCCTGACTGCGAGGCTCAGGCAGGCATTCCGACCCGATGTGGCACCCGGGCCAGGAAGGGTGAGTTAGGGCATCAGCGGCCCTGGCCGGAATCTTGGGAAGTTGTCTCAGGGACAGAAACATGGTGGGAGTCAGGCTGGTGGCGGGCCGGGCTGATGCTTTGATCAGCTGCAGCAGGGGCCGCCGAATTACGCACCGCCCGCTCTTGTAAATTCAGTTGGATAGGGACCCAGCCATACCCACGCATGGACACACTGTGTTTGACTGTTTTAGAGCTAAAGGGCAAAGTTGAGTGGTTGTGACAGAGATCAGGGCCCCTTTACAGAAACATTTTGCTAACCTGAGCTGGAGTGACTCATAATTGTCTGAAAGGGGAAGCAAAGCCCAGTGATAGGCACACGGCAGGTGCCACAATGGATAATAGATAGATAGATGTTAAGAAGGGAACAAAACAAAATAAACTTGCTAACAGGAAAAGGAACAATCAAACCCGTGATTGCTGAATTTGGATGACCTCACAGAGAAAGGAGTCCGTGGAGGAGAGAAGAGACTGAGAAGAGAATCCAGGGGTGAAAGTCTTGTGGTCTGCCCACAACTTTGCAGAATCTGGGGCAAGGGTTGCAGCGGGAAGGAGGAGGGGGCTGAAGAGCTAGGTGGTAAACCGGGGAAGGCGGCTGGCTGGGTGAGGGAGGCTGTGTGCTCACTGGATCCTGAACATCTGGCGGGCCAGTGAGAACCGGCAGAGTGCCTTCCAGAGTCCTCTCACCTCTGGCAGAAACGTGGCATTGGAGCGGGAGGTGTTGAGTGGCAGCTCGGCTCTCCTGGGAAGCTGACTTGGCTGCGTTGGCTGAAAGTTTTTCTTTTCTGTTCTTTTACTTTTAAAATAGCAGCCCATATGCTTGTTGCCACCAGCCTCTCCCCCAGAAGCTCACTAGAGGAGCAGGAGCTTGCTGGGTGGATAAAAGTACACCGTATTCACAACTCAACTCTGGGAGTTGTCATGGAGAGAGTAGCCCAGGCGAACAACCAGGGTTATGGCAGATGAGGCTGGGGTGTTCTGGAACGTGCTGGCTCACCTGGAGCTCTTCTGGGGGACTACCAGGGTAGGACAAGAGCCCCTGCAGAGTTGAGGGGCTCAGATGGGGAGTCAGGTCCGAACATAGACCCGACTACGTCTGAGAAGTTGAAGACAGAGGGCATCTAGCCTGCCCGGCAGCTTTGGGTGTCTGGGGGGTGGCATGAGTGGCTGGCAGCTGGGAGGCCCAGCCAGGTAACAGGCAGATCCCTGGGTGGCTGAGGGAACCATGGAGTGGGGGACCCACCGTGGTACATATGGGAAAACCAGGATTAGTGTTCGTGGGGCCAGATACTAACTGAATTCAGATGCTCTTGAATTCAGGACTCTGGAATCAGAGATTGCTGGGACGAGACTGGTCAGAAGCTCCAGACTTAGGCCGTGGGAACAAAGAAGGAATTAGTTGTTGGAACTGGAGAGTAGGGGAGTGTCTGCAGCCTTCTTGGAGAAAATTTTGTCAATAACCAGCAAAGTAGAAGTTATGCATAGAGTATGTGGCAGTGATTAGACATCAGGATGTCTCCCCTGAAACTTTTTTTCATAGATACGTGAGAAGCCACAGACAAGAATGTTCATTGAAACATTGCTTGGTATCGCAAATTTTAAAGGGGAAAAAAACAAAATATTTATATTAGCGGTTGAAAGGATAGACAATGGTTTATTCGTAAGCTATAATACTCTACAGCAGTTAAAAATAATTGAATTTGGGGCACCTGGGTGGCTCAGTTAGTTAAGTGTCTGACTTTTGATTTTAGCTCAGGTCAAGATCGCAGGGTCATGAGTTTGACCCCCATTTCGGGGCTTGGGATTCTCTCTCTCCCTCTCCTTCCGCCCCTTGGAATTCTCTCTCTCCCTTTCCCTCTGTCCCTTCCCCTGCTTTCATGCTCTCTCTCTCTCAAACAAACAAACCTTTTTTTTTTTTTTAAGGGGCAATTATGGCTAGATGTGTCAACATGGGTAAATCCCAAAACTTGAATGTCGGGCAAAATAAGCAACCTGCAGGACATACATCCTGTGTAAGGCTTATGTAAATGTGAAAAGCTCCAAAAGATTCTGTGTTGTTTATGAACACAAATACCTGTTAAATCTAGTAGTGGGCATATGATTGACATCCCATTGTATATTTCTGTGTGTTGGAGATAATTCATTAAAAGGACAGAGAGAAAAAACAGGAGAACATAGTGAAGTAGCCTGCTGGACTTGGATAACCTGAGCCAAGGCATGGAAGCCAAAAGCCTCTGGCCTTCAGCCTCTCACCTGTTGCCTTCCAGGTTAGCTGTGTTCAGAGCGATTCAAAATGGTAGCCGGCATTGCACCAGGCCCATGGCAGGTGCTCGCTGCATGTGTGTGATGTTTCTGGTTTTCTGAACATTTCAGTATTGGGAGCCTAGTGTCAAGATTTGAGAGGCTCGCTGTGAAATAGGAGAAAGGAGTGACAAGGTGGAGGATGGTCTGCTTTCTTGTGAAGGGAGTGCTACAGGTGCAGCTGTCTTGGCGATGGGGCCAAAGCCTCTTGGCAAGGTGTCCCCACCCTGGGCAAAGGGAGCGCCCAGAGCTCTGTGGTCAATGCGGTGTGCAGCGTCCATGCTGGGAAGACAGAGTCTAGGGCACCTTTCATCCCACAGGTGTCGTGGCTCCTTGAGGTGTCTTCAGCGAGTGCCCTTTTAGGTCAGTTTGAAGGAGCAGAGGAAGCTAACATGTGGAGAAGCCTTTGTAGGGAGGTCCCTACTCTGGGAGAGGCAGCCCGTCTTAGAGACGTGCAGAGTTGCTGTAAATCTTTAGTGCAGCCTTCAGAAAGAGAGACCATGTGTGGTGCTAAGCATACTACCTTTGATGAGGCTTATTTGGATTCTGGAAGGAAGTTTGTTGTGACATCAGTCATGCAGGGAGCCCTGAGAATTTAGCTCTTTATAAAAGTAAGATGTTTGCTTTGTATAGAGTGAGGAAAATTCACTGGTTAGAAAACAGCTTAGATGGGCGCCTGGGTGGCTCAGTGGGTTAAAGCCTCTGCCTTCGGCTCAGGTCATGATCTCAGGCTCCTGGGATCGAGGCCCGCATAGGGCTCTCTGCTCAGCAGGGAGCCTGCTTCCTCCTCTCTCTCTGCCTGCCTCTCTGCCTACTTGTAATTTCTCTCTCTGTGTCATATAAATAAATAAAAAAATCTTTAAAAAAAGAAAAGAAAACATCTTAGCTCCATGTTAGTGGCATAAGGATATTTAAGGTCCAGATGGGGCCTTATGATTTTAGGAGTTAAACCTCTTGTGTTGACGATGGAATAGGGCTTGACAGACTCTTTTCTTGGCCAAACTCTAGTCAGGGCCCTCTGAGCTCTTTGTCAAGTAGGCTCTGCCCTTGGGTGTGTCCTCAAAAGCACACTTGTACCAAGAATCCTGCTATGTTTAGCAAGAATCCCCTGCCCTTGATAGCTGACTGATCTCCTCATCTCTTACCATGCCCTAGGTGATGTCTCATCACCCTGGCCTGCCTTCAGTAAGAATCCTGTCAGGTCAGTTTATAAAGGAATTGCTCTACCCCTTAGTAATGTTCCATCCACTCACTGCCACCCTTCTCTTTGGCTATAAATTCCCTGCTCTTCATTGTATTCAGAGTTGAGCCTAGTCTCTCTAATTGGAAAACCCCATTGTAGAGGTTTCTATATGTGTTGCCTTTGTCCCAAATGAAGTCTGCCTTATCATTTTAACAGGTGTCAGGATAATTTTTTTCTTAAAAGGTGTAAGGAATTGGCTTATCCAGAGTAGCACTTTGTGTATGTTTCAGAACCTGTATTCCTAGACTCCAGGTTCAATGTTCTCTCTCCACACCATGCTATCTTTATGCCTTCAAGGGTGCAGAATCAAGGAGTGATTCATCCTATAAAACCTTTTATTTGGATTAATAAGAAGTGTGCAACTGACTGCCTCTAGAGATTCAGCTTTCTCCTTCCCCTGCCCTGGAGAGGATAAGAACTTGGGGTGATTGGTCACTTAACCTTGATGCTAGTATGAGAGAACGGCAGATCCTTATCTAGCACCAGATGCTGCTAGACCTTTCCATGTGTGCCAGCATCCAGCTAGATGAGGTGTGTTTTCTAGGTGTGGCTATGTGTTGAATGGCCACTAGATATTAGCAACTGGTCAAGAACTTGACCAGCCAAGAACATGGATGACCATTCATGCATTCTTACAAATGAAGACAGTGCAAAGTGAAATAATACACAAACTAGAACATTCAGTGCTTGCTTTGCATCAGACGTGGTGCAAGGCATTGGGGCTGTTACAAGAAATGGCTCTTGCCCTTAGGGAGCTGTAGTCAAGGAGGAGATCTCAGAATAAAAATAGTATGACTGAAACAATGGGATAAATGCTAACATAGAAATATATACAAGGTGGTATGGGAATGCAAAGGAAATCTTGGTTAATTTCCCAGTGGGGAAATTGGAAGGAGGGTGATATTAGTGGTGTCAGAGGTTGGAGAGAGATGTCCCAAGCAGAGAAAATAGCACAGGGATAGTTCAGGCAAAGGGAATGACACCTGTAGAAATGGAGGGAGTGAAAACACAGGACATTCAGGAAAGTTTGGCAAAGCTGGAGAGAATGGGGCAGAGAGCAGGTAGCTAGAAATGTCTAGTGAGGAAGACTGAAGCCATATTTGACAAGACTGAGCTTGGAAGCTACAACCTCATTGTGTGTAGGCAGTAGGTTATTACTACAAGGGATGAGGTGGAGAGACCTGGAGGATGAAATATAGCCTGATGACAGCATGGGGGATGGTGAGAGAGGATGATGGCGGAGAAGGCTGGAAGAAAGAGCATCCAGTTGGGGGACTATTGCAAAAAACAGTGATGCATGAGCCACAGCATTGGCGTGAAGATGGAAAGACCAGGGATCCAAGTTATTTAGGAGATAGAATCATTAGGACTCGGAGACTGAGCTGGGTTTGAGAGATAAAGGCCACAAGAAAGATTGGGAGTGATTTCCCTGTGCTTAAAGGTAGACAGGAGACTGGAGATAAGAAGACAATTTTGGGGGGGTTGATTATAAAAGTTACCATAGACACTGACCTTGTGTAGCCAGTAGCCTAGGGAGGGATTTGAAATACTGATGTTTGTTTATTCAGTAAACATGCTGAGTGCGTATGATACGTACAACCTGGTTCTGTACATTTTGGGGAAAGGAGAAGCACATGTCCTTTTTATTTTTATATTTATTTTTTTAACATTTCATTATACCTACATCCTGTCAGGAGGTTTCCCATGTGTCATATTTTTGCATCCTTACAAATGCCTTGTGAGATCAAATCTTCCTGATTTTTTCACTTCGGAAACCTGAGGCTCTGGCAGATGAAGTAACTTGTACATGGTCATGCAGCCAGAGAGCTGCGGATCTAGCAATGAAATAGAGATTTTGTGGGGCATCTGGGTGACTCAGTTGGTTAAGTGCCTGCCTTCTGCTTGGGTCATGAACCCAGGGTCCTGGGATTGAATCCCTCATGGGGCTCCCTGCTCAGTGGGGAGCCTGCTTCTCCCTCTCCCTCTGCCCCTCCCTCGGTCCTGCTTTCTCTCTCTCTCTCTATTAAATAAATCAATAAAATCTTAAAAAAAAAAAGAAATAGAGATTTTGCTACACCCAGAGTTCATGTTCTTTCATCTCACTGTAGCATTCTCTGAGCTCCCTTGTCCTTCAGAGCCGATGTTGTGCTCGGGGGATCAGAACTCAAAGGAACTCATCACGACGATATCCAAGAGCCAAAAGGAGGCAGGTGCAGTGTGCTTTGGGCACACCGTGGGCTGGGGAAGCTTGTTTCAGGGCAGAGAGGGGGCGAGGGTGGCCGGGAAGACGGCCGGTGAAGCCTTCACAGAGGTGAGGGTGGCCTGGGGATGTGGAGTTTGCTTGAGCAGATGGGGCGGGGCTGATTCTTAAAGGTCATCCCACATTACAGGCCTTGGCTACTAGGCTTGTAAAACTGAGCTGTGGGCTACGGCAGGAATAGATTCTGGAGAGGAGGTGGCTGAAGAATCCAGGAAAAGGCAGGCGCAGGCAGGCGCTTGGTTCCGGGGGAGCCTCCGGCCAGAGCCGGACCCCAAGATCTGAGGCAGAACGCAGGCGCCCCTGGGATCGGGTGACCGCAGGGAAACTAAACCGACCTCGGATTTTCTAAAGCCTGGGGGGGGAGGTTTCATGACCTACCTGAGGAAGGCAATGGCGAAAAGATGGGGTGCGGAGCTGGTGATACTAGTGGTTTGGAAAGGGGGGAGGGTACGTGTGGGGTGGGGTTGGGGACTGAGGCACGAAGCATGGCAGCGAGGCTGGGACCTTCCTGTTAGCCACCTGCTCTGCTCCCCCGCCGTGGACAGGCGGGGTAGAGAAGAAGGAACCCATGGCTTGGCCTGCCTTTGCTCCCTGAGCCCTGACTTGTGGTTTTGGTATAAGGTCAGAACCCTAGAAATTATAACTGGAATGATGAACTGTTGGCAGCACTTCCGTAGCACTGGCTTTGACCCCGATACACCATGGCTCCTCTGTAAAGCCTCCCACCCTCTCCCTGCTGTGGCCCAGTGCAGCGGCTGCACCCCCCAAGTTCCTGAAAATGGGGCTTCCTTCCAGCCCCAGGGTCCCCGGCCTCGGGCTCCGTGGAGATGGCGTGAGGTTGGCTGGATTTCGGTGACCTCAGGAGACAGTCTGGCCTCTCCCACAGCTCCCCGCCGGAACTCGCATCCGTCCGCAGCAGCATGTGGAGGACCCTGGGCTGAACTCGGGGCGGGGGGCGGGGGCAGGGGAGGCCCTGGCAGCAACTTCCACAGACAGCTTCACAAAGGGCAGAAAAGTAGGTCTCTGAGAAAGACCGGGAGCAAAGGGGAGTGAGCTTAGGTAGTAAGCAGATGCACTAGTCTAATTGCTCTTCTAAAATTAATGGGGCCTTTTATCTCAGAATCACTCCTGTGATTTGGGAACAAAGGTGCGAGTTGAAGGAGAGCTTGGCTCCCCTCTGAACACAATCCCCCATTTGGTAAAACAGTCTCTCCCTTTCTTCCTCTCTTACCTGCAGATCCACAGATTATGGGACCACCTATGAGAAGCTGAATGACAAAGTAGGATTGAAGACTGTCCTCAGTTACCTCTATGTCAATCCCACCAACAAAAGGAAGGTAAGACTAGGGGTCAGCGTTGCTGAGCAATCCCCTCGAGGTATCTGGGCTGCCAGGGGCCCGGCGTGAAGAAGGAAACCAATAGGCATGGAATCTGTTAGAGAGAACCTGCTTTCTAGGCTGGGAACGTCACAGACACTCCTTGTAGCTCTGACAACTGCCTTGACACTAGCAGTAGCAATAATAATAATAGTAATAATAATAATAATAATAATAATAATAATAATAAAAACAGTAAAATGACGTAGCTAGTAAGGTGTTCCTCTGTGCCAGGGATGCCTTATCTCATTTATCCTCACAGTGAATCTGTGGGCTAGAAGTCATTGTTGTCCCCATTTTACGGATGAAGAAGCTAAAGGTCAGAGTAGTTTTCTGGCCGGAAGGCAGACAAGGGTAAGTAACAGATCTGTGATTTGAGAGTGGCTCTGCTTGTCTCTGGAGCTGAGTTCTTCCAGCCTCCCTCTTGCTGGTCCATTTTCAGAGAGCTCCTTGTAAACAGGGAGTCTGTTCCTGCCCAGGGAAGGTTAGGGAGTTCTTGGATTCACCACCTTGACCTAGAGCTACCGTTGGGCACGGGAGAGCAAACTGGCTGCTGGTCCCTCTGCTCTCTGACTTTCCAGTTGACTTTATAGCCAGGATGTGGAGGAAGTCATAGAAGGCCACACCGTGGTCATGGAGGCCCCCTGGGAGGAGGGGCCCGGGAATCCATGGAACAACCGAACGACGGATGGTTTCAGAAAATAAATACTGTGTAATATGTTGGCTCTGGGGCAGGTGATCTTTCCGCAGCCAGAAAGGCACTGCTGTTTAGAAACTTAGGCAGGCCTAGCCCCTAGAAACACACCAGAGATCTAAAAGACCATTTTTGTGTTTCTCAAAGTCTGACAACGGCATTCCCTAGCTTTCCTCTTGTGATCTGATTTGCATTCCTCTGTAGGTTTCCAGACCTTTTTTGGGTGAGAATAAGTGCAGGGGTGGGCTTCAACCCACTCTGCAGATGTGCCTGACCTCTGAGTCCAACCTGGCAGTGGCCAAGCTGGGATGATGATTACTGATGCCCCTCAGAGCAGAACAGCTTTGACTTAGGCCCACAGCAGGAGTGCCCACAGCCCCCCGTCTTCTCACTCCCACCTCTGCTGCCCCTAATCCCCAGCAAAGGGAGGAAGCGGAATGGATGACTCCTGGTTCAGCATTGTTGTTGGATGCCTAGTGATCTAGCTAGGAGGCTCCAGACCTGAGACTATGCCCACCAGTCAAGGGCCAAAACCTGGGTGATTATCAAGATGGCTGTTTGGACACTTGTTACTTGGAGTAGTTTCTCTTTGCTTCAACCCAAAGTGCTGTCATCTCCATAGTTTTCAGGATTGTCATGTGACTTGTTGACTGTCAGAGCAGTAAGGGATCACAGAGTTTTATCTATATGAGCAGTTGTTACTCAGTGATTTTGCAAAAGTGAGTAAAGCTCTAGATCTCTTCTCTGGAAACATACCTCTGCCCACAAAACTGGAAGACAGTTTTTAGCAGTTTGTGAACAGCTGGAATCCACTCATGGACCTAGGATGACCATGGAATCTCAGTTAAGACCCCTTTATCTGTACCAATAACCTCATTTTACAGAGAAAACAGAAGCCAGAAAAGCCCACAGAGAAAGGTGAGAGGTCAGGACTCGACTCTCAGTCCAGATTTCTTCGCTGCAGACCACACTTTGCACCTTTTCCTCCTCTACAATCCCAGCCTAGGAGTTTACAATGTACAGTCTAGTCCTGTCTTGGAAGCTTGAGGCAGTTGCTTCTTGACCCAGAAGAAAGCTAGGTTCCGTGTCCATGATGGACCCATGATGAACCTGGACTGTATGCAATCAACAATGGTCTGTCTCAAAGCTTCCTCTGCCCTGCCCCCTTCATTAAGAAGGAAGCTGAGGTCTACAGAGGACAGATGTCCACCCATGTCACTCAGCTGGTTGGTGGTAGCATCGCCAGTTGGTCTCATGATTCTCAGTATAAAGCTTTTTCCATCCTATGCAACTGACTTGGGGTCAGGTGGAATCACGTCCTGGCCTGTGGGAGAAGCAGGTGTTTGACATGTGGCAGAAGCCCTTCAGTACTGGTCTTTGACTTTCGACCACAACAAAGTTAATCGTATTTTCTTATAGATGATAATTCAGCTGTCTTTCTCCCAAGAGAGAGGATGTAGAGGGTCACACCTGTTGGCATCCATTTTGGTGGTCATCTGTCATGTCTGTTTCCTGTTGAGCTTCTACTCATAATGATGTCACCCTTTTTTGTTGTTGTTGTTGTTTTGTTTTTGTTTTTCTAATATGTCTCCTTTGGTCTTTTGCTGTTTTTCTCTACCTCTGACTTCTTCATCTCTCCTCGGTACAACCTATAGGTGATTAGAAGTGTAGGAGGGTTTTTTGTGTAACTCAGTCAGTTGAGCGTCCGACTCTTGGTTTCAGATCCTGATCTCAGGGGTCATGAGATCGAGCCCCACGTGAGGCTCCACACTCCATACAGAGTCTGCTTGTTCCTCTCTCTCTGCACCCCTCCACCCCCACCACTTTCTGTCTCTTTCTAAAATAAATAAATGAAGTCTAAAAAAAAAAAGGTGCAGAAACAAAGGGTTGGTTAATGCAGATGCTGAAGGTCAGAAAGAACAAAAAGCTGGGATTTAGAGGCCAGTGGTTCAAAAATTCTGTCTCCATTTCTCCCTCCTAGAGGTGATATCCATACCATGGGCTCTCTGGAGCAGTTTCTCATGGGAATTAATTTCCACTTAACGGAAGTTGAGCCTATTTTGTCTATCTTCTCTGAAAATGCCATCAAAGCACAGTTAACTCCTACTTGAGAGTCACTGCTACCCAGAAAGTTAGACATAAAAGCATAGACATTTTCCTCACTCAGACTGAGGAAAGACAAATGACAGACTGTTGCCATGGTTTTATTTATTTTCTTTAATAGTAGTAGAAATTAATTCATAAGGAGACTGTGTGATCCCGAAATGCTTCCTGAATCATCCAAGGAAAGATGAAACTATCTTCTGTTTCATTTTATGGTAAATGTGTTTGATTTTCTTCTGAGCCTCTGGGTGCTGACAGTTCACAAATGTTCTACGTGGTGACTTTTGTTTTAACTGGACTGACTATTCAGTGTACTAGAACTACCCTTATCCAACCCCTTATGCAAAATGACAGATGTAAATGAAAACACTCTGGTTTGCTTCTTTACTGCTTAATGCTCTGGGTCGTTATGACCTTGTAATTCAACTTTTGTGTTTCCTTCTTAACTCTCTCTCAGAGTTTAAACGTGTGGTCTCCAGATTCTCATCTCCGCTTGCATTGTGCCGCATCTTCTGATCCTCCAGCACCTGAACTATCTGTAGCTGCCCATGTTCATTGACAGCCAGTGAAAAATCCAGCAGATTTTCAGTTAATCTTGTGGAAACTCTCGCTTTTTACTTGATGAGTTATTTAACAGAAGGCTACTATTTTCCTTGGAGGCTGTGAGAACATCAGAGATCTGTGGCCCCTGGCAAAAAAGTAAATTGTGCTTGTATTTATATAGTAGCTGAGTTTCTAATGCTTCTTTGACAACATGAAATCTTCAAATGCAGATAGCCAGTAAGCCCTTAGGTTGGAAGAAGAAGTGTTAATATGTGTAAAACCTTCTACTGGTAATAGACTTAGCATTAATTGAATGCCTACTATGCTAAGCTGTCTTTTAGGATCTTAATCTATACAACCTCCAATCCTCCCAGCCACTTTAGAAGGCAGGTAAGATAAGGTCGATTACCCCATGGCTGTATTACTTGTAAATGGTGAGTCTGTAACAACTTTCCCGTTGATGAGGGAAATGAATGACAAATTCATCAGGATCCATCCAGCAATGCTGGACTCCCTTAAGGAAGTTGAGATTTGCACTAGCCGTATTTACTGGCCTTTCCTAAATGAGACTATTGATATGAAATGCTGGGAGCAACTCCCGTTGATGGTGTTCTAGACTCTCCTATGATGTGGTGTTATCAGCGTTATTTTTGATGACCTTGACCTGCCCTGACTGTATTTGATGTGAATTCTACATCCCTCCCTGTTTGCCTTTCTCCAGCCATTGGCCAAATAGTTCATTGCCTGGGTGATGTCTGAGCCTGGAACTTTGAACATGAAGAGCAGTGTGTTTGTTTTAGAAGCAGGTGTGTGTGAGGGTTACCCGGGGTGGGGGGTCTGAGTTCCCTCTCAGAGCTTCTTCTGCTCACGGGAGACAAACACCCCTGGGTTCCTAGAACTTGTTACTCTTAGCCAGTGCTTGCCCTCTGGTCCATGCAGAATGGCATGCAGCAAGGTCAAGCTTGCATTTAACAGATCTGTGCTTTGTACAATACAAACATGCTGGAGGCCTTGTGCCCCAACAAGAGAGGTGTTTGGCTCCTACGGGAGCCTATTTGAGAACCAATCTCTAGGTGGGTAGGGAAACGCAGGCATGCTATGGCCTAATTGCTTTGGCTCAAAAGTGGCTGCCACCTGCAGATTTGGAAAGAGTGCTTTGGAAATGGCAGAGAGCATAGGAAATTCTGACTGCCAGGGAATGTGGCTCAATTACTGCAGAACAGAGGTGGTTATGCCTGTGTGTATGTGGGAGTGTGTGTTTGGGGAGGCTGTATGGTCTGATACCAGAATAGGGTAATTACTTCTTACTGAGCTCGTCACAAGTCCCAAGTATACCCTATTCTAAGTTTCAACCCTAATCCCCTGAGCCTGGTACTTTTATTCCCATCTGACAGGTGAGGAAACTGAGGCTCAGACACCTGAGCCACTTGCTTTTTGTTAAGTAGCTAGCAAGAGCCTCCCAGGAGGCCCATTCACCTCCGTCTGACCACACGGGCCACGTCGGCTGCCCTGATCTATAGGTTGGCTGCCCGTGCACAGATAGAAAGACCAGGTGGGTGCATTCAGCTCCCTAATAGTGTTGGCTACTTGGGGTTTTCTGCCCATTAGTGGTAGAGAATTCACTGTTTCCTAGAAGAGGAATTCTTCTAGGATTCCTTCCTAATTGATTTACCGTCGAGGAGGATAATTATTTCCAGGCTCCCCTGCAGAAATACAGTGGGAACCACCGGTCGGATTTCTCTGGCAAGGAAGCCACTTCTGTCAGGCTGTCAAAGCGGCATGGTGAATGTGGTCGGATGTGGGTTATTCCCATATCATTCTCTCAATTCAGCAGCATAACCCTGAGCTCCATGACCCATGGAAACGCCTTGAAACAAAACAAAACACAGGATTTCAAACTACCGGCCTCCCATGTTCCCTGACTGTGTCTCCTGCTATTGTTGGAGGATGAGGGAAAGTCCACTTTCAACTCACAGATTGTCAAAGCTCTTCCACTAAAGCAAAGCAGGTACAATTGTAAGGAGAAGGAGAAGGTGGAAAGATAATTTCAGGCTGTTAAGCAATCTCTCTCTCTCTTTTTTTTTAAAGATTTATTTATTTATTTATTTGACACAGAGAGAGAGAGATCACAAGTAGGCAGAGAGGCAGGCAGAGAGAGAAGGGGAAGCAGGCTCCCTGCTGAGCAGAGAGCCCGATGTGGGGCTCGATCCCAGGACCCTGAGATCATGACCTGAGCCGAAGGCAGAGGCTTTAACCCACTGAGCCACCCAGGTGCCCTGTTAAGCAGTCTCTTAAGCGTCTAGCTCTGAGCAGGTTCTTTTGGAGGGGAGTTTCCGCTTTGAGAGATGTGCCATCAGCTGGGCCAGGGACTGCCCGTGAGCGACGTGGGCCAGGCAGGCACTGTGGCCACCACTCTGGAAGGGGCTTCTCCAGTCTCCCAGGAGACTGTGGGCCTGTGGGCATTGGGACATCATTGGCGTAGTGTCCTGATTTTCTCTGCCTATTTCCATATGAAAGTTTTGTGTTCTGAAATGTTTTAGAGGGGCTGGGATGTGGGGTTTGGAGCGTGGGCCTGGCAGGCTGTCCCGATCCTTTTCAGGTGGCCATTCTTGCATCCAGGTGGCCTTTGGCGCCATATTCCGGGTACTAAGTCAGGCTCCCGCCAAAAAGTTGGTACTTGCAATGTGACCTTTGGGGCCACAGCATAAGGATAGCACTCAGTAGGTGCCCTTACTGAGAGCCCACCGCACAGTGACGCCTCTATGGGCTCTGTGAGATCTCAACTGAGTGGAGTGTGGCTTGCAAAGGCTTCCCTTTGACTCAAAGGAATCACGTAGCAGGTCCTGCAATGCAAAGTGACTTTTGGAGTCAGTGAAAAGAAAGACCTTTAGAATAGGACTAGAAGGCAGACCTCTGCTTTCCGGTCCTGGTTCTGTCCCTGGGGAACTGTGTGTTCTTGAATAAGCCAGACCCCACTCAGAGCCTCCGTTTCCCCATCTGTATAATGGCAAGGTTGGCACCTATACTCTTTGAGGTTCTTTCCAGCTCAGCTTGTCCAGATGGCTACCATTTCGACAGTGCCTCTCAGAGGGCTACATCGTAATATGTGATGACGTGTGGACTTTGGGCTCCAGGCACAGCCAGTGGGGTAGTCCTTGGAAGGTGGGATCTCCATAGCTCTTGGTTTTAAGGACACCTGTCGCCCAGCTAGGCTCTTCCATCTAGGCTAGACACTTCGTTTCTGAAGTTACAGCGTCCTCAGCGGCCCAGCCGCGGGCTTCCACCAGTGTGAGGTGACGCAGCTTCCCACGAGCATCCCTGTCCCTGTCCAGGCATGCACGGCCCTCCCCTTGCAGGAGAGGGAACTCAAGGTGCTCTCGGAAGTGCTTTGGCAGCCCAGGTGTGGGGATACTATGGGGAGAGTGGGCCATGCACCAGCTCGGCTGCGTCCGGCTTCTTCCTTTGTGGCTGCCTGCTTGCTGCATCCTCAGCCAGACAGCTCCTCGCTGTGGGCCCTGCTTCCTCCCTTTACAAAATGTACATAGTAAGTCATGTGTCCAAGAGCAAGTAAGATAGGTCCCTCCTCGTGCGAATAATCACTTCTGTTTCCAAAGGTGACAAGTGTCTGCAATATTAACGACAGTGGTGTTGATAATACAATAACAGTGACAAGCAGCTAGAATTTTTTGAGCAGTAACAATATGTCCCCAAATTATTCTAAATGTTTTCCATGAATTGACTCATTTAATACTTCAGCAACCACTCTGGGATGTTGGTACTATCATTATTCCATTTTCAAATGGTCAAAGTCTGGCATGAAGAGGTCAGTGACCTGCTCAATTTTGGTTGTTGATGGTCACTTGGTCTAATGTGCTCACATAACTCACTTGTGCTCATATTTAATTTCAGACTCACTGCATGTAGGAGCTAAAAGGGCCCTCTGAGACTGTGCAGGCTTCCAGTTAGCAGAAGAGGCCACTTGGGGTTTTGTCCCAGGTGGTGGAGTCATTTGCAGCAGAGCGAGGGCTGGAACTGGGTCTGCTGACTCCGAATCCGGTGCTGTCTATAGGTCCGCAGGCTGTCGGCTGCTGGGGCGCTCAGAGCCAATCGCAAACCCCAGCTTCGTGTGAATGCAAGTAGGGGACGGATGGGAACATGTCTGCCTCCATCACCCCCTGCTGTCCTACTGAACGTGTGTCGTAGCTGTAGGGTCGACAGACATCAATAGCTTCTCAGTTCTCTCATCTCAAAGTCCAAAGGGTGGTTCCTGCAGGAATCCCATTTCTGAAGAACCAGGCTGAGAAACCACGGGCCTGAAATCCAAAGTACCTTTTGCACATGGGAAGACAGAATGGTTGAGTAGCGTGCTCCTGGCCCCATGGCGGTCCCCAGGCTGACACCCCTGGGGAAGAGATGTTGGGGAAGGAACTAGGGTTTCCAGTCTAGGTCTTTCTCTTAGCTGTGGAGATTGGGAAAGTCGTTTAAATTCTCTAAGCCTCTGTTACTCCGTCTGTAAAATGGGCATGTGCCCTCCGTTGGGAGCAAAATGAGGATAAAATGAGAAACATAATATTGGCTTGGAGGAAATAAGCTAAGGAAAGTAGAGAGAGGATTGTATCCGCTCAGATGGAGCAGGCGTCATGACCACAGACTGGAATCAGCCTCCCTGCTGACCGTGGGGGCTGCTAAGCCTCCGCTGCTGAGCTGCCTGCTTCTCCGCTTCCTGGGGGAGAGGCTTGGCTCCCAGGACCCTAAGTCCCCAAGGCCCCACATCCTGCCCTGTCCAGGACCCTAAGTCCCCAAGGCCCCACATCCTGCCCGTTCAGGAGGCACAGTGCGGCCTTTTCCCCCTGCAGTCTTCTTCGCTGTCTCTTAAAACCGAGCTTGCTGACAGCCTGAGGGAGATGGATTATTCTGCTGATGGAGAGAAATGGTCCCATTCTCGTTAATTCACAACCACCTCATTTTTCTTGCCTCATAAATTAACAGTTACCAAGAGGCTAGAGAAGTGTTTATGGGAAAACATGTGAAAGGAAGGAGCGAAAAAAGGAAAAAGAACAGATCTTGGGCCAAACCTTCTTCCTTTTAGTATTCCATGTCCAAACCTTTTTCCTCTTAGTATATCCAGAAAGTGATCCAGAGTGTAATCCCCCCCCGACCCCCAGAAAATGAAAGCATCAGACTTCATTGGGGGCTGAGGAATGCAAATAAAGGAGAACTAAGACATCAGAAGAGGGTGGATGCATGAGGGACAGACCCTGGTTTACAGGTGTCCACCTGCCTTTGCAAGTGTAACTGGTGGTGGAGTGGATGTGAAGTGTGGTTCAACTCAAACTAATCACTTAAAGGAAAGAGAATCTAAAGTAATTCTTGGAAATTCACTCTTTAGTCACAAAGTCCCTTTCTCAGCAAATATATGTATGTGGTTCCCCATATAAATTACTGCAGTGTGCTCTAGCCAATAATTTATTTAAAGGCTCATTAAAATGATTACTAGTTTTTTCTTTTGCATTTTATTTGAAAATGGGAAGAATGTAAACCTATAGCCTGGCTTCTCTCCAAAGTGCCCTTTGGGGTTTGAATTGAGTATATCATATTTTTTTAAATAAAGATATGATTTGCAGTAAGATTGTTCAGGCATTTAAGAGGAATAATAAAAATTAGTCACTTACTGCAGTTTTTAGTGGCTTATGTTTGCCTAACCTATTTTTTAAAATTTGAGTTTTATTGGATTTGGGTTTTATGTGTATGCATGTGTGTACTTGTGCCTCTGTGTATTCAGAAGATATCAACAAAGAGCATTATGGAAACTTCAGAGTTAAGAAATTAGGGGGAAAAAAAAAAAACCAAAACCTCTTCCTATTCTGGGCGAACTCTGGTTTGGCGTGAACGAAGGGTCAAACGAAAGCCTGTGTTTCTGGGCGGTCATATGAGATGCTGGTTCGGTTTTGCTGCCTGGCTTATCCCAGGGACCCTGGTTGACCACACAGTTACTCAGTGAAGCCTCTGAGGAGGGGTTCCGTGCAGGGGGAGATGCCAGGCAAGGGGACAGGCGAAGGCAGAGCCAGTGATAGGAGTGGAAAGTCTAAGGACTCAACCCAAAGGAGAGGCCATAGAACTGGCCCATGAAGGACTCTGGTTGGGTACGAGAAGATAACATGACGGGCTGATAGGGGCTTCCACACCAGGCCTGGATGACCTGTGGAGATCGTGGGAATTTTACATGTTAAAGGCTGTTAAAAACACGAGGTATCCCCATCTCCTGGTCTGAAGGACTTAATGAAGTACCAGGCTTTGAGGATGATAACCTCCTGTGGCATAATCAGAACCAGTGAAGAGTAGAGGCAAAAATCGAGCCAACTTTGGAAGAAAGCTTGCAATTCAGAGAAGAGAGGAAGCACAAGGATGGTTCATTAGGGGAGGTGGGCTGTGTGGGTTTTAACAGACAAACCGGGTTTAGCAGTTGCAAGTCAAGAGAGAGACAGTGTGGGATTAAATCCTGTAGACCCCCCAAAACCTCAGGGGTGGAGGTAGGACTCAGGGCAGGGTCATGGGGAGCCCCAGCAGGTGTTTGAGCAGGGGGGGGTGCCGATGGGGTGAGAGGTGTCTGTGTACCGGAGGGCTGATGGGAACTGATGGGCAGAGGAGGCGCCCCTGTTAAGCATCGCACACCAGCTCTCCATCCTTGCTCTGCCCTCCCCGGACCTCTGGGTGTATTTTCTGAGCATCCCAGGGAAGAGCAGCTTTAACGAAGAGCTTGGGATGGCAGGGTGATGTGTTCTTCCTAATGGTCTGACGCACAGTTACAGGGCAAATGGATCTCGCTGCCCCTGAGGTAGAGATAGCTGCACAAAAACAACCGCCACGACCAGGGAAAGAAATGACTCTATTTTTTTCTTCCTGGGTGAGCTCAACCAAGCAGAGAGATTGCTACTGGCATGCGTGGCTCGCCCCCGGCCCGGCCCCCCATTACCGGTCCAAGGTCAGCACGACAGACGTCCGTACTCCGCGCACACTCGGTTGGGGAGTGTGTCCGGGTAATGAGGGGCGAGCGTCCTGGGATCCTCGGGTCTGCCAAATGCTCGGGGGTAGGTCTGCGGCGAGAAAGTCCCCGTCCTGGCCCACTGGGGTTGCAGAGCGAGCTGCTGACCTCGGTGACACGTGGAGGCCGAGCTTGGTGTTGGCAGCTCCGTGTAGAGGGGCCCCCGGGAGCAGACGCAGACAGTCAGGCCTGCCATCCTGCAGCACGGCCTGACTCTGAGAAACGGCTCCGGCTGTCTTAGGATGGCCACAGAGAGGAAAGAAATGAGCCGGAGAGGAAGCAGCTCCGGGAGATGCGCACGAGGGTCTCCTAGCTTCCAGAGAGGGAGGAAGCCGTGCCGCGTGGGGAAACTTGCCGCCCGTTCCTGCTTCCTCCCTGGTGCCCAGCAGGGTGCTGTGATTGCGAGCCTGACTGGCTGGGTGACCTTGCACGGGTCGTTTCACTTCTCTGCACCTTCCCTTTTTCGTCTGTAAACGGGGCTCCCAAGAGGATTGAAAAGACAATTTTGAGAATTCAGTGACATCTGCATGCCTTGCACAGAGTAAGGGCTCAACAGCGCGCCTTCCTGTCCCCTGGGTAAGTGAACCTCGTCGGCTTTGTCCCCCGCTCCATGATGCTGCCCACTCCCCAAGGACCCCGTGTCCATCTGGCTGTCTAGCTGACCTCGCTCTCCTGTGAAAAGGCATCTGTTTCCCTCCGACTAGCGTGAGACAACGTCCTTTCAACTTCTAAAACAAAAAAATTGCCCCCTTTGCATCCCTCCTGTCTTTCTCTCTCCAGCCACCTGCCTGCCGTGTCTTCTCACTGAGGCATTGCTTGCTTCTATCTCCCTTAATGAAGTATAAATTAGAAGTGATGGTTGCCAGCCCTGGTTCCACCCATTATCACCCAAGCCCCATTAGGCAGATGGAGCTGGTGGAGCTGGGATTCGGATCCAGGGCTGCCTGGCTTCAGAGCCCCGCCCAGCCCCTCCAGCACTGTTCCCCCACGAAACACCACGCTGTCTACACAGATGCACATCGGATGCGTTGCTTCCTCTTGGTGGCACTCAGATGGTCCTTCTGATGGTGGCGGATCTCCTTGCTGTGCGGTGCCAGGCCCAGGAAGCATGTGGGCCCTTCAGGCCTGGGTCCTAGACCTGCTGGCAGACACTGTGTTTCTGTGGCACTCTCCTTTGGGACTGAGCTGAGAGAGGAGGTGGTGGCCTGGCCCTTGGAGACTGCAGTTACGGCCGCGGTGCCGGGTGCCCGCCGACACCCCGTGGAGGCTCAGCCTGCTGCTTGACATCAGGAGCAGGGGCTTGGTCTGACGTGGGCATTGGAAAGACAATGGTGCCATGCCAGTGGTTTCACACGAACATTTTCCTCACACACACAAATAGATAAGATAACACGGTTATTCTCTGGGTTTTGGGAGGAAGGCATCAGGAGAGGGTACGAATGACTGTTTCATGAGCGAGCAAGAGAGAGAAAGAGAGAGAGAGAGAGAGAGAGAGGAAGCAATGGGGGGCTGGAGAGAGAGAGAGAGAGAGAAGATGAGCACACTGAGGCAAAAACACTAAGTTCTCCTAAGTGGACAGTGGTCAAGCCAGATTTCGAACCCGCATTGTCCAACTTTAAAACATAAGGTCTTAAGACAGTGTTTTCTTTGGCTTTTTAGGCACTTCCAGCACCTTTCTTTGCTATCTGCAAAGGAGTGTAGATAGGCAGAGGGATATCAACAATGCCATGGTCTCATGCTAAGAAGTTCTAAAGAATGTTTTCTACTGAGGGGAGAAGTCAGAGGAGGGTAGGGTTGCTGAGTTTTCTTAAACATAAGACAAATGGTAGGCTGGGGTGGATGGAGACAGTAAATAGCCTGTGGAAAAGCCTTAGCATTCAATAATTCACAAGAGCAAGCATCAGGACCAAGCTCTAGCATTCTCATTTGGAAGCCCCCAGAGGGTGGGGGCTGACCGGGTTCCTAAGGGTCTCCTTCCACTTCGGCAAGGAGCTGTTTTGTTCAGATCCTGACTCTACCTCTTAGCAGCTGGTGGCTTGTACACATTATTAAATACTCCAAGCTTTTGTTTCCTTGAAGTTGTAACCAGAGTAATATTTGTACTCTCCTCAGAGGCTGATAGAAGTATTAAATGAGAAATGTTTGCAAATGCTTTGCCAGTGACTGAGCCCTGGTCCTCAGTTAGTAAATACTGTTCATTATTACTCTTATCGCGGCCCTAATCCTGTTGTGTCTGCCCCTTTCTGAATGGGCACTCAGCCTAGCTGGGCACTCTTGGCCTCTCTCTCGGACATTGGGTGCTCTATTTGGAGAGGAAGCTGGTCAATAGCTCAAAGCTTGTCTGGTTCAAGCATCTCATTAAACTACTAAAGAAACCACGTCCCAGTTAGGAGAGCCACTTATTCAAGGTTATACAGACACTTAATGGCCGAACTGTGGTTTTTGAAATCAGATTTCTGGCTTCAAGCCCAGTGCTCTTCCTATGAAGTTCCACAGAAAGACCCTACATCAAGCAGGCAGACCTGGAAAGACACGTCGTTATGGAGGATGCTGATAACTAGGAACTTGGAGACACTTTTGTCCTTGTCCAATAAACCTGGAGTTCCCAGGGCACCGGCATGAGAAGAGGCCAGGTCAGTCTTTTAGATCAGTGGGGAGCCATGTGGTCATGGAGAAGGCCCCCAAGGCTAAGAGGGACCCAGGATAGCCAAAGGCAGCAAAATGAAAGAAGAATCGGAGTGAAGATGGAACAAGGAGAGAAAAGGTTGAAATTGGAGAAGGTCTGTTAAAGTCCGGAAGGTGAGCAAAGGCCCCAGATGGGAGGAGCAGGCAGAAGGGATGAGAGCAGGAAGACAGGCCACAGGGTACAGGGTGGGCTGGGGTGTGGGGACCTGGACCGAGACTGTGCGTCTCCGCACAGTTATTAGCTGCCCATTTTTTAGGGAGCCTTTTGCTTGTCAGGGAGATGGTAACAGGGGTGGCACTTGACTGATTAAAGCAGTCAGCCTGGGCCAGACAAGAAGGACAGTCACATAAGAGGAGTCGCAGAGAGATAGGATGCAATTATCCAAAGTGGTCTTTGGCCTGAACCTCCAATCTTCAATCATGTTGGGGGAGGCAGTGACAGCATATCTATGCATGGAAGGTTTCCTGACTCTGCTCTGGACCTTCACAGAGGAGCGAGTTGATGTCAGAGCGGCATCTTGCCCACAGGTTAGCTCTGCAGGGGTGGCCTGGAATAATAAACCACCAGTTCCCTGCTCTCAGCTGCCCCACTGCGATCCCGAATCACGGAGCATCAGCCTTCGCCAGCTCAGAGCGGAGCAGCCCCGCAGACGCAAGGTTGTAAAAAGTTATTTCTTGGAGAAGGTTCCCTCGGCATTAATGGCCGTGTGACATGGCTGTCTGGGGGAGATGTCTTTTTTTTTTTTTTTAAAGATTTTTTAAATTTATTTGTCAAGAGAGAGAGAGCACAAGTAGGCAGAGTGGCAGGTAGAGGCAGAAGGAGAAGCAGGCTCCCCGCTAAGCAAGGAGCTCGATGCGGGACTTGATCCCAGGACCCTGGGATCATGACCTGAGCCAAAGACAGAGGCTTAACCCATTGAGCCACCCAGGCATCCCGAGGGGGAGCTGTCTTGCCTCAGCTGGACCCTAAGCCAAGTATAAATGGTTTCAAGTACTCCCTGTCACCCTCTTCTCTTGAGCAGATATAAAAATCTTTTCTCTTTGGGCTCACAGATGCTCACTTATGAACTTCTGCATGCCGAGTTCCCCCTGAAGTCTTAGGGTGGGTATTTGGGGCCCGAACTTTCATCCCTGGAGGTAAGGGAGGAGGTGATGGGGAGGAAGCAGACCGTTACCACAGTCATCCTCTCAAAAAGTGATAGAACTTTTCCTTTGCTGTCAGGCATCCCCCCTTCGATCCGGCCAGTCCTTACTCAGAAACTTTCAAGAGCTCCCTGGTGTCTGCGGGAGAAAATCTGTATGTAGGTGTGTTACAGCACGGGGTGCTGAGCTTAACCATCCACTCTTCTCTGGGTCCCCCTCAACCGTGTCAGTTCGGTGACCTCGGACAAGTTTGCAATGCTCCAGACCTCAGGCCATGATCCCTAAAATGGAAATCATCACACCCTCCTCTGTCAGTTAGGATGTTGGGGCTCTTGTGGTCACAGAAAGCTCTGCCTTGCCCTGCCAAAGCATGGGGGGCTTATAACTTCCTGTGATGACCTCTAAAGGTGGGGTACTTTCCAGGTCCTTCATTCACTGGTGTCGTGACATTGTCAAGGGCCAGTTTCTTAAAATGTTTCTACTTTGCCATCTAGTTGGTCTTTGTCCTCAGGCTGCTTTCCTAATCTTGCAGTTCTAACGTCACATCCAGACATGAAAATGTCCAGAAGACTAGGAGACAACACATTTTCTGAATGAGGGAACCACTGCCAGATGCTCCCAGTTGCCAGCACCGCATCCCTGGCACGTGCCTGTCGCCAGGACTGGGCGGACCAGGGCAGCCAGCACCCTGCCTCCAGCAGCCTGCCTGGAGTGGCTGCCTCAAGCACATGCCCCGTGGAGGGGGAACCTCAACGGAATTTGTTAGGAGGGAAGAAGAAGAGGCGTGGGTGGGCGTTGTATAGGCAAGCAACGATGCCTGCTGCACAGCCTCATGGGGACCTTTTGAGAATCAGATGAGATAAGCCAGGTAAATCATGTAGACATTAACACCCTTCCTGCTGGCCATTCTTCCCGTCTTTATGTCCTGGCTCTCAAGGATCCGGGTCTACTCCACCTACCAAAGTCTGACTCCTCTTAAAAGTTCAGTTTGTACCTTCCTTCCTCTGTGAGCTTTCCCCTGACACCTCAATATCTCACTTCCTTTTCTCCCCAGATCCACCGCACTTCCTCCTGGAAATTCTGATTCCATGGGTCTGGGGAATGTATGGGATATGTATTAAACAAAAAAGTCTCCCAGGCATTCTTGGTGGAAAGTCAGGTTTGGAAATAATTTCTGGAACTTAACATCAGGGCTTCGTCACCCACTGCGAAGATGGTGGGTAAGTTTTCAAGGCTTGTCCCTGGATGGAGAGCAGGAACCCTACTTCATAGGTTTTTGGGTGCTGCTTAACACACAGCCTGGGCCAGGGGTGCTGTGAGTAGTTCTGAAAGTGTGTTTTCACAGAGTGTTTTGAGTGAGAGGAGTTTAAAAACATTTCCAGAGTTCTTCAAGATGTGTGGGTGAGAGCACTCCATTCATGTCTACCTCTAGTATTCTAAGACTCCCAACCAGCAGAGGCTTGCTGGTGTGTTCCTGTGCCCCTCCCTGGCCCAGGGATAGATGGATCTGCCAGCTCACGCCCCGTTCCAGTCTCCCCGCTCAGCCTTCCTCTCCTCCTTCCGGAATTTGAACCAATTGAGAAGCTCTGACTGTGGTGTCCTTTATAACAGCAGAGGCGGAAGAAGTCAAAATTGACTTCACATTATCTCTGAAAACAGCCAACGCTGGGAAGAGGCACTTTGCACGGCTTCCTTGTCACCAGGAATGATCTCTGTAGCAAGTGACAGCGTTTCCAGGCGGAGTTCTAGGGAGCTGATGGGGACCCTGAGTAGCCAAGCCGTCGTCTGCTCATGAGCGTCCTCCCCGTGCCTGTGGTGTGTGCTGGCTTGCTTTGGGCACTGAGGGGGCTCGGGAGGAATAGCAGATACCCCCCCGTAGCATTCTCACTGCGTGCCGGGTCGGGACTGTCTTTATAGGCTTGATGTGATTAAGCCTTAAAACGACCCTGTGACCCTTGTGAGTTATGCACTATGAGGACCCCTGTTTGGCAGCTGTGGGAACGGAGCCTGAGAGAGGTTGAGAAATCTGCCCCACTAAGGAGTTGATGACCTAAGTTTTAAACTCAGGTTTGATTCACTCCAGACTCCATACTCTGACCCACTCACTGTCCTGAGTTCTAGAAAATACACATTGCTGCTTTCAAAGGGTCTGGAGCCACTGCCACTAATTCTGAACTCTGGCTGCCCTTCAGACTTCCTGGGGAGCTAGCCATAAAGCCGTCCACACCCAGGCATCCGCTCAGGGACTGCTAATAGATCGAGCGGAGGGCGAGGCCCTGGATTTTACGTATAAAGTTTTCTAGATAATTCCAGTGTGCTTCCAGCTTCAAGAACTGTCGATTTAGTTGGAGTGGAGGAAATTTAATGCATTGACTGTTTTGGAGTGTGTCTTGTGCCCTGGGCCTTTGGTTTCATGGAGGCATGCCCAGGAGGGTGAGAAGAGCTGTGGGGCAGACCGGAGGGAGACACTGATTCTGCCAAACAGGGTCAGAAAGGCTCTGAGCGAAGCTAGTATTTAAGCTGAGTGAACACATGAGTAGGGCTTTACTGAGGACTGATGGTGGGGGTGGGTGCAAGGGCTTTCTGGGCAGAGGAAGTAGCGTGTACAGTGGCAAAGATGTGTGCGGGAAGGAAATGTGTTCAGGAATGCACAGGAAGTCAGTGAAGTAGGGTGAAAGCACATGGAGGGGGTGGCAGAGGGGGAAAGAGCAGTGGTAAGGGGCCACATTACTAAGGGTCTCCTGTGTTGGGCTAGGGAGGCTTTTTTTTTTTTAAATGATTTTATTTATTTATTTGACAGAGAGAGAGAGAGAGAGAGAGATCACAAGTAGGCTGAAAGGCAGGCAGAGAGAGAGGAGGAAGCAGGCTCCCTGCGGGGCAGAGAGGTCGATGCGGGCCTCGATCCCAGGACCGTGAGATAATGACCTGAGCTGAAGGGAGAGGCTTTAACCTACTGAGCCACCCAGGCGCCCAAGGCTTTAGTGTTTTTGTTTTTGTTTTTTGTTGTTGTTTTGTTTTTCCTTGATGGAACAGGGAATTATATGATTTGATCAGTGTCCTAGATCACTGGGGGCACAGTGATTTAAGAGGATGGGGAGGCTGACAGCAGAGTCGAGTATGACTTTGCCTTACAAAAGCAAAAAAAGATTAGAAGCCACCTGAATGCCCAACCGTGAGAGATTTATTAGTAAATTAAAAACATTAGTATGATGGAATACTATATGGAGATTAAAGATTCTTCTTGTTGATATGGAAAGCTATTTGTTATCTACAAGTTTTAAAAATGTGATAGAATGATATGTTAGAAATAGGACAGTCCAAAGGAAAAAAAAAAGGCTGCCCTGATATTCTAGGCAAGGGCTGACACGGGCATGGACTCTTACAGTGATAGAAGGTTGACGATGCCATGGGAGTTGGCCATGAGAAGTGCTAGAGAGGTAAGGTCAGCCCAACCTAGTGCTTGTTTGGATGCAGGGGTGCCAGAGAAGATTGTAGGGTAGGTCTCTGGATTTCAGTTGATTGGCTGGGTAAATGCGTGGGGGCTAGGGTATTCATAAGCCATGCATGGACTACAAAATAAGAGGCTTTGGACCATAGACAGTTTTGTTGGGGTAGGTTGAGTTTGATACTCTGGGGCATCTAGGTAAGAAGGCTTTTAGGCAGTTGTATTGATGGGTCCAGATCCTAGGAGATAGGCTTATGTTTAAGAGCACACAAGTCTTGGCAAACAAAGATAAATTTAACAATACAGTCTGTTTGTGATTCTTGTTGTTGAACCTAGGATTGAGTGCATATCAGCCCAGCTAGCCATCAAGTCAGCAAACATTTATTGAAAACTTACTCTGTGCTCAGCACGATGCCAGGCCCTGGGGTCACTAAGATGAATGGGACTGGTCTCTGTCCAAGAAACATATTATAAGAGAGAGATGTATCAAACATGTTGGTAACACCAAGGAACAGGCGATTAATTATACCATGAACAGAGCAGAGGTCACACTTGACTAGGCCTGAAAAGATGAGTTTGAGTTTGCCAAGTGGCTCAGTGTTTCATGCATTGCCACTGCAGTTGAATTTCGCTTTAGAAATTAAGCATATTTGAGAAAAAGTGGGTATTAATTTGCATGCCAGGAAATAGAATATTAAATCCACTAGAAGAGTCTGCTATAAAATTCAAGAAGTTCCTTTCTAAGAGGATAGCACACACTGGCTGTGTTTTGCAAACTGTTTTAAGTTCTCTCTTAGGTTGGCTGAAAGCTCCTATCACTTGCACTCAACCACGAGGCAAAGTGACATTGAATATCTGATAGGTTTTCCTCCAGTCCATAGTAGCCAAGTCAGGCTTGGGTCTTGGAAGGACAACCCTTCCCCAAGCTCTAGGCAGATGCCCATTCCCCATGGCTGCTTATATAGGAACGGGTGCACCAGTTCCTGCTCACCTTACTGAAGGTCACACAGCAAAGTGGTGTCAGAATCCCACTGCCGTACGCACTTTGCCACGCCATTGGGCCCTTCCAAATGATACTTCCCCACGTGTTGGCTGCTCTCCTTTGGCAGTACTTGTGTGTACTCTTACCTTTAATTACAAGGCACAGCAGCGAGTAGTGGTTTGCATTCAGGTGCCAGTGGGGATGGAAGCCAGCCAAGTGGTAGACGCTTGACCCGGTGAAGGATGACTGATTGGCAGAGTCTGGACTCCGGTCTTTCCCTTTCATTTTGCTGCAGTTTAATGTGTTTTCTGTACTTCCAGGGCTCTCTGTACGTCGGGATCCCATTCAGCCTCAGCCTGCCTCTTTCTTTACTGTTGTCCGTGACTTCAGTTTTTGATCGGGAAATAAATATAGTGCAGAGACCCAAACCTTCTCAAGCCAATCTGACTCTCAGTTAGTTGGCAGGTAAATTTATAACCTGAGGTCAGTCTGTGCTTTGATGTCTTCCAGTTGAATGGCCTTTATCGGTCAGGGAGGAACGGTTTTTGGGGAGAAGCGTTATGTGAGATAACTTGCTTGTACACAGTCCCTACCCTGCTCCAAATCGGCCAGCGATTGCCCATTGTCCTCAGGATTCAGGCCACACTCCATAGCAGGAGACTAAAGCTCCCCTGTAACCTGCACCAGGTGTTTTCTCCTGTCTTGTGTCCCTTGACTCTCATATGTTTGTAGGATTCAGGCTTGCCTTGTTCCTGTTCAGGTGTCCAGGGAGCTCCAGTGCTTATGTTCATGGTGTCTTCTTAGAATGATCCTTTCCATTTTCTCTCTGCTACCTGAATTCTAACTGTCTTCGGGGCCCCAGGCAGAGGTCATCTCCCATAAGAGGCTTTACTGATCAGCTCGCTCAGCGTTTCCACCCACCTTGCATATGATCTTTTGGCATTTCTGCCTATAGACCTATGGGTCATTCTCTTGGGACAGACACTGAGTTTTTCCCATTCTTGTGCGCACTGTCCTGCCTGGTGCACTGTCTTGCAGGCTTTCAGAGCACAATATCCTCGTTGCCTTTTTGGAGGGAAACCGTGGTGCAGGTGTTCAAGGCCGTTCCAGGGTAGCTGGATCTTAGCCACCTGTCGATGGTTCTCAGTCTGTCCCTGGGCAAAGCCTGTGGAGGACTAACAAATGAAGTGGGCTTTTGCTTAAGGTTTTATCCCAGCTTCCCAGATCAGCTTTTCTGGTCCAGATGGCACCTGAGTTTGGCTGTTCCATTCTGGACTCACCTTCTGTGTTCAGCATTCTGCTGGCCTCTCCTGTCATTGCAACAGGACTGATGACTTCCAGCTGTAATAGCTTATAGTCTTCCTCCAGCATCCTCTGCCAGAATCCAGAGCCTAGCACCTTCTGCTGGAGGGAGAGAGCTGAGTAAGGGGGACACTTATGGTGGAATTGATGGCTCCCTCCTTGTGCTTTTACAGCATTCTGTTTATCTTCTGTCTAGCATGTATCTCCCTGCAGCTCAGCCATTTATGTTTCTGTCTCCCCTGCTAAACATTGGATGCCCTAGGGCTAAAACCATGCATTATCCGTTCAGGCTTACCTAACACAGTGCTTGGCACCAGGTTGATGTTTGTGTCAACTAAGCTGAAATCAAGAAGCAATTATTAACTGACAATGGCCCAGAGAGTGCCCAATCAAAGCAGTGAACCATCTGAACCCCATACTGTCCTGCCACTACTCTACCTAAAATCCTGAAGAATATCCCTTCGGAATTGATACTTCTGCATACTGGAGTTTTATGGGGCTATTTTCTGTCCTTGGGTGGAAATATCATGGGGGACAAGGGACATCAAGTCAGGCCAAACTGTCTTCGAGGCTCTATGAAGTGCTTGCCCTCACCTACTCAAAAAATGAATTTCCTCCTGGGGTTTCATCCTGACCTTGTTCTAGAATGTCTAAAGAGATGTGGGCATGGAGTTCTCTTGCTCTACAACACTCAGAGGGTAGAATAAGCCACATTTAAAAAAAAGTTATTTTTTTTCCTGTTGAAAATGAAAAAAAGATAGTGGGAGATCAAGCCCTTCATCATTGGATTTAATGATCAAACATACAGCAGTTACTCTTTCTGGATATCTCTCTCGGGTTGTGCAAAAATGCTGGATTTTAGATAATCCAGGGAAGAATGAGAACATCTTTGACCTCATGTGGTGATGCTCCTCACTACACTTGGCCCTGGACAAGTGTCTGTCTGTTCCATGCAGAAGTAGCTGACTTTGAAGCCATCTCTACTCTCGGTGTTGAGTTGGGTTGTACACACCTTCTCCAGGACTCTTAAGGTCACCACCTTTGTTCAGAGTTTACATGGGCACTCATAGCCGCTCCAGTTGATGCTTATCAGACTCAGAGAACCTCCACCTTTCTTGCTGTTGTTGAATGAGACTCTAGGGACTTAGACTCTGCTCGTTTCAACCAAAGCACCAACACTTAGACAATCTGGCTAAATTCCCTGGACTGGTCTAGACTCTGGAGAAGAAAGAAAAGATGATTTTTAGGGTTGGCTTCCAAGTACAAGCTTCTTTCTCTTCTTTCTCTGGCTCTGAAACAAAGTAGCAAAAAAAGTTGTAACATTCCTACTGGGAGAGAAGACAGTCTAGTCCTCGCAACAAAGACCTAGCTGTCTGTCTGGCAGGGTTTATATGGGGAATTGGGACCTTACTGTTGTTTCACACTGATTAGTCTGAAGCATTGAGAAAGAAGACACAGTTTTATGTCTTAATAGTTTATTCTGCTGTGTTAAATTCTTAATAAATCACCCTGCTAATGGGACAGGGTTTGTCTTTTTTTCTTCATGAAAAAACAGCTTGCATTTATCAGAGAGGCATTCCAGATAAATGATGAAGATTAAGGGGATCTCTCTAAAAGATGAGGACTGTGGCAGGAGAATCATGGGTGGAACGTGCCCAGTGAGGCATGGAACAGCATTTCCCAAGGACTGCTGGAGGCTGACACCGGAGCTTCTAGAGAAACTGTTGAAATATTTTGGAATACTGAAAATTTGAAGAAACCAGTATCTATTAGAGAAACTGAATTTGTTTTTAAAAATCTTTCTACCAAGAAGTCACCAGGCCCAGATGGCCTTACCAGTGAATTCCTCCAAATGCTAGGGGAAAAAAAATAACATATGTCTTAGAGAATTCTTCAGAGAATAAAAAAAAAAAATGAGGGAAGACTTTACAACTCATTATGAGGACAGCATAACCTTGATACCAAAGCCTGAGAATGACATTAAAAGAAATAAAAATTACCTATTAATTCCTGTCAGCAACATAGATGTAGAAATCCTTAACAAAACATTAATAATTCAAGCCAGCAAAATATAAAAAAGATAATACATTACACCCAAATTGGGTTTATTTTAGGGAGGTTATCGCAAGGTTACTTTAATATTAAAAAACAGATGTAATTTAACACAATTACATGATAAAGGAGAAAATCATATGATAATCTCAACTGATTCAGAACAAGTATTTGGCAACACTCAGTATCCATTGCGGTAATAATTCTTAGCCAATCAGAAAAGAAGAGAACTTCCTTACTATGATAAAATATGTTTTTGAAAAAACCTACAGTAGATACCACACTTAATGATTAAATTTTGAATGTTTTTCTCTAATATTGGGAACTGGATGAGGTTGTCTACTATCTTCTCTCTTACTCAGCATTGTAATGAAGGTTCTAGGCAGTGTGCAAAATGCATGGAAGAAATAAAATGTATAAGAATTGAGGAGAAAGAAATGATAATATAATTATGTGGAAAATTTAAGAGAGTCTGCAAACCACTAGAATTAGTAATTGATTATAACGATGTCACTGGATACAATGTCAATAAATAAAAAATTATGTCTCTGTGATTGTGATGAGCAAATATCAAATTAAAAAGATATGAAATTGTTCTATTTATAATAGCATCAAATAATATATGATAAATATATAGGTAATATAATAACATAATAGAGTAATCTACAATGAAGAAGGCCTCAGTCCTGAAGACTATAAAACACTGCTATGAGAAATTAAAGAAGTTCTAAATAAATCGGAGAGGAAACAATGCTTATGGATAGAAACAGTATAATAAACATGTTAATTCTCTCCCACACTAAGTCAAAACAATCCCAATAAAAATTTCAGCAGATATTTTCTGTGGAATTTGACAAGCTGATTTTAAAATTTATAGAAAAATGTGAAGGGCCAAGAATGTATAAGACAATCTTGAAAAAAAAAAAAGAATTACACCATCATATACCCAGACTTATTTCAAGCTGTATTGATTAAAATAGCATGGTATTAGCACAAAGATAGAAAAATAGAGCAGTGGAATAAAGCCCAGAGTAGTTAGATATATATACATGTACATACACACACACACACACATCTTGCTTGATTTATAACAAAAGTAACATTGAAGTGCAGTGGTAAAAAGGTGATGTTTTAAAAATTGTAACTTGATCTACTGAATATCCCTATGTATTTTTAAAAAAGATTCTTAACTCTTGTTTAACTCTGTACACAAATTCCCAATGTATTACAGATAGAAATGTGAAAGTGAAAACCATAAGGCATCCCAAAAACAACCTCAGAGATGGTCTTCATAGCTTCTGGATTGGCAAAGATTTCTTACACAGGACATGAAAAGTTTTGACCGTGAAGGAAATATTGCTAAATTGAACTTTAATGAAATGGATAGCTTCTATTCCACAAAAGCGTTGTAAAAGAGTAAAAAGACAAGCTACTTGAGAAGATATTTGTAATACATATATATGACCAAAGACTAGTGTCTAGAATATATGAAGAACTCCTAGTCATTAATAAAAGACTGACAACTTAATAGAAAAATGGGCAAAAGATCTGAACTGACTTTTCACCAAAGAAGACATCTAAATGTTCCATAAATACATGAAAATATGCTAATCATATGCAAAATAAAACCACTCCGAGATGCCTTTTATAACCAACATATTAGCTAAAATAAAAAAGATAATATTGAGCATTGGCTGGGATGTGAAGCAACTGGAACTTCCATACACTGCTGAAAGGAATGTAAACTATTATACCTTTTTGAAAAACTGGCAATATCTACTAAAGCTGAACATATACAAGGCCTATGACCCACCAATTCTACTCTGAGCTGTTTCGTACAGAAATTTCACATGTTTGTGCTCCACATGGCATGCAGAAGAATATTCATAACAACTAAAACCAGGATCTGGAATCAATCTAAATGTCTATCAGTAGTAAAATGGATAAATAAATTATAGAATATTCATACAATGGAATACCATACATTAAAGGGAAAGAATAAATCACTGCTATAAGCAAGCGACAAGATGGCTTAATCTCATAGAACGTGGAGCTGTACAGGCAAGACAAAAAAGTAATGTGCTGTATGGTCCTGCTGATACCACATTTTAGAATAGTCTGTACTAGTCAAGGTTGATAGAAGAAAGAATGGTGGTTACTTTTGGGAGAAAGGGATACAAGGTGGGTTTCTGAGGTGCTGCGAATGTCCTTTTCCTTTATGTTGAAAAGGAATGCACAGGCACACTCACCTGTAAAAATTCATGAGGCTGTGCCTTCATGATTTGTGAACTTTATGTATTTTGACTTTAATACGTTGTTTCCATTATGTTGTAAAGATAAGAAAGTGCCTTCTTTTAAAAGGGGGCCATGACTGCCCTATTCAAGCAGCACACACTTGTTTCACAAAAATAACCACACACGTGTACCCCCCGCAAAAAAAAGTGTTTGCTCTATGCTGTGCTCTGTCTTCAGACCAGTATGTCCTCAGTCATGTTGGGGATTTGGAGTGGCATAGTTGACTCTTTAGGGTAATATGGGTCAGAGTTCCTTCTTGAGTCTTTTGGGCCTTCATTGTTTTCAGCTCAGCATAATCTGCCTGCCAAAGCAGCCCATCTTGGGGTGACATCCCTTGGCCTCTACACTTTTCTTATCTGTAAAATGGGAATAATATTAATGGTTACCCTCTAGAGTGTTACTGAGCATCAAACAAAATAATCCATGAAAGTGCTTCGCACAGTGACAGGCACATAGACTCTTTCATAAGTGACATATTTGGTGGTGATGGCAATAGCTATGAGTACTGGCTAAGGAGAGCCTGAGGGGCTCTCAGATGATACCTTTAGGGCACTGAGAATAGAGTCGCAAATACAGATCTTCATTCTTGTGGGGCTCAGTTGCCTGTCTCTTCATTTGGGGCCCCATATTCACAGTCTCTCGTGAGTTCCAGCCACACTGCTCCCTGTGTGGCTCACACTGCCTCTCTCTCTCTCTCCCAAGGCTGTGTGTGGTTATTGTAGAGGTAGTTGTATACATTTTATCAGCAGAAACCAAAATGGTTTGACAAATGCTTTGTCGTCGTTAGACCACTGCCGGGGCTTGGATGTGGGGACAAGCCACTCACAACTCTACAAATGCTAGGACCCATCTTTTGCTTTGACATGATGTTGCCTACAGGTTGGTAGCCTTGCTGACTTGCTGACTCCATGGTTTCAAAAGAAACCAGAAGCCCCATTCCCACTGGCAGAGAGAGTTCCCACATTTGGGGACGGCTCAGCCCTGTGCTTCTCACCTGCTCCCCACCCTCCCTTGTGGGACCAACTTACCTGAGACATTCTCCTTCCTCTTCTCCTTCTGTGTGGGAAACAGTTTTTAAGTCCCACCCAAAAAGACAAAAAACACCAAATCAAACCAAAACAACAACAACAACAACAACAAAAACAACCAGAAAACAGGAGCCCTCACTCCCTCTGAGCTCCCAGCCTGTTCCTTGGGGAAGGCACGTGTATCAGCGATGGGGACAGCAGGGCACAAGTCTGTGCTGAAGTTAAACTTATGTCTGGGAGTGGCAAGTTGGGGTTGTTTGCATCCGAGGCATGGCAGCTCCCATCCCAGAAAAGGCAGTCCTGTCCTATAAAAATTAGCACTGCTACCTGTTCTAATCTGCTACCCCATCTTTATTGCCTGATCAGTTTTTCCCTTTCTCCTGCCCGGAGGGAAAATGTGATTGACCAAGGAAGTACTCTATTGGAAAGAGGTGCACCTTGACCAAAGACGGTTCTATGGCGGAGATCAGCAGAGAGATCCATGCCTGCTGTAGTTTATGCTTATTGGGGAACAACTTCCTCTTCTCCATGGATACTAGAAAGAATGGCTGATACCCTAAGAATCCCATAGGCCATTTGGGACAGAGGGAATCTCAGAAAATGCTGGGATTTAGAGAGAAGAGGCTCATTCTCTTTCCTCTTAAGGGACACTCAATGTGTTCAAAAAGACAAAGGCTCTGCCAACACACAGGAGCCGTCCATTTGTGGATGGTGAGGCCGACCTCCGTGGCAGTAGCCCGCCGTCCCCATGGACTCAGAGAAGGGAACTGCTTCCCAACACTGGCTGGTATGGCTTTTACTGACCTTGGACATAAACATTCAAAACAAAATTGCCTTTGCCAGGACACCAGAGCTATTTTTGTCATTGTAAAAATGAATGAGGATGTTTAAGGGACTCTTTCTAGTGGACTCCCAGCAGGGCTAAGAATGGGCTTGGCATTGAGGAACAGACAACACATGCACAACCTTCCTGCTTTTCCCAGGTACACTGTCCGCCTCTCTGACTGATTTGGGACACTGATCCCTCCTGACCCATCTTGAGGGCCTCTGGGTTTTGCCTTCCCCCAAAGGGTGGGTAGCTGTTGTTTCGCTGAGCCTCATAGAGGTTGCAGAGAACGGCCTACAAAGCACAGAAACGAAGGCTTTACCAAATTAGTGAGTTACTACCAATGCATTCTGATGTGGGTGCTTCGCACAGTGATGGAGGAACCAGCATCAAGGAACGGGGAAACCAGCCTCACGCGTCACATAGACATCCAGTTAGGCCTGAAAACCTGAAAGATCCAGTGGGTATGGGGATGATTATAGAGAAACAGGCAGTAGGAAGGTAAGTGGAATGGAATGAACTGAGGAACTTCTCATGGGGGAAGTGGTCCAGTTAGGAACTGTGTTGGCATGTGGAGCAGTTCATTTCCCGGCATCTTCAGGGGGCCAGGCCCTGGGGACACAGTAGCTAAAATCCAGATATAGCCCGTCCCTGATGTTGATGACTTTCTGGTTTGAAGTCTGTCAGCGGCTCCCTTTTCTTTGACCCTGACCCTGACATGCCTCATGTCCTCAGGGGAAGAGTCTTGAAGGGAGCTCCTCAAGAGGATGAACACAAAGGACGTGAATGAGCAAAGATGGGGTGTTCCCCTTCTTAGGGGTTATCAAACTGGACAGACAGCTGCAAACCCAGCACGCCCCTTGCACCCCCCCTTATACCAGGGTTGGCGGATCACAGTGGTGTCTCTGGGGGAAGTATCTAGTTATTGGCCACTGTTCTCCCAGCCCCATGGGCTACCACCTTCAGTCCTCCCAGCCACCCATTAAATATTATACTTTATCAAGGAAGGTGAAATAATGCTAATCGTAGCCCAAGTTAACTCAAGCTTATTTGTTGCAGGAAAGACCATCATCCAGGATATAAAGGAAAAAATTGCTTTGATTAGTCACTATTTGGGATTCCACAGCCCTCCCAGGTTGTCTCTGTGGTATGAATAACCAAGCTTTGACAGTAGAAGCCCAGTTGGTTTTTTTCTCCCATGTTTACAGAAATCAGTAGATCCCTTTAGCACACATAATCTTCGCCTCACTCCAGAGGCAGAAAATTGAGAGTTGGCTTTATTTAAAATTGCTATGTTCACTTTGTCTTTAAATTGCTCTGTTCTCCACAGATACTATGTTTATGTTTGGGCATCAGTGGGGAGACCAAGGAGGGGGGGTGGCATGTGGAAGGAGCTTTTTTGCTTATATGCCATAGAGGAAGCAAAACAGTTTTGAAAGTAGCAGAAAGCTGGCAAGTTAGGCTTTTAGTTTGAATTGGCAGTTCAAGAGAATGATAGACACGCTGAGTTATTTCTCTCAGTAAGAGAGTGAAGTACTTTAACAGAGAAGGCTTTCTCTTACAGGTTCAGCATGTAGAGTATTAAGAAAAGAAGTTAAATGTGGCTTCCATTTTTTACTTCTTAGGAAATTCAATGCTGTCTCTTGGAACCTCTTTGCAGCATTGCATAAATACATTCTATTTTCCTTCACATAGTTAACTTATAAAGAGATCTTAGGGCAGCGATCTGGCTTGGTCCAGGTTTTGGATCTTTGTTCACTGTGGCTCACTGAATAGAGCAAAGTGCATGTTTTAATTTGTATTCCCTTTAAAAAAACCCCGCTCCATAAACATTTGAATTGTAAAAACAGGCTTTGAGTTTCTGCGCGCCTATGGAGGAGGGTAGGGTAGAGAGAAGAGTGAATTTATTGGTCAGTTCCTTGGTGTATTTCACTGTTCATTTGCAGATCATTAGCTACTTGGCGGAGAACTGAGAGGAGAGAAACTTTAAATTGCACATTGAATATCAATTTGAAGTGAAACGGTAATGAGTCAGTGGAGGAATAAGATTCGATTTACACGAGTTAAATTTCTTCAGTTTTTGTTTAAGCTGCACGTGCCCACCGTTTCCGGTGTCAGGTGAGTCACAGAGGCATCCGTCTAAGATGCAGAGGTAGAAACCAGGATCAGGTGAAGGCTGAGCAAAAATAAAGGGTAGCAGCCGGCAGAGTAGGACTCCTCTGAGTGTGCCCACCTTTACACCTCAGTTCCCCTCTTTGCCACACCCTTCTGCTTCTTTCCTGTAAACCTTCTACCCCATTCAAGGTCCTTTTCAAAATGTCACCCTCTGGAATGAAGCCATGTGTGATCAGTATCCTCAACCCATGAGATACCGCCAATTGCCTGTTTTGATTTGGAAAAAAGAGAGAGAGAGAGAGAGAGAGAGAGAGAGAGAGAGAGAGAGAGAGAGATTGCTAATTTTAGGGTAGTACACAATAGTGAGTTTGGGGGTTTAAAGTATTGGATTTTAGTTCCCTTGATATTACCTACTGATTTTAGTTTCTCTACCTCACTGGACCTTCTCTGAACCACTGGTTAAAATAAAGGATCCTAATGCATGAGGTCCTTGAGAGGGTTAAATGAAGCACTGCCTGTAAACAGTTCTTAGCATACAGCTTGGCTCATAGCAAGAGCTAGGAATATTAGCTATTATGATTGTAATTATGATTTTAAGCCTATTTTTATAGATCTGGTTTAGTTACAAACATGCTTCATAAATTGGTTTTGGAGAAAACCTGCTGGAAATTTCCATTTGAATAGGCGGGCTAGTCCAAGTGGCTTGGGGAAAAGCAACAATTTCCTCTGGCTCAGACAGGGGAAATGCTGTCTTAGAAGCAAAGGGAGTGGTGGGGAGGTAGAGATCTGCAGCACAGAACTCCAGAATCCGCATCTCCAGAGCAAGGAGCATGGATTTTGAATGTTCTGTCAAGCTTTCTAGGTGATCTTATGCACACTAAAGGTGAAACCTATTCTCCCAGTGGTCTTGTAACTAAAAAGCTGAGTCCTAACTATAAATGATTTCAGGCAAGCGGTGTTCTAACAGAACCATCTCAAGTTGAATAGTGTGTGTGTGTGTGTGTGTGTGTGTGTGTGTGTGTGTGTGTGTGTGTGTGTGTGAAGCAAGACTTATTTTTGACCTTCCTGTTTCTAGTGGAATGATCATTCCCATTACAGAGCCCTTCAGAATCTCTAGTGGGCACTGGCAGTAGATTTACATTTTCTGGTTATCTTTGCTATTTACGGGTAGTTTCTTTTTTCACCTTCACTAATGCTGCTTCTACCTTCCCTATGAAGTGTCTAGCACATAACAGCCCCTTCAGTGCATGCTCCTTAGTACTGAATCTCCCATTCCTTTTAATATTGTGTTTCTCGAGGGCAGAAGCCATTTTGCTCCATTCCCAGTCTCAGACACACCTTCCACACTGCCTTGCACATGTCAAGACTCAAATAAGTCCTGGGCAGTCAGGTTTACCTACCAGTCCATGTATCAGAGGTGGAGGCCAGAGATGGGCAAATCAAAGCAGACGCAACCACAGATTCATGATTATGGAACCCTGGACAGGTATTCTTGTAACTCAGCCATTCTTCATTTTGGCTAATCTTGGCAATAGTAAGGAAGCTCATTATTGCCCATTTTTAAGGTCCTACCAAGTTGTGCTAAATACTTTATATACATTATCTCTTTTTAAAGATTTATTTATTTATTGGAGAGAGAGAGAGAGCAAGAGTGAGCGAGCCCTTGATCGGTGGGAGGGGCAGAGGGAGAGGGAGAGAAGCAGAATCCCTGCTGAGTGTGGTGCCCCACATGGAGCTTGATCCTACAACCCCGAGATCACAACCTGAGCCAAACACAAGAGTCAGATGCCTAACCAACTGAGCCACCCAGGTGCCCCCTTTATATACATTATCTTATTTATCCTGTACCTAAACCAACCAACAAACCAACCAACCAACCAACCAACCAACCAATCAACCAATCAACCAATAGATTTTATTATCTCCATTTACACCAGGTTCAGAGAGCTATGCAGGTTAGCCCCACCGTGAGGTCTGAATCCAGTTCTTCCTGGTGCCATGTCTGGTGTCCTTCTACTCCACCAGTGTTTCTCAGACGTGGTTCCTGAACCAGCAGCTCGTACACCACTTGAGAACTCATTAAAAATGTAAATTCTTGGTCCCACCCCAGATTTCTTGAATCAGACACTATAGGGTGGGACCCAGAAATTGGTGGTTAAATAAGCCCTTCTGGTGGTGGTTTTGATGCACATGAAAGTTTGGGAACCACAGCAGGACACCAGCTGAGTCTCCCAGTCCCTATCACTCTGAGGCCTTGCTTCTCAAAGTGTGGTCTGCAGAACACCACATGGGCTTAACTGAGGAGCTTTTTACAAATGCAGGATCTCACACCTCTCACCACACCTATAGAATCAGAATCTGTAGTTTAGTAAGATCCTTGGTGATTGAGCATTTTGGAGTTTGAAACACACTGCTCTAAACTGTATCTTTTCTCCGCTTAGTCTTAAATTAGCCATTCCTGGTCTAGATGTCTAGCATCCTTGGGGTTTGCGTTCACTCCTGGTACAGGACCAAATGCCGAGGGGCCTTCCATTTTCCACCATGGGACTCAATTGAGAGCTGTCTGTGTTCTTTTCTGACGAGATTCAAGTTTCCTTCTGCACATGCTTGCCTCCCTAGCCTAAATGCATGCATACACTGACACCAAATACTTTTGTTTGCTTCCCTTTGATATCACCTGAAGCTAGGCACAACAGCCAGGGAGTAGCTAGAGTGATGTTAACATGTTGTAAACTAGCAGGAATGGCAACACTGGCCTATTAATGAGGAAAGAGAATGGCTAATTCCTGCTCATTTCTATTCTGGAATCTAAATGTAGAATCTGAAAGCAGCAGCTCATTGCTCCACGGTTGATGCTAATTACTTTCCAACCATGGTATGAGTAAATAGGTGATGTTTAGAAAGCCTAAAATGTGAGCTCTTTAGGGGGAAAGACACACACCTTCTGGGGGCTTCATGTGTAGTTATGCAAGTTACAAAAGGAATATTTGGGGACCCCACCTCTGACAGTAAGTGGGGGTTAGAGGTGATTCAAAGAAGGATATTTACAAATGGTGCCCTGATTCCCTTGTTGTAATTAGTTCTGTCCCTGTGGCACGCGGGACCCATCATTCTCTCCTGCAGTCCTTGATTTCCTTTTGAGTCCAAGGAAACTGACCCATCGTGGTGAAGGCTGCAGGTACATTTCACAGTCCATTTTACTTGTATGAGTCCTTCAAACTCTCCACAGCCACATCCTTGATGAAGGACTATCAGGCACTAGCAGTTTATTTCCATTCTGTAAGGAACTGGAGAATTGGTTTCCTGCTGCAAACACCTTACAGGCATGATGCTCACACTCCTGTATTTGTTAGAATAATCTCAGTGCTTGTTAGAGGCAGCATTTCCTGCTCCCTGAGGTAGAAATTCCAAGCCAAGATGTCTGAGGTAGGAAGACCCAGCGGTTAGCAAGCTTTTCAGGTGATTTTGATGGTCTTTTCCAAGGTGCCATTACTGGCTAACAATGATGTCCGTGATAACTGTGGGATTTTAAAAAGATGGCTGAATTTCTCCTGCGTCCTATTGAAATCGTTGGAATGGATGAGCTTGCTCTGTAAGAGTTTTCTCAGAGTTAGTTAACTATTATTTCACTCAGACATATCTGTTAACATCTGCAGTGTACCAGATACTGTGCTGTGTGCTGGGGATAAGAGTGGTGAATCTTGTTTTCAAGAGAAGTCTTGTTCTCAGAGATGTCACAGTCTGCGAAGGGCACAAACATACAGAGCAGTGAGTGGCACCAAGCACAGTAGCTGGATAGTAACAATAGGACATTGGACCCGAGAACATCCAGAGTTAGGAAGAGTGACATAGAGTACATTTCTACTGTGTTCTAGCAGCTTTCTATATTGAGTTCTCTAGGAATATCTATCACAAGGGGAGTCCAAGAATCTCGGGGAACTAACCCTTGGTCATATGGGAAGGACAGGTTGCCCTTAAAAATGTCTGGTCTTATAGACTAGGCAGGTCCAGATATTTAACTAACTGATTTCCCCCTAGCTGATAAGGGGTTTGGTCACTAAGAAGCAAAGGCAAACAAACAAAAAACTCTTAAGAAAACTCATGTTGCCAAGAGGGAGTCTCAAAAGTGACTTTGGGGATTTGTGTCATTTCCAGAAAATATGGTGGTCTTATTATTAAAAGCTTAGAGGAGATGTGGTTCACTTCATTGCCTGGAGTTTTGAAGGCTATATGTCCCATTTTTCATTATCCAATAAGAAATATCATAGTGAAAGTCACCTTTAACACTTAAATATTGCTTGGATTTTATGAGATTGAATTGAATGGACTGCCGTGGTATTAAAGAGCCATATGGGTGAGGTACTTTTATCACACATGCTTCATAAAGCTGTATATAAAGCAAGCACCTGTATATGGTCCTTTAAAATGAGAGCATTCAAGCATGGCATTTAGGCACGAGGGGCCTCTGCTTGTGGATTAAACCTGTTGGTAATGCTAATTTTTAAGAAATAAGAAGAGGAGGCTTGAGGCAATTAGAATAGGATTTGTTGCTGGGAAAGGTAATCCACCTGGAACGGTGGCTTCCACCCGTGGGACCTGTGGACTGTAGCCCAGCTGGAACATGGGCATTGTGGGAGGCAAGCAGATCTGTACCGAGACTCATTAGCCAGTAGCTGACTGTGAGGTTGGTACAGCTGTTCCGGCTCTCCTGGTGGTGGTGGTCTGTGCACCTGTTTAGACCAACTGTGCTATTATAATTTTCCATTCAGCAGAGGGATTTACAGCAGCGTCACTGTACAAGGGAGTTGGGAATTAGTCCGGTGCTTACTAGTGTCATTAGCTTGGTATTCCTAATTTTTCTTGGCAAGCAAGGGAGAGGCAGAAGCTGACCAGCTCTGGCCACAACTCTCTTATTTTATTTTTTTATTGAGGTATAATTCACATAATGTAAAATTAGTAATTTTAAGGGGACAATTCAGTGGCATTTAGTCCATTAACAGCGTTGTACAACTACCATCTCTGTCTAGTTCGAGAATGTTTTCATCACCCTAAAGAGAAAGCCCGGAACCATTAAGCCGTCACCTTTCCCAGCCCCTGGCAACCACCAGTCTGCTTTCTGTCTCTATGGATTTACGTGTTCCAGGCATTTTATATAGATGGAGTCATAGAATATGTGACTGTTGTGACTGGCTTCTTTCACTTAGCATGTTTTCCAAGTCCATCTGAATTGTAACCTTATTTGTACTTCATTCTTTTTTATGGCTGAATAATGTTCCATGTGTATGTCCCATAATTCGTTGATCTGTTCATCTGTTGATGAATGTTGGGCTGTTTCCACATATTTGGACCACATTTTATGAATAGTGCTACTATGAACATGAATGTATATGTATTTGAGTATGTTTCCAGTTCATTTCAATGCGTATGTAGGGGTGGAATTCGAGTATATTGTTTGTGTAAAATATTCCTTGCCTCCATTCTGCCCAGGGTTTTCCCCTGGGAAGATGGTACACCCTCCCTCAATGGGAGCAGGCTTGTCCACAGGACTTGCTTGGGCCAGTGAGTGTGGCAAGAGCAGAGATGACTAGCACCCCTTGTGAAGAGAACTCTTAGGAGCCATTTTGAGTTTCTGGCAGACTCCTTTCCCTCATTTGAAGAGTTCTGTAGGTGCGCCAAGGGCTGCTCCTTCAGGCAGGTCATGAATGCAGGCCTCATGGGGTAGAGCAATAGGTCTTCTGAGCTCCCTCTGTAAGATACTAAAGTGGACTGTTGGGGGGACTAAGTAGATGAGGGAAATCTTTCTGTCGTGAAAAAGCTTACAGTTTAACTGTAATTTAAGCAGCTTAGTTGTAAGCTCTACAAAGCACTACAGAGTGAAGAAGGAGGAATCCACAGAGCTTTCTCAGAGGACTTTTGGTATGGCCTTAATGACAGATCAGGTTCAGGGTACAGAGTGCAAAGAACATTTCAGGAAGCTGGATGGCCTCAGCAGGGGCTTCAAGGTGGGCCAGCCGAATACCTGAGGAGCAGTGAATTGGGTGATCCTTTTTAAGAGTTAGGCACTTGGGGGGGACGGGGTTGGAAAGTTCTGTTGGAACTGGTACGTGAAGCGCTGTGGCCTCCAGGCTCAAGAACTGGTTCTCTGTAATCTGCCACTGAAGATACCAAGCATGGCATAGCATGATGACCGTCCCCCTGTTCCTTCCTTGTGCTCTGAAGGTTGGGTACCTCCTTCTACCACAGTGGCTATCAGTCTTTACATTTTTGGTTTTTGCTTTATACATCTCAGCTGTGCAACCTGAGTGACCCCCCTCCCTCCCACAAATGGAGTGTCTGTTTTTGACCCCCATCTCAGATGAGAACATCTGTTCTCAGATGTCTTGGGAAGCAGGTGGGAAAGAAAGGCCCTGACATTTGCCAAATGCCAATACATGTCAGGAGGTTTCTGAACATTACTACTCTCTCATCTTCTCTAAACCCACCACCATGTTGATGGTGGGCATAATTCCGTCTTCCCCCCCCAGAGAAAAACTGAAGGTTTGCCTAATAAATGAGTTAATAAATGGAGATGGGCGATGGCTCTTACTCTTGTGCCCCCCGTGTCTGTCCTAGAATCTGGCACATGGAGTCTCCATAAGTGAATGCGGTGAACCAATTGGCATCATGGCTGACTGACTAAATAAAAAACAGCAACGTGGTCTATTTGATTCGAAATCTAAAGGGGATGAGATTTTGTAAGGTGTTGGTTTCGGGACTCTTTTTACCTCATAAACACCAAAATAAATACTCCGGAGCTGTGGTGAATGTGGTCAGGGGCTAAGATGACACAGCTCTGGCTGAAGGAAGGAGGGAGGGACTCTTCGGGTTCCTGGGTAGAGTTGGCTTAGCTAAGAGTGTGTTCCCATTTATCTCTTGTCCTGCTTCTCTGGACAGACTGCTGGGTGCAGGAAAATCCGTTGTCTGATCCTTTTCAAGTACATTGTCAAGGACATTTTCTGGCCTTTTGCTGGAGGATGAGAGCTTTTTGAAAACCCTAGCTAGAAAAGGAGGGAAAAGTGTAGAAAGCAAGGTGAAATGTAATTTCCTCTTTAATCTAGACTGTCATTTAATCTAATATTATAGAAAATGATTAGATCTTAAAAACCTATAAATTACGTTTGACAACTCTCTGGTGTGCCTCTGCTTTCCCTCTCGGCAGTTACACCCCACCACAGTGGGCTGAGGAGGAGCGGGCTCCTGAATGCAGTTTGTTTATTGGCTCTTAATGAGAAGCAATTAATCTAAATCACCATAGGGGTGGATCCTTTGCCGAGCTTTGGAATCAGAAGTGGCAGCTGGACCTTTTGACAAATGTGCTGCTTTATCCTGAACCACCACAGAAAGTTGGTGAGGGGATGTGGAGTGTTTGTTTTCTTCCTTTGAGCGCTGAGGAAAGAACACACACACACACACACACACACACACACACACACACACACACACACACACACACACACTCACACACTCACACACTCACACACATACTCACACACACTCTCACACACACACAGCAGTCACAGAGGGAGGAAGAAGGCTACCGTCGGGCACCTCCATCTCTTCCTGCCATCTCTCCTCCTCTCCTGCCTCTGCCCACCCTCCCTGACTGAGGCAGCTGGGGCTCCTCATTATGTTATTCCCTGGGAGGCCCTCCGTTCCGTTTATTACTGTGATTGTGGCTTTCTCTCTCCTGCCTGCCTGGGGACCACCTGGCACAGGATGAGGGTCATTACGGAGAGGACCTGCCTGGTGAAATTGCTACCTCTCTGTCCCCGCCCCCCCTCACGTTGGGAAGGAGAGGAAGCCTCTCCAAACAACCAACAGGAACTCTTAAACCCCCTGTTGGAAACAAAGGCGCACACATACTGCCACAGTCTCTTTTGTTTGGGGAGAGGGGGTCAGATTTGCAGCTGAAAGGACGAAAACAAAAGGAGGAGAGGATGGTGGGGGAAAACCTTTCCAGGAAAAGCTTTAGTTTGATTGTTTTCTGCCTTTGTTCACCTGCACTCTCTGTCATTCCCTTGCTGTGTCCTCTTGCTCACTTGTACTGTGCCTCCTGCAAAGGGCGGTGCTGCAAGAAGGATTCAACTGGGGAGGTCAAGTTCTGAGTTTGAGCCCAGTTTTCCCACTTGGTAACTAGCTGTGACCTCCAGCAATTCACCCAGCGCCGACTGTGGTGGTTCCTTGCCTACAGAATGGGGTGCAAGGGGCAGGATCCTGGCCTCCCAAAGATGTCCTCTATCTGAGAATGTGTTAGGTCACATGGCGGAGGGGGGATTAAAGTCTAGATGGAATTATGGCTGATGAATTAGGTCTTAAATTAAATCTTAAAAACCTATAAATGGCTGATGATGAGTCAGCCAACGTTAAAATAAGGAGAGTACTCTGGATTCTCCAGATGGATGATTGTACTCACAGGATTCTTTCTAGTTGGGAGAGAAGGAGAGAGCAGTCAGAGGGAAGCTAGAGGAGAAAGACTGGCCTGCCCATTGCTGGCTTTGAAGATGAAAGGGGGCCAGGAGCCAAGGAATATGGACAGCCAGCCTCTAGAGGCTGGAACAGGCATGAAAACAGATTCTCCCTCATAGCTTTCAGACAAGGGCTGAGCCTGCTGACCCCTTGGTTTCAGCCCAGCAAGACCCATTTGGGGCTTTTGACATCTAAATTGTAAGGTACGAAATTGTATTGTTTTAAGTCACTGAGTTTGTGGTCATCTGTCCCTGGCACTAGGAGATGAATTCAGTAGGTAATAGTACCTGGCCTGACATTCCCAGGGAGGATCGAGAGAAAGGATCACGGAGAGAATGTCTGTGGAAGGACTTGGCAAACAATAAAATACAATGCAACCCAGAGCCTGTGATATTGTTTAGTCCGTCCTGAAGGTGAAGGCATGCAGAGCAGGTGTCTCGAGCTGGGGACAGAAAGTACAGACCAAGTGCTTCAAGGGTCTCCCAACTCCTTGCATGGCCTGGCTCCATTTTGTTTTCTCTTTCTGGTAGCCAAACGTGTCCTTCCTGGGAGAGTGGGATTGGTGCCCCCTTTCCCTTCCCTTGGGCCCATTCCCATACTGGGGAAGAACTGTAAGGTGCCATCAGCTATTATAGACTGGCTCTTACGTGGGTCATTGGCCCAAAGAGCTGTTACCTTGGAAAGTTGCCTTGTTCATTGTTGATCACGTTTAGCATTTAGCTGTATGTGAGTCCTTCTTACGCCTCCAAAGTGTGGGCAGCGAGTGGGGATGGGGTGTTGAGTTCTAAGTTGTGTTCACATGATCAGCATTCTTATGGAGCAAGGTGGGGCACCCTGAATGCAGGGACCTTGCTACTAGGACCAGTGATGCTCTTGACTGAACAGTTTCTTCCAACCGGATCAGGACGCAGGATATTATCTATATCCCATCTAATGGTTATCTTCCCCCTCCCAACTAAAATAATCTTTCCCAAATATCTAGGATTAGGTCCCTGAAAATTGCCCAGGTCAGGGGCTTCTCATATGAAGAATAAGATCCATCGTGGGGGAAAGGAGGGAAAAATGAAACAAGATGGGCCTGGGGAGGGAGACAAACCATAAGAGACTCTTATCTCAGGAAACAAACTGAGGGTTGCTGGAGTGGAGGGGGTTGGGAGGGATGGGCTGGCTGGGTGATGGACACTGGGGAGGGTATGTGCTATGGTGAGTGCTGTGAATTGTGTAAGACTGATGATTTACAGACCTGCAACCCTGAAACAAATAATACATTATATGTTAATAATAAAAAAAAGATCCAAAGGGAAAAATACGATTAGCAGGTGAATTTACAAAAACCCTTGTTCTCCCCTTTTTTTTAATATTCACTGAATTAAACAGTAAAGATAGCACACTAAATAAATACTATATCAGTGACAATCTGCAATTCTTAAATTAGTCATAATGGGTACTGTGCGATTAATTTCCATTTACCTCCTTTGTACCCTGGAATCTTTTCACGATGTCCTTCCCACGCAGATTTAACGAGATGCTTATGAATTAGAGTTTGTTTTGTGGCAGATAGTATGCATGCTGGTGGGCATTATTTTCTCTGTGTCTTCATATAGACATTGCCTTTGTGATTTTAGGATTTGAAACAGCGACTCTTCACTCTGGGGTTCCACGCTATTCCCAGACACGCACAGTAGCAACTTGGATGCTTGAAATAGCAAACACCTTGGATGATCTTGATGCAACTGATTTGATATCTATCGAAACCTTTCCCAAAGCACCTGGTTATTATCTGTGCCCAGGACAACGTTGATCCAGACCCCATGTCTGCTCCCCATCTAAGCCGTGTCTCTGCACACTCCGTCAGAGGGCCGAAGTCCACGGCTGGGTTTGTGTCTTTCTTTGGTGCTCCTGATGTGGCAAAAGACAAAACAAGGCAAATCAAAACCCCTGCATTGAAACCAAAACAAAAGATTAAAAGTAATTCAACAGAAAATTACTTCTAACCCAAATCCTATAGACATTAGTTTAATTATTATTTTTTAATTGTGAAATTTCTTTTTCCTTCAATCCCCAGGGTGGACTTGCTTTTTAAAAATATTGGAAGTAAACACCTTGCTAAAAAATTATATAGGTATCGATGCGTTAAATTTGTATTTCCACAGAAGAGGTACTGGAGTGGAGAGGGGCTGCTGTCCTGGGTGGTGATTCTGTAGGTGGGGCTGGTAATGCCTGGGCCGCCTGCAGTGCTCCCAGTAAAGGTTTTGTGGACTTTTTTTTCAGATGGAGCGAACTTCTCTGGCTAGGGCACTGGTAAGCCACTAACACAATGCATCGAATAGTTGGTCAAGCAAACTCAGAGACCCTTGAGTGACCTTCCCTCAGCCATGCATCAGATGTTTATTGAGCGTGGACTTTACTGAGTCGAGCAAAGAAAACTGGAGTGTGAAATGAGTGAAACTCTCTGCCTGTGAGGAACGGAACATCTAGGTGGTCAAGTGAGATGAAGACAAGGGAAGCAAAATGTAGCTAATGTTTTTAAATATATAAAAATACTTAGAAATTTTCAGGTATTTTATTTTATTTTTTTAAAGATTTATTTATTTATTTTAGAGAGAATAGAGAGTGAGCACGAGCAGGAGGGGCAGAGGGAGAGAGAATCTCAAGCAGACTCCACACGGAGCCTGGAGAGTGACCCAGGCAGGGCTCCATCTTCTGACCCTGAGATCATGACCTAAGCCAAAACCAAGTGTTGGACACTTTAGCAACTGCGCCCTGAGATGCCCCGAAATTTTCAGATATTTTAAACATAAGACCATAGTTGAGTGTGATAACAGATTTGCCAACAGAATTCATGGAATGCAGAGATTGATTGTTCTGTTGGTGTATTCAGGAGGCTTCATGGAAGGGAAGGAAGGAGAATAGGCCTTGAAGGAAAGAATGGGCAGGGAGGATGCTGGACTTTCCAGGCTCAAGAGTAGCATTAGCAAGGATAGGAATGTTAGGGTAAGGCATAGTGATTTGAACAAAACTTTCTGGGGAGTGTTTGGTAGAGCACATGGTTGTGTTGTCGTGGTCGAGCCTGAGAACAGTATGGGAACCCAGTTGTGAAGTGTCATTGGTGCCAAGCTTGGGTTTCATGACATGGAAGAGTACGCCTTACCCTTCTAGAGAGGAAACCCCATGTGCAGAGCTGGACTGGCGGGGGAATCCATGCGGCAGCGCAAGGTGGGCTGGATGGTTTAAAGCATGGAGAGTAGGTGGGCACCAGGGATTCCCCAGTTTTTCCAAGAGCAGGCATAATCCAAGAGGGTAGCATAATCCTGCTGAGATTCTTGAAAGGGCTATAATGGGAAAGACAGTGTGTATGTGAAGAGAGGGAAGAACATTACTATGAAGATAATATTAGCTCATTGCAGAATATTCAGGAAGAATAGGAAAATGTGAAGAAAAAATGAAAGTTACTTATGATCTTGCCACACAGTTGTAACTACCAGCATGTAGTGAATTTTCCTTCGAGTTGTTTATCTATGCATAAATATAGGCATGAGATATAAACAACATTTAACAATATTGAGATTATGCCTTACGTGTTTTCATCCTGCTTTTATACACACTGCTTAAACATTTGATTGTTTTTCAAATGTCATAAAACTATTTGAATTCATACTGAATGGCTGCATAATATTCCATTGAATGGGTTTGGCTTACTTTATTTTATCATTCTATCAGATATTTGTGGTGTTTCCAGTTTTTTATTATTATAAATAACCCTGAGATGATCATATAGGTGCATTAGCCTTTTGTTGGGTCCCTGATAGTTTCCTTGGACAGATTCCTAGAAGAGAAATGACAGGGTCAAAGGTATGAATATTTATGAGTCTGATTCCATTTTGCCACTTCGCTTTCCAGAACGGTCATGCCAACTTCTACTCGCATCTACACCGATTGTCTGCCTACTTCACTCCCCTGCCTTTGCCATGGTCACCAGTGTTCTCCAGGTTGCTGGATTCAGTGGTCAGTTCTTGGCGCTCATCCCACGTAACTGTCAGCCTCATTTGCCACAGCTGAATACTCTCTTCCCTGAGAGCCTCTCTTTCCTTGGGTTCAAGGGTTTGAGGACACTGTACTCTTTGGGGTTTTCCTTTCCTTCTCACACTGCTTTTCTGGTGCCCCCTTATCTCTTTGACCCTTCACGAGGGCACGAGAGCTCAGTTTTCCATTTGCTGCCTTGTTGAGCAGCAGGTTCCCACCTTTCACTGCTCTTCAAACAGGGGTACCTTGTAAATTCATGTCTGTGGGCCAGCCCGCTCTCTGAAAATGAGCCTTGTCTACCCATTGTCTCCTTAACGGCCCCTTTTGGATGTCTGTTAGTTGTCTTAAACCTAGCCTTTCCACAGCCATGTTTCTTCTTTCCCAAACCCCCAGCCTGCCCTTCTACTGGCTTTCCTGTCTCATAATTGCTAATTTTGTCTTCCCAGTTGTTCAGGCCCAAACCCTCTCAGACGATTTGAGTTATTTTCAACTTTTGATTATGATAAGCAACATTGAAATTAACATACAGGTAGAAAACTTTGTAATGGGTCTCCTCACTTCCTCTTACAGCCTCCCATCCTATCTATAAGCAGATCCTTTTGACTTTTCCTTTAAAATATAACCAGAAGGGGACCTGGGTGGCTCAGTTGATTAAGCATCTGCCTTTGGCTCAGGTCATGATCCTGGGGTCCTGGAATTCAGTCCCACATCAAGCTCACCCCTCCACGGGGAGCCTGCTTCTCCCTCTCCCTCTCCCCCTCCGTTCCCACCTCATGCTTTCTCTCTTGCTCTTCTCTCTCTCTCTCTCTCAGATCAGTGAGTCAATCAACCAGTCTTTACAAAAGAATAACCAGAGGCAGAGACAGAGCACATCTCAGTACTTCAGCACTCTCCTTAGCCCAGGCCAACAGCCTCTCCCTCTGGATCATTACAAGGCCTCCACCTGGACTCTGACCCTGTCCTTGCTGTGCCCTTCCTCCTGTGATGCTCTATGCGGGCGGAGTGGCCGCCAGACTGCCAGGATCGACATACAGACCATGGCCTGTCAGTGCCTTGCTCAAAGCCCACCAGTGCTTTCCACGTCACTTGGGATAAAGCCAGAGCGTTTCTATCACCCACAGACCCCATCTCCAACACTCTACCTCCTTCCCTCCTTCCCTAGCTCACTGGACTCCTACCCCTTTTTTCTAATGTCACCTCAGTGAGCCTTTCCTGACTGGTAAAACTATAGACCTTCTTCTACAGCACTTCCTGTCTCCATTCCTGCTTTATTTTGCCTTGAAGGACTTATTACCATCTGATAAGGGACATATTATTTGTTAGCTTATTGTCTCTTCGTCCCCCACTAGCATATATGCTCTCTGAGGGCAGGGATTCTAGTTTGATTTCATTATTGCTGTTATTCCAGTCCTTATACTAGAGCCTGGCACAAAGACTCAGTAAATAGTGGTTGAGTAAATAGTGTTTCTGTGTGTGTTTGATTAGTTTTAAATTTTCCTCAACACATTGTTTTATGTCATTTCATGCCTAGTTATATATTTTTATTTTTGTGGGTTTTTTAAAAAAGGTTTTATTTATTTATTTGAGAGAGAGAGCGAGAGCCAGTGCCAGCAGGGAGGGCAGAGGGAGAGGGAGAAAGAATCTGAAGCCGACTGCGCCCTGAGCCGGGAGCCTGATGTGGGGCTTGATCCCATGACTACGAGATCATGACTTGAGCCAAAAAAAAAAACCCAAGAGTCGAATGCTTAACTAACTGTGCCACCCAGGCACCCCTATTTTTGTGTTTTTAAAACAAATTGTAGTAAAATGCTGATAACATAAAACTGACCATCTTTAAGGGTACATTAAGTATCTTCCCATTGTTGTGTGAGTCTCCAGACTCCTCTCATTTTATAAAACTACAAGTCTCTACCCATTAAGCAACTCCTCATTCTTCATTCCCCTAGCCACGCATCATTCCACTCTTGGTCTCTATGAACTTGAATACTCTAGGTACCACATGTAAATGGAATAATATAGTATTTGTCTATTTGTGACTGGTTGGTTTCACTTAACATAATATCCTTGCATTTCATACATGTTGTAGATGTGTCAGAATCACTTTCCTTCTTAACACTGAAGAATAGCTCATTGTGTATATATGCCCACATTTCATTTATCCATTCCTCCATCAGTGAACCCTTGGGTGGCTTCCACCTTTTGGCTATTGTGAATAACCCTTTTATGAATATGGGTGTACAAACATCTCTTTGAGACCCTGCTTTCAATTCTTTGGGGTCAATATCCAGAAGTGAAAATGCTAGTTTGCATGAAATTCCATTTTTAATGTTTTGAGGAACCACAATACTGTTTTCCATGGTAGCTGTACCAGATTACATTCCCACCAAAAATGCACAAGGCTTCGATTTCTCCACATTTTCACCAACACTGGCTATTTTCAGGCTTTAGTTTTTATCTTTTTTGATCATAGCCATCCCAGTGGATGTGAGGCGTCCTGTCTCATTTGTGGTTTTTATTTGCATTTCCCTCATGATTACTGATGATGAACATATTTTCGTGTGCTTTTTGACCAATTTTTATGTATATATATATATATTTTTTGAAAATATCTATTCAAGTTCTTTGCCCATTTCTTTATCCAGTTGTTTGTTTCATGGTGTTGAGTTGTTTCTGTGCTTTTTTTCCCCCAACTAGCCTCAGTGATTGTTGCTTTATTGGTGAAGCTTATGTTAAATTCTGAAGTACAAGGAGAAACATGCTTAATACAATGGGTTGGGGTAGAAAGACAGGAAGTCTAATCTTGGCAAAGTGAGTGGCAGGTATAAATGGTAGTAGGTGAAAGGGACATGTGTAGTAGCATAAATATGCATTGATGTGTATCTGTAAAATGTATATGTAGGTTACATATTTTTATCAAAAGAGGGTTTATAGGGGTATGTGTGTATGTATAATATATATATTATGATAAGGTTTCTCAACAACAATACTATTGACGTTTTGTGTTGGATAATTATTCATTGTGTAGTATTGTCCTGTATATTGTAATGGGTTTAACAACATCTCTTGGCTTTATCATGAGATTCTGGTAACACCCTCCCCTGCCCCAATCGTGGCATTAAAATGTCTCTATAAATTGCTAAATGTCCCTTGAGGGCAGCAAGGCCTCCATTCCTGCCCCAGTCGAGAACCACTGATGTAACAGGTGTTAGATAGATGGGTGGATGGACAGATAGATAAATCATGGTCAGATGGATAGGGGTGGTGGTGAATGCTGGTATATCATTATATCATGATTAAAAGCCTTATCTATAACAGGCTCTATTTATGTGTAAGTCAATACTCAACAACATATCAATTATGTCAGTTGGTTTGGGGGTCAGCTTAAAGAGCATCTTTCTTATATTCTTTTGTGAGCTTGTACTGATATTATTGTTATTTCTTATTGAGCACTAACTGTGCTAAGTGTCTCCCATTAAGACTCAATTATACAGTAAATTATAGTATTTCTCCTTTTCTATTCAGAGGGAGTCTGCTTGTATTCTGAGACCATTTTCAAAGCATTGAACTACAATTTATTCCTTTGCATTTCTGAGCTCTCTGGCAGAATGAGAGACTGAGAAACCTTTAGCTTTCACCCATTTTATAGATGACAGACAGAACAGAGAGGATACAATTGACTAAAATAACATATTCCTCAAGGGTATTGGAAGATATGCCAAGCAACAGGAAAGGGTGCATTGTGGAAAGGTTTGTGGGAAGGATTTTGACCTCTTCAAAATTAATTTTGACTGGCTTAGATACAAATAAACTTAACAGGCTTCTGAAAGCATAAGGTGGCTAAGCACGCCCCCCGCCTGATTCTTGAATTCTACGCGTGACCTTTGCAATTACTGTTGTTCAACTTTCTGAGGAATTTCCTGCAAAAAAACCATTACATGGTTAAAAACAAAATTCCGAATGTTGGTAAACTCTAAAACTTGTCCATTTCTAATCTGAGATACAGACAATTCACATACAGTAAACAGCCAAATCCATGGAGACTGGTTGTATGAGGTTTTCACCCCTAGCTCAGTGATGTGTTTAATTCCTTCAGGGGCTGGAGTCTTCCTTTGAAGAGTGGTCATTCAAAGTCACAATAAATTTAGCAAATTCACGATTACCTTCTGATGTGTGTTCGTGGTGGCAGTGTTGATATATGTAAATAGAGTTCATTTTTCTTAAAATATTACCAGCAGTGTAAAATGTATGTAAAATATAGGTTTTTTTCTCTTTTACCCTTACATGGTTTTTCTAATTGTGTTAAAAAAAAAAAAAACAAAACCAAAAAACATCTAATAGGAGTTCTTCTCTCTCATCCAACTCTTCAAACGGTACAATACAGTATCATTAACTCTGAGCACGATTGTTGTACAGCAGTTCTCTAGAACTTTATCATCTTGCACGTCTGCAACTCTGTTCACTGAATAGCAACTCCCCTTTCCCCCACCACTGATCCCTTTCATTTTTATCCACAAAGCTCAGGAATGATGGGAGCTAAGAGGGAGGCATATAATCCCCAAATTGCTTCAATTTGTCTCCAGCCTGCTTGGCATCGCTTCTGACTTCTGCTGTGCTCTTACCCAGGGTGAATTAAAGATAAAGGTTAATGTTTATTTAGCAGTTATGCGTCTCTGCTAAGCTCTTTGAATCATTATCTCATTTAATCCTCTCAACAGAATTGTGAGTTAGATACAATTATTATTGCCTTTTTTTTAATAGATGGGGTAGGAGACTTGGAAAAACTGAGTAATAGTCTCACCTTTACACAGAAAGTGGTGGACTGAGGATTTGAACTCAAGCCACTCACCCCAGAGCCTATAGCGTTAATAACTCTCCTAAACAAAACGTGAAATACCCTTTTCCCCTTCCAGTACACAAATACAGTCCCACTGAAGATCTTATGTCAGGAAAAGCTGAATAAAGAATCAAAGCGAAAAGAAAGCAAAAGCAAAATAAAACAAAACAAAACAGAGGTCTCCAATGGAAACTCATCCCCGTTCATATTGTCCAAATCGCACAAATGCAGAATGCACAGGCATCTAAAGACATCATCATAGGTTTTATACTTATATATCTGTAACTAAAAATTAAGGGGCAAAGGTTGTACATTTCTTTATTTCAGTAGAAACAAACTTTCATAACTTCATAAGAGTCACCTGCCTATTTCATAAATTTAGTCCACAGACATATTTAATTTGGGTATAATTTTTTAAATCTAATTCTGCATATTTTAAGGAAAGGTGTGCACCTTTCATGTTGGCAAATTCCTCACAACTTCTTGTCTTGCTTTTTTTTCTTCATTCACTTATTTTACCTGCTTTGCCCTCTTAAGTATTTGTGTTTGAAATCCCTGCTTAATAGTAAAAACTGGGGTGGATATGGGATGGTTTTATTTACATATGTCATATATTAATGTACAATGTCCATATTTTACCTTGAGAACAACTTCTGACGAGGCATTTGCTCTCATATTTATCTTAATATTATAGTCCCTCCTCCTCCTTTTTTTTTTTTGCACTAACATATTATTTTCTCTTTGGATTCCTACTTATTTAATTCTTCATGGTCTCTAGACCAGAGGTGGCTATGAATGAGAGGAGGAAAGGGGCTTTCTCGAAGGGGCTTTTTTTGGGGGGGGGTGGATTTCTTAGAGCAGCATAAGAAAGGGATGAAGCCATGCTTCTCTGACTCCTACTTGTCCCTTGGTAAAGTGACAAGTGCTGTGGTTTCAAGGTCCAGCAGGTGTTAGTGTTAGGGGCAGGTGGTGGCATTTAGGCCTTTCAGAGGAGTAGGCAAGTTGCTTTCCTACCCTGGGCCTCAGTTTCCTTATCTATAAAAAACAACTGATGATAGTTCACCTAATTTGTGTTGAGAGTTCAATTAACTATCTGGTGACATGCCCAGCAGATTCAAAATCCAGAACATACAGGTTTCTGTTTCCCTTTATTTCATTCTTCTCTGAAACTGGCATTGAATACAGACACCGCCAGTGATATCAAAGTATATAAAAGGATTTCTGATGAGAATGTCAGAGAAAGGTTGCAATAAAAATGTGCTCTTGCCAACAGAAGCTCTCTAAAACCACCACGCAGTGTCAATATGCCTTATGTATGAATTCCTAACGTCTCCACGTGTGCTTCTATACGCAGCATCAATGTGTGTGTGAACGGGTATTTGTGTGTGGCACACATACACGCAGCATTTGTGTGTGGATAAATGGGCGTATGCAAATGTGTGTGTGTGCGTGTGTGTGTACGCGTGTGTGTGTGGGCACGCATGTACACCCAGAAGGAAACCACTGGGGGAAGAGACCACATTGCACTAGATATTTGATGGTAACCCTTATTCAGTATATAGTAACTCAAGGTATATAAAATAAAGTCCGTTTATGATGTTGGTCTTATCTTCTAATTAAAATCATAGGCATGAAACTTCTTTATACCTGCATAAAATAAGCAGTTTAATTTCTCTGCACCAGAGGAAAAATTATTTCATTGCTTGTTATGTAGCCCATCAGCGCATGGTGGGAAACAAGTCAGGGTGTGATGAAAGCTTCAGTCTCCCTCAGTGTGTTTGTCCTCTCTGACTTCGCGAGCACAGATACATCCACTAAGGTGTTCTCAAGGGCAGTGGGGTGCTTTTATCTGCTGCCCCTACCCTTTCACAGTGCCAAGGGAGGTGAAGCTATTCTGTCTATGAAAAATCCATCTCAGAGCATTTCCCATAGGTTATTCACATATGAATGAAAAAAATATTATACTGCATCCATCCCTTAAAAATTTGCTGATAACTAGTAATAACTTATTTCAAAGAAGCCAAAGCAAATATTTGAGAAAAAGAAAGTAAGCTTGTCTTGGAAGCTATAAAGGAATAAAAGAGGAAAAGGACTATGAATCTTTGCAGTAAAAGGGATTGAATCTGTTTTAAAGCTTACTTTATAATAGTAATATATATTATGGGTAACATTTTAAAAATCCTCCTATTTAATAATTTTATTTTATAAGGTATGGGAATGGTTTTTGGCTTTATTTTGTACTTTGGGCCCTGTGGTTTGACCATGTGTAGAAGTAACTGTAACTACTGGTGGCAGTATAGCCAAAGGCAGGACAAACTCTAAGAGGGAATAAACTCATTTGCTCATTCAGTCGCTCAGCAAACTTGAGGAACTCAAAGAAGCTGGATCTCACTGGATGATAAAGGTCGAAAGGGCTGTGGTACTGATGAAGCTGGAGACAAAAGCAGGGGGCAGAGTTTGCTAGGCTGTTTTAAGGATTTTAGATTATATGAAGATGAATGATAAACCATCCATCCAATGGTTTTATGTACGAGGATGTTGGAATCATATTCATATTATAGGATAGTTTTTCTGGCTACAGTGTGACAAGGTGGATTGAGCGCCAAGAGGGGACAGCATTGAGATTGGCTAGGGGTATTTTACAGTCATCTAATGTAGAGATGATCACGTTTTGGATTCTGGGAGTTACAGTGGCAGGAAGAGAATGGATCTGATTTTCGAGCTAATTAATAGGTAAAATACATGGGGTTCAAAGACTAAGTAATTTTCAGAGGTGAGTAGGAAAGCAGAGTCAAGGATGAATCTCCAATTTTTGGTTTCATATTGAATCCTTGGTAGAAACATGAAGTGAGCCAGGCAGGACACGGTGGGAGAGGGATAGGACTGGGGGTCAGGTACGTTGTGGGCCATGGGGACTTTGAGGTGCTTGTGGACATCCAAAGAGAAGAATCTGCTAGGAAGCTGGGTCGGAGACTGAAAGGAGACCTGAGATCCAGACTGAAGTTTTGAGTCGTCCCCAGAAAGATGATAATTAAAAATAAATAAATAAATAAAAGCTTGGAAGAAGTCACTGAGGAACAGTGCGTTGGATAAAAGAAAAGAGGGTCTGCACTGATGGTTTAACAATAGTCATATTATAAGGAGATCCAAGAAGGATCAAAGCAGATCTAAAGGAAGACAAGATGAGCATGATGTTATGAAAGCCCCTGGAAGAAAATGCTGCAAGAAGGATGGAATTGCCATTGGTATCGAAGACTGTCAGGATTTCAACTGTGGGAAGGGTCTTGAGTGTCGAAGTGTCTGTTGGATGAAATACTGGAAAGTCGGTCACACGTTTAGTGAGACCAGTATCATTGAGGTACTGTAAGTAGAAGCCAATCTGCCCTGATGGGAGAGGGCTTGAAGGTAAGTACTGAAAGGTCAATGATAATTATATCGATCAGTTGTAAGACTGTGTTATGCCAAGTGCTCAAAGCCATTTTCAGATATCGTGATACTCAGTTGTTGCTGTGGAAACTGAGGCCTCTAGAGTTAAGTAGGTTTCCAAGGTGACTCATGATGAACAGAGAAGCCTTGAGTTTGAATGTGCTCCTTCGGATGCCAAAGCCTTTCTACATCACTCTGTCCATTTGGCTTGGGGGTGATGCACTTTCTTGAGCAGCTGTCTTTGCCCCAGGGGCCTTTGGGGATATGGGCTTTGGAAAGTATGTAGAACAAAGGGATTATTAGAACCACTTAAGTCTATTAACTCACTCAAACAATTCATTCAGGAAGAAGAAAACAGTGGGATAAAAGGGGGATCCTTGTCAAGACTAAAGGGCAGTAAGAACAATGGTGTGATGAAGAGCGCCCTGGAGAATTGAGGGAGGGGAAGGGGGTAGGGGCTGTGTGATGGTCTCAAGGTCAGGGGACAGAGGACCGTAAGAATATGCTCCCACTACTTAAAAGATGGACATCAACAATGAAAGTACCTATAAGATGGACATCACAACATGAAGCCTCATTTGTAGGCAGACCTAGCCATGCATAATATTCCAGCTCCATTCAGCAACGAAGGACTAAATCAGGGAAAAAATGCCAATATTTCATATAGAGACCCACATGCCCCTTTCTGTGCTGTGATATACAAGTACAGATGACTTTATATTTATGCTTTAATTTCTTGTATTTATTCTCTCATGCTAACCCCATCTGTATTTTCTCCCCTCTCCTTTCTTTAGATCATGCTTCTTAGTGATCCTGAAATGGAGAGCAGCATATTAATCAGCTCAGATGAGGGGGCCACCTACCAGAAATACCGGCTCACTTTCTACATCCAGAGTCTGCTCTTCCATCCCAAGCAGGAGGACTGGGTGCTGGCCTACAGTCTGGATCAAAAGGTGAGCAAACACTGTTTTTATTCACATCTTGTCACCCAGTGACAAGCACTTGTGGTGCTTAAAATGGCAGGAAGAGAATGGATCTGATTTTCGAGCTAATTAATAGGTAAAATACATGGGGTTCAAAGACTAAGTAATTTTCAGAGGTGAGAAGGAAAGCAGAGTCAAGGATGAATCTCCAATTTTTGGTTTTATATTGAATCCTTGGTAGAAACATGAAGTGAGCCAGGTAGGACACAGTGGGAGAGGGATAGGACTGGAGAAAAGCACTTGTTTACTTAGTCCAAATTCTAGAGGGGATTCAGTGACGTTTCATCATTCCCACCAGGCTCCTTTGGTCCACCGCAACGAACTTTCCTTTCTGCTCTTTAGTATCAAAATATGCAGGTAGGTGTATGTCACTTATTGGCAGAGCTGTTTATCATTTCATAGGCTTAAGATGGTTTCCTCTATAATTTTACTCATTTGACCTTTAAAACAACCTTGTGAAGCAAGTAGGCAATGTGTATTCATAGTAATTTTATAGTGATTGTAGTAAATGAAGGTGCAGAAGGGCTAAGGTGTTTGTTCAAGCCTGCCCAGCCAGTAGTTGGAAGAGCCAGAGCCGGAATGAATGTCATCAGATTCCAAGCCTAGGGAATATTCCCGCATACCATACAGCGTTGATTTGGTAAAATTTGAATATACCATTGTTTGTAGGTTAGAAAAGGAAGGGAAGTCTCAAACATGTACATTTTTTTTTTTGTTTTCTAACGGTACCTTTAAGATATAATGATCCAATAAGTCCTGTTCTTTGAGCTCAAGATCCATTTATCCAGCTGTGTACTTGACCTTGTCTCTTGTATGTCTCCAAAGGCTCTTGATTCAAGGTATTCCAAAAATGGATTTCTACTCTCCCTTCAACTCAGCTGGTTCTCTTCCAGTGTTCCCTGGTGTCCATTTCATTGTATCCATTTGGTTGCAAAAGTCAGAGACCTAGGAGGTATCCTTAACACTTCCTTGTTCCTAACCTAGTGTCTGTAACTTATCATTGTATCTCCATCTCTTAATTCCGTGGACTTCTCTTACCACCACCACTTGAACATAGGTCATATATGTCATTCAAGTGATGAACAGAGCCTCTTCCAGTGTGTTGATACTATAACCTGGACGATCTATTACCCAAATGTAGATCTTCAGATTTCCGCATTTTCTCCTTGCTCACAGAAAAAAGACCACAGTCTTCTGTAGAATCTGCTGGGACCTCCTTCGCCGGCCCCTCCTCCAACTTGACTCACCGTTACCACTTTCCCTTGAATGGCCTCCTTTCAGTTCTTCTCCCCAGCTGTCTCCTGGCTCCATTTCCTGGGCCTGGAGTTTTCTTCCCTGAAGGCAGCTTCGTTGCTGTCAGATCTCACATCTGATATCACTTCCTCAGGACAGCTTCCCTACACTCCCTGACAAAGTTCAATGCTGCATGGTGTAGTCCCGTCCACTTCCCCTTCAGAAGGTCTGTCACGGGTGAGATTTTACATTGACTTACGTGATCTTTGAATTATCTGTGTTTCTCACCCGACTGCAAGCTCCAGGAGGGCAGGACCAGGTCTGGTTTTGCTCCCTGATGTAGCACCGGTGCTAGCACAGTGCCTGGTACTGAATAGGTGCTCAGTAAATATTTGTGAGGTGAAGAGATTAGTGGAGGAATTCATAAATGCTATGGTCATGAGCCTGATCAATTTATACTCAAGGAAAGTGACTTTAGATTATCCTTCTTTGTATTTCCTTAGTATATATAGAACCTTAGTACAGTGCTTGGTGCCAAACTATTATGTAATCATGTTCAGGAGTCAATCTGTGAAAGAAAATAGATAATTCTAAGCACTGCCTTGTGTAGAGATATCCACAGATTAACCTTAATTGAAATAGCTTTGCTTCTTCTCTTCTCCCTTAAATCCTGGGACAGTGGCTCCTCAGTATGTATTTGAATATGTGATTGTAAATGTGAGTGTGTGTGTGTGTGTGTGTGTGTGAGAGAGAGAGAGAGAGAGACACACACACACACACAGAGACAGAGAGATGTCAGCACCTTTAAACAATAATTTCAGCATAACCTTTATATCTCTCATTAATGGATCCTCATGGTAGGTGCGAGGTGCTTAATGCAATCCCCTAAGGACAGCCACATGACATTTGCAGAGCACAAGCCATTGCAAATACATTTCTTTCATGGCATCAAGTGGATATTGTATGAAAGACTTAGCCAAATGTCAGGTAGTCTGTGAGTTTGGATGCTTCATATTGTTATGAATTTTGAAGCTATATTGAAAAAAATAATTTTTTTGGTTATTGTTAAAGGCTGGATGGTAATTTACGTAGATGACACTCAGAAATCCTAAACTACATTTTTATTTATACAGAGACAAGCTAGATTAGACATCTCATGCCAAGAGGTTGATAAACTCAATGCGGTATGCCTTGGGTGTATCTAGAAGGAATATTCTTTCCCCCCATCTCCATAGCACTGAGAACATCTGGGGCATTGCTCATGAAGTAGTCTTGTGGATATAATGCATTCAAAATACTTTCAGGCTTGGTGGCTGCATTTTTACATAGTAAAAATATTTGGAATTGTGGCAGTGGGTGTTGATGGATTTTCCTAATCACACTGCACATTTCTGGATATACTATTCTTTAGGTACTCTTTCTTGTTGACATCTTTTGCATAAAGTGGCTGAATGTTCTTCAGGCCCATAAAGTTTCTAACTGGTACCCTGCCATTCTTTTAAATAAATGGTGTGAGGAGACAGACGATGCCCCTGGCAACATTTGCAGAGTTGGCATAAAGCACCTAGCCTCCACCGTCCAGGGTTTAGAAGAGCTTTTCTTTATTTTGGAATAATTTATTGGTTTAGAGTCAAGGAGAGGGATGTTATGCAGCAGTGGATGGAGAGTTGAGATTGATATAGCAGTGTCTTATTTCAGACTGGAACCTTCTCTGATGTGCATGCATTGAGGCAGCTGGTTTCTTCTAGAGAAAATGAAAAGCGTTAGTAGGAAGGTAACTGCAGCATCGAAGGGAGATGTTTGTGGTGAGGAGTGAATCAATGTTTCCATTATTGTGCCTTTGATGAAATGCACTAGCAATTTCTTTAGAATCGGTAAGGCTATCTCATTATGTTGTATGTATTACAAAAGACCTAATTGAATGGTATTTTAAAGGGACAATATCCAATTGTTTTCCCTCCAAATTGCTACCTCAAAGCTGCAGGAGACTTGCCAAGAGATCTCACCGGGTAAAGGCAGTGCTGGAGAATTAAGGAAATACCTTCTGCATAGAACAAAATTGTAGCTAGAAATTGAGACATGCACATAACATTGTGTTACTTGAGATGCTGAATGGCAGGTTGTGAGTCAGCTAGGAAACACGGCTACCTTGTACTGGTCAAGGCCAGGTTGTGGGAGATCACCCAAGCCTCCCAACTTCCAAAGCTGTAAAGGGGTGGGGAGGTAGGGACAAATGCATCTTGCACATGATCCTTTGGAGGGCCATGGCTCTCCACTTTTGATGTGTCATAATATAGCAAAGTTATTCTGTTTCTTGTTCAGCTTGACCTGGGCTTTTGACCAAGTCCTTCCATCTTGGTCATCCTAGGAGCTTCCAAATTCCTGCTAATTCTTGTGCCAGCTCCTCTTCTGTCCTACAGATTCTCCTGGCACTTCGCATTTTAGTATAAAAGAACTCAGTACTTACCAAAGATGAGAAATTCTTTCTTGGCTATATGAATCTTTGGAAATGCTTTATAAGAATCTTTGCAAAACAACCGGCAAAAGTAATAGGTTATGGTTGATCAAATTGGAATAATAAAAGAAAAGCTACTCCTCTCCTCTCTGAATCAAAGCCCTAGAATGTCTTTGGATGGCTGTGTATTTACAGTTATTTAAGAGACAGGATTCTCTTTTGTTTCCAGCAGACTATGGCCTCACTGATGACTGCAACTACACTGTGATGTTTTGGATTAGCTGGAGGGCTCAATGATATTATTCAAACTGAGATTTTTTTAAAAAGACTCTGAGATAGGTTTTGAGGATATTACAGTTCTCTAAATGGGTAGGTCTCATTGCTATAGAAAGCTGGATTTTTAAACATGCCTCATTTTGACAAGAGACTTGGTGTCGGTTTTTTTTTTTTCTTTTTCTTTTTTTTTTTAAAGTGGGTACATGCTCATGTACTCATGGATACACACAGGGAGGGGTCTTCTGCAGGAGACGGTGTTGAAAATAGTTATTTTTCTGCAGGAGAGGTGGAGTTACAAAACTCTCTATTATTATTTATCTTCTTGGTAAAATGAAACTTTAAGGATACAGCTGGCTTTGGAGATCAGAGATGAGAAACTCCATGGGATTTCAGACGCTGTGTTTTTCAGACAATTTTGGGCTAGACTGGTCTAGAATAAACAATATTTTCAACATAAAAGCCACTTCCTGAAACACTAGCATAAAGAAGTGTTGCTGTTGTAGAAGTTGGGCGGAGTGGGCCGCTGTGTGTGTTTTCTGTTGGTTCATTTTGTTCTGTTTTGTTTTGTTTTTGGTCACCTGCTACCAGGCAAGTTCAATAGTAGCTGACAGATTTGGGTGTGGTCACTGGCCAAGCAGAGTCCACAGCTAAAGAGGTAATGGTGGTTCCGTGCAGGTTTTGCTCGTTGGACCTTCTCTGGAGTCCTGCATGAACAGGGCACTGGCGAATTCGAGCATCTGGAGTGTGGAGGGCCTGAAAATTCAAAAGGAAGTTTAAACCTGTACTTTGGGAATGCTGGATACAAATGATGCTGTTCCTTCATTTGTATTCTCCTGTAAACCCTCAGATTAGAAATGTAATTGTCTTCAGAGCTCCAGGATTAGCAGGTGATGACAACGTTCCTCAGTAGCCTTTGGTGGAAACAGGTTTTATATTTCCCCACCTGGTGGGGATAAGCTGCTGGGGATTTACTAGGGATGGTGGTGGTTTTGAAGCGTATCCTCCACAGAATGAGTGTACTACTGAAGGGCACCTTCTGTTTAAAGAAAAACATTGCAATTTCATCAGGTCCCTTCCATGCCTATAAAACCATTTCTGTATCGTTTAAGAGAAAGAAAACCTAGAGCCCCACTCACCTATGGCAAGCTGGCTGTGCTCTTTAAGAGATCTTACCAGTACAGTGGGGACCTTCTGTCTCCATCACCATAGAAACACCAGTTTCCATGAGGCCACTTTCATGGAGGTAAAAACAGAAACAGTAGGCCAAGAACGGCCCTATTTTTATTAAAGAGGTGGAGCGACCTCTGTTTTATTCAGATATTACCATTAATCTGTCTGAGCTGAGTTCTGAATAACAAAACTAGTTGAACGTACAATAGTAACTTGCATTCAGTGAGGGTCATGCAGTAAAAATCTCCACCTATGGCACCTTGGCTCACAAGAACATTAGCTCAAAGGAACAACCTTCAACACAATTATGGATCTGGTGGCCTTTGTCTTCCCAAACCTGCTTCTCTGTATCTTGTCCTGGAGTTTCTTTGCTCCACCTTCTAGGTGTCCCATTTTGGTAAGCTGACACATTTCTGTCAGAGAAAAGAATATTTGCTAAATTAATTTAGGGAAGACGAATTAGCTAAAGTACTCATGACCTTTTCCCAACACATTTCCCAAAGCAATTAGGCTCTCATGGTAGAAATTCCGTCAAGATGGTATTTTGGTGAAGGAGGTGACTGCAGCCACAGGTAGGAAGGAGGTGGAGCAGCTACACAGCCCTCTCTACCGTTTTTTTTTTTTTTTAAGATTTTATTTATTTATTTGACAGATAGAGATTGCAAGTAGGCAGAGAGGCAGGCAGAGAGAGAGAGAGGAGGAAGCAGGCTGCCTGCCGAGCAGGGAGCCCGATGTGGGCCTCGATCCCAGGACCCTGAGATCATGACCTGAGCCGAAGGCAGCGGCTTTAACCCACTGAGCCACCCAGGTGCCCCCTCTCTACCTTCTTGTACTCATTTCCTGTATGGAGTGACCATGTCTTCACACATGCCCTGATTCTTTGTGTTCACAGAGCTGCCTAGTGTCCCCAATTCTGACCCTATGTTTCTAGTTTTCCTGTTGGACTCAGGACTTCTGCTTTTCTCTTCCTTGACAAGCCTCTCTAGATTTAGAAACCTGTCAACCTGACCCGACCATACCTTCCACCCTGGCTCCATTGTCTGCCTCCATTTTGACCACTCACCCTGGTATGAGAGCATCTGACCTTTTAAGTCAGGGTCAGTCTCTAACCCTCTGAAGGCAAGGTATAACATACATATAGGAAAGAGCACATCTCGTGAGCTTGATGCATTTTCATAAACTGAATTCACCCACGAAACTAGCATGCAGATTAAAGGAGCACATGACTGGCTTCCCAGAATCCCCTTGTGCACTGTGCAGTCATTATCCTCTACCCCCGGCGGGCCACTATCAGTCAGGGTCATTTTTTAAAAGATTAATTTGTTTGCTTGAGTGAGAGAGAGAGAGAATGAACAGGGGGAGGGGCAGAGGAAGAGGGAGAGAGAGAATCCTCAAGCAGACTCCCCACTGAATGCAAAGCATGCCCTGAGCTGAAATTAAGAGCCAGACGCTTAACCGACTGAGCCACCCAGGTGTCCCGGTGTATGTCTCCTGATACACCTTGCAGAGGTGTCTTCCAGGAAGGCAGATTCACTTGCATGACCATCAAACCTATGTCAGAATATGGGTTTCACCTCAACTTTGCCGAAACGGTATTCTCCTTATGGCACAGAGAGGAACACATTTTTGAAAATGAAACTTGTCAAATTAATATTAAAAGGGTATTTTTTGAAAGTTTCCTTATGAATGCTCTGGATGAATCTGGCTTCCTCAACATCATTGAATTATTGTCTTTGGTTCAATCTAATTCTCTAAAGTTAATATTTTTAAAATTTTCCTTCTCTGTCATTTCCCTCACCTGCTCTCTTCTAACTTTTCTTCTAAGGAATTCATTTTTGTCTTTTCCTACAACAGTTTAGCCAGAAATCAGCTGCATGACATTACAAATAATCCTGACTAAGGCAAAATTGAGGCAAAGCCCATATTCTGACATAATATTGATGGCTATGCAAATGAGTTTGCCTTCCTGGAAGATACCTTGGCAGTGTTTATCGGGGGCATACACACAGGGGCCTATGTGGCTCAGTCGGTTAAGCGTCCAACTCTTGATTTTGGCTCAGGTCACGATCTCAGAGTTGCGGGCTCAAGCCCTCCATCAGGCTCCTCATTCAGCTGGGAATCTGCTGGAGATTCTCTCTCCTTCTCCCTCTGACCCTCCCCCCACCTGGCTCATGCTCTTTCTCTCTCTCTCTCTCTCTCAAATAAATAAATAAATATTAAAAAAAGGAGACATACATTTCATAACTTTGATCCAGTGATTCATTTACTCCAATTCTGAGACTATACCAAGAGAATAGTACCAAATACCACAAAGTTTTAGATATGATGATATTTGTCACAGCCATTCATAAAGGAAAAAAATGCTTTGAATCTTACTGAATGCCTGACATTAAGGGACTTTAAATCATGGTCCATAAATGCCAGAATGTTATGCAGCCATCAGTATGGTGGTTATGATGGCCATGTAACACGAATACACTTAGCTCCTATTTGAGATATATATACACACACACACACACACACACACACACACACACATACACACACACATATATATGTATATCTCATATCACATGGATTATATATATGTATGTGTATATGTGTATGTATATATGCATTCATGCATGAGGTATGTTAAGTAAAGTAGTGCTATTTGAATACAAATAATGCAAAAAATAAAATAAGAGAAAGGGAAGAAGAAAGTAAGAAAAGAGGGAGGGAAGGAGAAAAATCTTAAAAAGAATGGAATTTGGATTGTTCCCAAATATTTCCTGCGTTCTCTTCAGATGATGAAATTATGTTTATGTTTTTTTCATATCATTTGTTTTCTAAGTTTTCTATTATTTCGTTAGATTACTTTTATAATTGAAAAAATTCTGAAAAATTAACTTAAATAGCTCATGCATTTTAGGTGTGAATAAGGTCCCTTTAGGTAAAATTGTCTCAAATCATTATTTAAATACCTTTTCAATAGGCAGTGTGGTGCAGAGGAAATTTTCCCTGAACTCAGAATACACTGAGTCTAAGATTTCTCTTTTCTTCAGCTTTGCTTTTCACTCTGACCCCTTTTAAACTGTGAAACTCTAGAAATTATGTTTTTTTCTCTTCACAAAAAGTGTACTCTTGTTTGATAGAACCTCAATCTATATTATTTACAACTCAGTGATAGATACAGGTTTTATTATTTAGAAGCATCCACTATAGATAGATGTTAAGGAAATGATTTATTCTGGTAGTTTTTCGGATGAATTTTGCGACTATACCCCCAAATCGAATTAGTATTTGGTTATTTGATTTGACAGCTGTAATGGAAACAAATATTATGGAGCTAAGGGGTGGAGACATACACAGTGAATTAAGGTCTGTGCTGAGTTACTCTTGAGCGCCCGTGTAATTCAGTGCTGGACAAGTAGGTGCTTCTCAGAAAAGGAGATGTGTGTCTTTAAATATCTCCTCTGTATGGGCAGTGACAGGTGCTTTTATGTACATTATTATATTGAATTCTCGTAGGAGTCTGTAAGGTGGATAGTATTATTCCCAAGTTACAGGTGAGCGTATGACTCTTGAGAGCAATGTTAACTTGCTCAAGGTCATACAGCTAGTGAGGGGCTTGCCCTGGTCTCTATCCTAGGCTTTCCTGAGATCCCCTACTACCATTCACCTCCACACTTCACTCTCCCTAGTGGGTAGACAAACTTACCACCACATCTGGGCAGAAATGCATATGGGCCACTTCACACTGAATCCCAGCCCCAGAAAGCGCTGTAATAATGAGATAACAAAATCAGCCAAGCTAAGACTCGACCTTCAGATGAATCCAGTGGTTCTTCTATCACATCCCTCAGCTGATGGCACTTTCCAGGATGAGACCTTGAAGCTGGAAGCCATCAAACTGCTTACTGATTTTAGGCCACAGGACTAATTAATTCTGCCTCCAGCAGAAAAAATAAACAAGGCAGTTGTGTTTCCTTTTCAGGTTTTGTCCATTTTTACTCTTCGCCCATCAATTTGTTCCAACATGTGGGTTAATATGTAGATTAAAACAAAGAGTTTGCCATTTAAATAGGTAATAGTATGATTTGAAGTTTTTTAAGGAAGTTTATGGAGACAACATCTTTAATATGGTAATGAAGATAGAAGTTGAAATCATTTAACTTCATTTACAAATCATGAATATGTATTACGCTTTAAATGAAAAGAAGGGCTAAAACAGATATAGTGTTTGTTCAATTTACTAAAGAGAAGACAATTTGTCAAGATTTTTTTCCCCAAAAACTCAAGCAATATGCAAATGTAGGAAAATCAGACCCCCATGTTAATTCCATGGCATGATGAATATTTTTATAATCCTAATTAGTACCAGTCATTTAGTCTAGCAATTTCCCCCAATCTAGCCAATTTGAAATTAAAATAGATGCCTTGATTACAAAACTCATTAGCACAGAAGCACCCTTCTCACTAACCAGTTCATTTAAAATGCACAAACTGAATGAAGTGTGGAACACTTGTGTTGTCAATTGGCATAAGTGAAGTGAGTCTTAATTGGAAGCATTGTGAAGTATTTGTATTGCTGCATGTTTCATTGCAGTATAATATATCATTCATTAAATGTAACAAAAGCAACTTTTAAATGGTTTAATTAAGCGGAGTTGGTGCACTTGGTAATTTTTAGAAAGTCGAATGTCACAATTGTTTGCGTTTGAAGTCCTGATGGGTATTAATGTCAGGAAGACAAAGTCTGACTCTGCATTCATCACTCCGATTATGTGAAGAATGGCAGGTTTAATGTGAGAGGAGAAAATTAAATTCTAGAACATTGACTTCTTACTTAAAAGTACCCACATGCGTATTGTCCTCATGCACGTGGCTGTGGAAACTCCCGAAGTGCCTGATTTCTGGCTGAGGTTGGAGAAGAAGGGCTGAGGACTAAGAGTGAAATGGAAGGCGCAAATAACAGTTGGAGATTTTTCTTTTTGTCATTTCTTTTTTAATTTTCTTTTTTAATCAAGAGAGGAAGTAGTAGGTGGAGAGAAACTCTATCCAATATATTTTCATCTACTCAAAAGAGCAGTAGAGATGTGTGGCAGCGCAGATTGATGTTCTGTCTAAGCCAAATGTGGTGGGAGTCGGGGAGGAGGGGAAAACTGGCTCCAGGCCAGGGAAATGCTGGAAATGGGGACTCCACAGTAGTCCTCAGCTGGAGCCAGATTGCGGGGAGTTCGAGGCTGGTTTTTGCATAGAAGTTTACAGAATGATTTGCCATAATGGCGGTCCTGGATGCATCAGGTCTAAGACAAGCACAGGCGCCACTGCTCTGTTGATATTTATTCTCCGTGTATTCCAGATGTCAGCTGTTACCTCATATTTATGGACTATTTCAGCCTCGCATCAATGGGGAGGCAAAATTCAGCCATGTTATTGGTCTAATCTAATTTTAACAGACACTGTTGACGTTCTGCCCACATGCATTTGGTATTTCCACTGTAGTGTGCTCCCACCAACATCCGACTGCTAGGATTTGCATTTCTTTGCTGGAAGCCTGTCTCCAGACCCTCTAGAAGCTACCCCACTCCTCTGTACATTATGCAGTAGACGGGCCAGGGAGCCAACATGTGGGAGTTGCCCTCAGCCCGTGACCTACAGAAGTTGGTGTATAGATCCTCTTATTCCCTCACTTCTCTCATGGGGCATCTCTGAGCCAAGTGTTCTACACTTTTTTTCCAGAATTTCCCATCGCGGGTAAGCTTTAGTTACCCACAGAGTAGCTAATATACCATGTATTGACTGCCCTCCATTGCTTGGGTAATTTCTCTACTCCCATATCATCTCCCAAATTAATGGCTTAATTCTTGGGTCATTGACTGCCCCTTGGGGGAACTAGAACCAACTATGCCAAGCATTTTGTGATTACATGATGGTAACTGAAGAAATCTGGTGTCAAGGATTGTAGCCCATAGGTTTCCATTCAGGAAATTTCCTTCAACATTTCTGTGTCCATAGTCTTTCTTCTTTCATGCCACCCTCTGGTGAGGAAAAACGGAAGCTGAGTGATGCCCCCTCCCCCAATGATGTCCACTTCTGAATCCCCAGAACATTACCCTACAGGGCAGGAGGGACTGGGCAGATGTGATTCCTGGATTACCCAGGTGAGCCCAGTGTAATCCCAAGGGTTCTTATAAGAAGAGGGCATAAAAGGAAGAGTCAAAGAAGTATGACAGTGGAAACAGAAGTTGGAGTGATGCTCTTGAAAGTTGGTGCCGTGATGGGTGCCTGGGTGGCTCAGCCAGTTAAGCGGCTGCCTTCAGCTCAGGTCATGATCCCAGGGTCTTGGGATTGAGTCCTGCATTGGGCTTCTGACTCAGTGGGGAGCCTTCTTCTCCCTCTGCCCACAGCTTCACCTGCTTGTGCACTCTCTCTTTCTCTGACAAATAAATAAAATCTTAAGAAAAAAAAAGATGGTGCCATGAGGACAGGGAATGCAGAGTGCCTCAAGAACCTGGAAAAGACAAGGAAATGGATTCTCCCCTGAAGGCTCCAAAAGGAGTCGTAACCACGTGGATGCCTTACTTTTAACCTGAGACTGATTTCAGATTTTAGACTCCCAGAAAATATTATAATTTATATTCTATAAACTCTATTTGTATTTATAAATTAAATTTATGTTCTATAAATTATAAAAATTTAATAAATTTGTGTTGTCTTCAGTCACTAGGTTTGTGGTAATTTGTTATAGCAGTGATAGGAAACTGATACCTTCACTGACCCTTCCTGCAGCCTCAGTAGGTCTTCTGTACCATAGCAGACAAAATCCTTAGCTTGTCTGCACCTGCTTCTTGGATGCCCAGGCATCCATAGACCCAGACTCAGGCCATCCAGGCTATACTTTGACTCCTCTTTACATTGATCCATGAAGTCCTGAAGTAAGAAGAGGTCCTCCTGAGAAGAATTCTGGTGGAAAAAAAGTTCTCCTTTTTGTCACATATTGTATTATTTTGCTAGGCCTATTATTTTGCTTTGCCCTAATGAGTATCATAGACTAGGTGGATTAAACAATAGAAACACAAGGTTTCATGGTTCATGGAAGCTAGGAGTCTGAGATCAAGGTGTCGGCAGGATTGGTTTCTTCTGAGGTCTCTCTCCTTGGCTTATGGATGGCCATCTTCTTCCTTCTTCTTCACATGGTCTTCCCTCTGTGTGTATCTGTCTCCTAATCTCCTCTTCTTATAAGGAGACCAGTCATAGTACATTAGGGCCCCCCCAACAACCTCATTTTAACTTAACTAACTCTTTAAATGGCCTGTCTCCAAATACAGTTACATCCTAAGGTACTGTGGGTGAGGACTTGAGCATATGGATTTAGAGGGAACACAGTCCACCTATAACATATACACATGTCAAGGTTGATGAGTGATGGAAGTCTTATTGAACTTTGGGTCTCTACTGTCCTGTATGAGGGGAGAGTAGGAGTCCTTTCCTGCTTTGTGCCCTGAAATGTTCCTGAGACATGTGGAATGGAACCAACCACCAGGAAGGATTTGCAATGGGGGAGGGGGGTAATGAAGTGAGGGTGGGACTTAGCCCTAAGATGAAAATCAGAGCCACATGAGAAGTCCTGAGACTGGCCAGGAAGGTTTCCAACTGATATTTGGGCTTAACTCTGGATAAAGTTGGGAAATCATAGAGGGCACAAGAGAAAAGATGGCGCCCAGGCCAAGGAGACCACTGCGAAGAACTTTGAGGGAACAGAGACTGAAAGAAGTCTGAGATGGAAACTTATCCTTTAGAATCATGGCTATGTGCTTGTATAATCTAGATTTGTTTAGTTTGGTTTTATTTTGGTATTTTATTTTTATTCTTTCTTTGCACTTGAAAATGTCAGTAGATCTCAGATGTGCCAGAAGTTACAGAAAGAGGTTTGGTTGACCTTAATGTGTTACAGATCTTCCTCTTCCTCCTCCTCCTCTTCTCCTTCTCCTCCTTCTCCTTCCTCTACTCCTCCTCCTCCTCCTCCTCCTCCTTTTTCTTCTTTTTTGAGTATAGTTGACACACAACATTACATTAGTTTCAGGTGTACAACTCGGTGATTTGACAAGTTTATACATTATGCCATGTTCATCACAAGTGTAGCTACCATCTGTCCCATTACATGGCTATCACAATATCATTGACTGTATTCCATATGCTGTGCATTTATTTCTGTGACTTACTCATTTCCTAACTGGAGACCTGTATCTCCCTCTCCCCTTCACCCATTTTACCCAACTCCCTACCCCTCCTCCCCTCTGGCAACCATCAGTTTGTTCTTAAAATTTATCCTTGACTTCCTTGCAGTTTGGAGGATAAATTTAGCTTAGCACAGAGACCATCATAGTTTGGATCCTGTTTAACTTTCTACCCCTCTTTCCTTACCTCATGGCACAGGGCCCTCCTGTTTCACACCAGAATACCTTGGCACATGCGCTTCCCCTTCTTCACCTAGGTAGTCCTAAAACTCAGTGCAAATATGACTTTCTAGAGAAAGCTTTCCCTGGCCAACATTGTCTGTGGAAACATAACTAAACTTACCTAGATGTCTGAGAAAAATCTGGAAAGAAGCTCTTCATTTCAGCATGTGGAAAACTTTTTATTTTATGGTTTTACATTTTATAAGTACCTAAGAGATGGAGGGACTAATGTTTTTCTTGGTGTTTACAACACGAAATGATCTTAAATTGTCCCCAGACAAGAGATAAATAGGACTTGGATTAAGGTAATCATTGTGGGGTTGAAAAGAAAGGGGACAAATGATACATTCAATGATTTGAAAATAGAAGCAGACTTTGTGACTGCATAAAGTTACAGGGAGGAAGAGTGCCTGATGACTGTGACCATGACAAGAGCCAAAAAGGACACCATCGATCTGATAGTCTGATTGCCTGAAAAAATATCTAAGGCCGAGGGCTGTGCCCACAGCATGTTTCATTCTTGACAAAGGAGATGCCTGTTTCTCAAAGCACAGAGTGGTAGAGGGGAGGCCCTGGTAGGCCTGGCTGCCAAGGTGTACCATGGAGGCGGTAATGACCTTCCTTTGTGGTCGCTTTTCCCGTTAGCTGCTCTTCTGACATTTTGCTCCAGTGCCTCCCTAGGCTGCTCAGAGTGCCAGAGGCAGCAGCCTGCACCGTAGCTGCCTAAGTTATTGAAACAAGGCTCTTTAAAATGGAGACTTTTTAATTTAAAGTGCTTGGTAGAGATACCAGAGGTTGTAATCTAGAAGCTTTGTAATAGGCAGCTGGAGAATGAGTGAGGGAAAAAAAGATATATTAAATTTCCTTTATGCAAATACTGTTGAACTAATACTGAGCTTGAATGTTTTCATAATTAAGATGTGGGAAGGTGGCTGAGGAATCCACTCTCCAGCATCTATCAGGCCTGGATTGTCTCTGAGACCTTCTAGCCCAGAGGCTCCAACCCCTGAAGGGAGCTTTCGAATTTCACGAGTAGACCATTACTTGTGATATAATCTGTCTACCCTTAGGTTTATACAGGCTCTTTCCCTTTTTTGATGCTGACAATGCCAGTTTAATCGTCAGGTAAAAAGCTGATATTATTTGTGTAATCCCCATGGTTGTTATCACACCATTAGTCATTAGAAATCACTGAAATTATGCCACAATGTTTGTCTTTTTTCCTTCCCGGTAACTTCCTAACAGAGACATGAGTGTAACAAACCCCAACAGGTTCCTGTTTCAAAACACTGAAAAAAACTTTTTCTCAAGTGAAAACATGATAAGGTAAAATGAAAAGCATAGAGAGCAAAAACCATTTCTTTGCTTTTAAGTGTATGTCATTGAAAGTATCAACAAACTGTTCTTTATCACACAGATACCAGGTCAAGGATATTATATTCAACAAATATTTACTGAGAACTTACTAGGTGCCAGGACCTAGGGATTCAGTAATGAGGGGTACTGATACTAGCTCTGTGCTCACGGAAGGAGAAACATTGGTCAAGTAAGTAATTGGTGGCAGTTCTGACAAGTGTTACAAAATGGAGGTATTGATTGTTACAAGAGCCTATATTGAGGGGAAGGTCTGACCAAGCCTCAGAAATGTTTGACATTATTGCTGTACTCAAAGACTTAAGATACTCTTTTGAAGTAAAAATTTTTAAGTGCTCATAAGAAATATTTAAAACAAAGCTAAGCCCACTGTAAGAGTTGCCTTCAGATTTCTTTCTCTCCCTTTCTTTCTTTCTTTCTTTCTTTCTTTCTTTCTTTCTTTCTTTCTTTCTTTCTTCTTTCTTTTCCTTTCTTTCTTTCTTTCTTTCTTTCTTTCTTTCTTTCTTTCTCTCTTTCTTTCTTTCTTTTCTTTCTTTCTTTTTCCCTTTCCTTCCTTCCTTCCTTCCTTCCTTCCTTCCTTCCTTCCTTCCTTCCTTCCTTCCTTCCTTCCTTCCTCCTCTCTCCTTCCCTCCCTCCCTCCTTTCCTTTCTTTTCTTTCTTTCTTTCTTTCTTTCTTTCTTTCTTTCTTTCTCTCTCTCTCTCTTTCTTTCTCTCCCCCTCCCTCCCTCCTTTCTTCTTTCTTTCTTTCTTCCTTTCTCTTTCCTTCTTCCTCTTTCTTTATCCTTCCTTCCTTCCTATCTCCACTTTTCTTTCTTTCTTTCTTTCTTTCTTTCTTTCTTTCTTTCTTTCTTTCTTTCTTTCTTTCTCTCCCCCTCCCTCCCTCCTTTCCTTTCTTCTTTCTTTCTTTCTTTCTTTCTTTCTTTCTTTCTTTCTTCCTTTCTCTTTCCTTCTTCCTCTTTCTTTATCCTTCCTTCCTTCCTATCTCCATCTTTCTTTCTTTCTTTCTTTCTTTCTTTCTTTCTTTCTTTCTTTCTTTCTTTCTTTCTTTCAAGAGAGAGTGATGAGGAGGGAGAGGGAGAGAGAGAGAATCTTAAGCAGACTCCATGCCCAGCCCGAAGCCCAACACAAGGCTCAGTCTCACAACTCTGAGATCATGACCTGAGCTGAAATCAAAACTCACTGAGCCAAGTGAGATAACTAGGCACTTCTAGTTACTTTCAGATTTCTGTAAAAACTTTAGGTACAATGACATTCAGGAACTGCACAAGTTAAAGTGTACACATTGGACAAGTGTGGACTTGAATATACCCACACAGCCATAACTACAGTCAAGAAAATGAGCATATCCATCACCCACCCCACTCCGGAGTTTCCCTGTGCCCCTTCATAATTCCTTCCTCCCACATTTCTTCATTACCCCACTGCCACCATAGTCACGGTTGGGGATTTGCCCACAGTCATGATAGAATAGTTTGCCTTCTGTAGCATTTTTGTAAAAAGAGTCATACAGTGTATACTCAACCTCGCATGGCTGTTTTGTCTTATAATTATTTTGAGATTCATTCATGTTGCTGTGTATATGAGTATTTATTTATTTGCTGGGTAACATTCCATTTTATAGATATACCGAGATTGGTTTATTTATTAGCTCATGAATGGACATTTGCTGTGAATCTATGTTTTGACTATTACAAATAAAGCTGTTGCAACCATTTCTGTGCAAGTATTTCAATGGCTAAATATGCTCTGATTTCTGCTGGGCAGATACCAAGTGGTGAAATGACTGAGTCGTATGGTAGATATAGCTTCCAATTTTTATGAAAATAGCAAACTATATTATATTCCAAAGTGGTTGTACCATTTTATATTTCCATGAGGAATACATGTGATGTGTAGTTGCTCCACATCCCTATTAACATTCATTATGGTCTGTCTTTTCAATTTTTGCCTAGATTCTAATAAGCGGGCAGTTGTATCTCACAACTTTCATTCTCTTAGTAAGTTAGCTCTTGTGAGCATCTTTTCATGTGGTTGATTACAATCTATATATTTTCTTTGGTGAAGTCTCTGGGCAAATATTTTGCCCACTGAAAAATTGTTTTTGTGTTACTATTGAGTGTTGAATATAAATGTCTTTTACATTCTGGATAAAAAGTCTTTTATCATATATGTGGTTTATAGATATTTTCTTCACTATCATAGCTTGTCTTATAATTCTTTTAACAGTATCTTTCAATGAAGAGAAGTTTGTGATTTTGATGAAGTATAATTTGTCATTATTATTTTTGGATCATGCTTTTGGTGTCATATCTAAGAAATCTTTGCCTAAGTCAAGGTCACAAGGAATTTTTTCCCTTCTGCTCATTTCTAGATGTTTTATAGTTTTATGTCTTATATTCAGAACTATGATCTATTTTGAGTTAAATTTATATGTGGTGTGAGGTATGAGACAAAGTTTATTATTATTGCATATCTCCATTGAGTTGCCTTTGCACTTTTGTCAGAAATCAGTTGTCCATAAACATGCAGGTATTTTCCTGGACTCTGTTCTATTCCATTAATCTAGTGTTCTGTGTTGACACCAAAAGTACATTATCTTGATTATTATAGTTTTATAGAAGTCTTGATGTCCAAGAGTGTAAGCCTTCCCAGTTTTTCTTTATTGAAGTTCTCTTCATTATATTAGGTATTTTGCATTTCCATATGAATTTAAGAATCAACTTGTCAATTTCTACCCTCCAGAAAAACCTTCTGGAATTTTTATTGAGATTATATCAAGTCAATAGATCACTCAGAGGACAATGGACATTTTACAAACTTTGAGTCTCCTAATTAATGGCCACATTATAACTCTCCATGTATTTAGATTTCCTTTAATTTAACTCAGTGATATTTTATAGCTTGTAGCTTCTAGATCTCATACCTCTTTTGCCAGACCTGTCCCTAAACATTATAATAAATGTGATTTGAAAAAAAATGGTGTTCAAAATTCAATACTTTAATCTTTGTTGGTACTTTATAGAAGAAGTAGAAAGAAAAATCAGTAAGGATGTGGAAGAATTGAACAACACAATCAACTAACTTGACCTAATCGATTTTGCTAGAACACTTCACCCAAAAAAAAGCAGAACACACATTCTTCTTAAGTGCATACAGAGCACTTACCAAAATCGGCCATATTCTGGCCCTTAGTGACTGACTACACTTACTGTAACTCTTCACTCATAAAATGGAACTATTTTGACTAGTTTGAGAGAAGTATGAAAATTACCTAATGTGTGAAAAAGTATTTTGAAGCCATTAGAGAGACTTTGAGAATCAAGAATTAATAGTAGAAAAAAAACCCCTTACTACTAAAATGTGACTTTAAAATGTCAAGCAAGTACAAACCTCCGCCCTCACATCCCATTGTGTGCTTTAGTTCGGTGGAGAGAGATTGAGACAGTGGAAGATGAAAAAAAGTGGCTTTGAGGGGGATGGTTCCTGGAAAAGGTGTCAGATTAGGACACAGAGAAGATATTCTCCACAGTGCAAACAGAGGCCTAAGTAAATATATGAAGGTGGGGAAGGGGGAGTACAGCTAAAATTAGCGAGTACTTTGATTTGACTGGGGTGCAGAGTGCATGATGGGGAGTAATAGGAAGTGTGGTCGGAAAGTGCGTTTGTGGTCAGCCTGGGTGGGGGTGGATTTGGTATTAACTTAGGAAGTTTGTGCTTTATTGTGTTACAGATGGGAAATTATTTCTTTTCTTTCTAACACAGTCCATGTGGAGGGTTGGAACTATCTATTTAAAATAACAAAGGCTATTTGAATAAGTCATTCCTTGACCACGAACTAACCATTAAAAAACTAAAGAGAACTTCAGTTTTGTCTTTAATCACTTTCATGCGAACCTCCAATTTGTTTCAGAATTTCAGATGCGAAGGTTTTTCTGACTCTTTTTCTCTGGTATGAGACTTGACCTTCCCATCAATGGTCTCATCCCAATGAAGAAATGGATTTTAGACCAGGCGATAACCGGACCCTAACACCCCTCTAGTGTAGTTACCAGAAACAGCCCCTTGTGGATGCTTCCAGTCCTTGAAAGAAGGAGAAGCGCCTCAGACATTGAGGATAGGGGAGATAGAGATGTGTGTTTTTTGTTTTGGGGGGATTGTCCCTTAGGGATTAGCTCTATAGCAATTAAAATCTGGGACACAGTTTAGCATTTAATCATTTCCCGTTCTTCAATATTTGTTTCATGTGTTCTTCTTGGCTCTGTAGCAGGACCCTGATTTTCTCAAGCCAGAACCTACCTTTCCATTCTGCAGATCTTCACTGAGGACTTGAAGGGTTTAAAAAATTGTATGCAGTGCTTGTGAGGCTAACTTGTGGGGTAATGATGAAACAGACTCAGACCTTCCCTGAAGTAGCTCAGTCTGGTGTGAGGTAAAAAGTCATGGACGGTTAATCGCGTCCAGTGCCATTGGAACCTTAGGAACTTTCTGAAGTCACTAGCAGGGAAGGGTCTTTGAAGACTGCAGAGTATTGGGGGAGGGAGGGAATCCGAGTTTTAGAGGGTGAGGGGGATTTCACCAAAGAAAGGAACCTGCTAAGTGTACTTATGTACAAGTATGCCCAATGCATACTGGGTGACAGATCAGTTATGAAGAAAGAGGCTCAGCTAAGAAGAATTAGTACTTTAGAGGACACCTCATTGTCCATGTGCAGCTGAAAATGGACCTCCTTGAGGGAAGTAGTACTAGGCTCTGGAAAGAGAATTGGATTTGGACTCAAATCCTGGATTTCATCCTATGCTTCTCTTTTTCTAGATGCGTTGCATTGAGTGGATGGCTTAGCCTCTCTGAGCCTGCTTCATTTTCTGTAGAATGAGAATAATGATGGAGAGCTCACAGGTGTGTTGCGAGAGTCCTCTGGGAGAAGGTGTTATGGATATGCTAAGACCTCCTCAGTGTGACATTCTGCCTGCTGCCAGGCCCCACAGTTTAGTAGATGACACCACTTTTCATGCAATTTGGTGTCTGACCTGGCTGAGCTAACTTCGATCTTTTTCTCCTCGGGGCAGTTATTTGCTTTTTTTTTTTTTTTTTAACTCTCCTCTTCTTTTGCTACTTTGAATTTTAACTTCTCTAAGACTTCAAGGGGTATGTTCTCTTGGGTGAAGTTACCTGCCAAGATTCTTTGGAACTTCAGTCTCCTTAATGCCTAGTTGTCCAGACTCAGAACTCGAAAGGTCAGAGGTCTCAGGCAAAGGAGGCTGACTGGGTAATAGTTGGCTAATAGGACCATATATCACTGAGGACAATTTCCCAGCAGAAATCGTCAGCCATTGATTAATAAGGAGTGTGGATGTCTGTGACTGGGCTGTCTTTGCTCATTAAGTCACAAGCTGGGCTTCTGACTCCATTTGCAATTCATCAGGGTCCATGTTCTCTAATTACAGAGTTGAAGACAGCAGCTCAGATTATCCATCTCTTTCCCTTTATCATGGAAACATACACAGAAGAGGAAATTTATGACAACTTGCAAACTATGACATTTTTAGCATTTCAGTTGTGCCACTGTCTCTTGGTGGTGTTCCTTTGGATGGCTTGTGTGTGTGCGCGTGAACTTACATTCTGCTGCAAAATGAAAGGGGGAGTTAATACAAACCAAACTTATCGCTTCTTTAATTAAACTCTTTTGTTTTTATTAATACATCTAGATATAGGAGTTTACTGTACATAATATCACTGATAAGTGTTTTTATAGTTGGTTTTGCTTCTTTTAACCTCTCTGCTTTTTATTTTCGTAATTAACTCTTACAGAATTTTGAGCTGGACAGGCCTTGAGTCCAGCTCCCCAGTCCTCTATACTTTAACTCTGGCCAGCAGCCACTCAGCTTCTCTTTACACACCTCCAGCTTCAGGGAGCTCAGTCCCTCAAAGCAGCCAGTTCTGGTTTTGGAGAGCTCTGATTACTAGCTAAGGCCTTTCATGCAAAATTAAAATATTCTCAGGGCACCTGGGTGGCACAGTTGGTTGAGCATTTGACTCTTAGTTTCAGCTCAGGTCATGATCTTGGGGTCATGGGATCAAGACCCATATCCACCTCCATGCTCAGCACAGACTCTGATTGAGTTTCTCTCTCCTTCTCCCTCTGTCCCTCCCCACCATGTTCTCTCTCTTAAATAAATAAATCTTAAAAAAATGAAAATTTTCTCTTTTAGTTTCCACTGGAAGTAGTTTCTCTTTATGTTTCTACCTTGTTCAGACCCCCCCCCCCCCCCCGTCTCCTTAAGAAAGCCCTTCAAGTAGGTGACAGAGCTCAGGACTTGTCTTACCCCTGTCCTCTGCAGAACCATTGTCTCTTGTTCCATATGGTAATGTCTGAACATGCCAAACTGGCCCTGTTGGTATAAGTCTGGAGGGTTCATGTCCTAGTGGTCCAACTGTTGGCCTTTTAAGCACACACAGAATATTGGAAGAATGCCTTTTGTGCCTAAACTTTGGCTTCGGTCATGGATCCAGCCCATTAAAGTCCACTGGTAGAGTTGGGCATTCCTAAGTGGTTCCTAGCTCTTTCCCACTATGTTTCTTTCATCCTTTTTAAACTTTTTAACCACATGGCCACCGTCCTGTGGTAGACAGAAGAATTTCCTTTCCCTTGGACCTCCCTCCCTTTTGTTTAGTTCTTGGTCCTTATTATTGCTTCTGATTTTTTAAATAATTTTTTTCACAGTAATGAATCAATATGGTGGTAGCATAAAGTGCAGTCATCCTAAAACTCAGTTCTGGTCATGCATTCCCCTGGTGAATGAATGAATGAATCAATAAATGAATGAATCAATCAATGGATGAAATACAACAAAGCCAAAAATAAATGTCTAAAACCAAGAAGAGATAAGGACAGAATCTTGGAACCAGTGTTTAGGGTATAGAAGAAAAGAGAATGGGGAATAGGAGCTAGTGAATACCTCATATATACTAAGCATTGTGCTAAGGTGCTAAGTATTTTACTTAGGCTAGTTTTACTTGTCCAGCCTCTTTCTGATTCATTCATTGATTCCATTAATTTCAAACTTCATAGTGGTTTATGTGTGTGTGTGGTTGTGTTTGTCTTTTAAGGGTTAGTTCATCTTGCCTAGTCCACTTTGTTACGAGAGGCCCTAGGTTATAAAATGTCCTCCATAGGTGGTTTTCTTTTGTTTCTGCTTCAGCTTTAGGAGTATCAGTGGACATAGACAAATTTACATCTATTTGTCTATGGTAGATTTCTGCATCATGCGGGTCAGATACATTCAAACTTCAGATTCAGAGCCATAACTAACCATGGTTTTGTTTTCTCTCCAGTGACTCTTCCCATCTCCCCTACCCTAATTCAAGGCTCTGATCAGAGAGGGCAGTTTGTTTCTGCTTCCCTAGATAGTGGCCGACATATTTCAAGGCTCCATGTCAGGTATTTGATAACACTTCAAACTTTATATATGCACTGTTTCCAGCTATTTACCTTGTAGGTACTAAAGACCAGAATCTTTTCCTTGTATAGATATTAGAACCTTCCCCTTGGTTCCCAGAGCCTGTATTTGTTTCACAAAATACCACGGATCATGATTGAGACTTACCACTTTGGTTTTGAGTTCCCAATATGATTCTGATATGCAGGAATTTACTTCCAAACTCAGAAATTATTTAAGATTTAGAATTTTTCCTTATTTACCATTTCAAAATGTTTGTTAAGAGATGAGGTCCCATTCAGTTGTGGCCCCTCTCTCTCCTATATAATCTTCAAGTTAACCCTATGAGGTAGGTATCATTACCTTGATTTCATGGATGGTACCAAGGTTCAGGATGAGTTTTCCGAGGTTACACATTCAATAAGTGGCAGAACAGAGATGTACAGCAGCCAGCAAAGGAGACAAAGGAAGGATGTTGGTAGAAGCAGGAAGAAAACTAGGAAAGAGCAGTGCCATGGAATTTAGGGGAGAAGAGTGGGTCACGATTTAGAGAAGACTCAAATATTATTAGAGGGGTAAGAACTAAGAAAATAATTGGGGTTAGCAATTTTCTAAAGAGAACAGATTGTGTTTAAGTGACTCTTTGAAGTGGACCTGGAGGGCAGAACTGTAGTTCTGTCCTCTTCCTTAAACACCACCAGCAAATAGGCGCTTAAGTGCTTTTTGATGGTGATGGTGATTATCCAAAATTTTCCTTGAAATTGCTCTTCCCATTTGAAAAATTTATGCAAAAATGTGGGATCAGGTCCAGCTTTATGCTCACCCTTTGAATACATATTTTCTTTGGGAATTGCATACAGAACCCTTTCAGGGGAAAATCACTCAAAGGAAGGATCAGTTAGGACAGGCCAGTTAGAGGAGGCGGATGAGGTCATAGCAGCCTTGTAGGGAGAGGCAGAACATTCTCTCAGGAACACAGACTACAAACTGGGCACTGCATGAAGCTCTTCATACTCAATGACTCAACCCTTTAGAAAAGGGCACTGTTAGTTCTTATCTATCTATCTGTCTGTCTGTCTGTCTATTTATTTATTTATGCAAAATGGTGGTTTTATTAAAGCACAGGGACAGGACCCATGGGCAGAAAGAGCTGCTGCACTGGGATTGTAAGGAATGGCTGATTATATATTTGGGAGTTGGGGGTAGGGAAAAAGGGAGGTTTTCAAAAGAGGACCTACAAGATACTGGAAGCCTTTGCCATTGTCAAGTTAAGCTTGTTTTTCCCTCTAGTTAAGGCATCAACATTAAGGTTGGGAGCTTCCTACCCAGGAGTGAAGTTGGGGGATTGGTTTGCAGGGTGTCAGGTTGTGCCTCGTCCTCAGCTAGACTTCTGCTCTCTCATCAATTCTCCCCTGAACCATTTTGGCCCTTAAATCTTTAAGGTTGTTGAAGGTGGGAGGTCTTATCTCTGTAACTTCTTTCTGCGAAACAGGGGGGTAGAGATATCCCTCCCTGTGGGTCAGTATTGGTCAGTTAGGGAACATGTCGGAGAGTTAGAAGAGGCAGAGGCAGCTGAATCCGACGTGGACAACCTCTGTGAACCTCCTTGAGTAGGAAGGAGGATCTGTCACTGGAAGGTGCGGCAGTGAAGGCGTCTCGGCCCTAGGCAGGGAGACACTGTGGATGACAACAAAATAAGGTTAATACTATAATGAGAAACAGAAGTCTGAATAAAAGACCTTTGACAGTTGACTTTTGATAATTTTCCTCCAGTCCAGGAATTTAAAGCAATCCCTAAAGGAAAGAGAGATCTTTTAAAGTGCCATGCTAGTCCCATTTTAAAGATGAGACGGCTTAGGTTTTAGGACATTGATGTGGCCCAAGGTACAAGAGCCAGAAATGACAGAGTTGGGATTCAAACAGAGGTTTCAGGTACCAGAGCGGGATCTGTTTCAAGTGGTTCTTGAAATTTCCAGGGGGCACAGGGGACTGTGACTGCCAGAATCAAAGTGAGAGATCAGAGAGTTCCAAACTGTCTTCTAGATACTAAGATGTGTGCCCAGGTGGAACTTAGGTCACAGGGGATTTGGGACCTCTGTGGCCTCTGAGTTTGGCTCACTGGTCTCTGCTTAAGAGTAGACAGAAGCCAGAATCTGTAGGCTGGGTGTCTGCCTTATGACAGAGGAGGGATCTGAGATCGGGAGATCCAGCTGTTTCACATGGAGTCATTTCTCAACTGAGCTGAGGTGAGAGTTCCATTCATCTATTTATTCATTCATCCCACAGGCATTTATGAATTCATCTGAAGTGAATAACCCTTTATTGAGGACAGACTTGTGAAGGCAATAAAATCAGAAAGATGGGAATGAGTGTTATATCCTGCAGAGTGACACAAGAGTGCCTACCATATGTCAGGCACTGAGCTAGGGTATAATGACAGCAAAATGAATAAGGTAGTGAAGAGCCAAGCTGTCCAATCTAGTAACTGCTAGCCACAAATAAGATAAAATTAATTACAAATAAATGAAACAATTCCAATTTTTATAAAAGATTTACTTATTTATTTATTTATTTTAGAGAGAGCATGTGCATGAGTGGAGGGAAGGGCAGATGGAGAGAATCTCAAGCAGACTCCCCGCTGAGCATGGAGCCTGATGTGGGGCTCGATCTCACTACCCTGAGATCATGACCTGAGCTGAAATCAAAAGTCAGATGCTCAACCCACTGAGGTACCCCAGCACCCAAAACAATTCCATTTCTTAGTTGCACTAGCCACATTTCAAGTGCTTAGTAGCCACATGGTGGTGGCTGATGTCTACTGTATTGGTTAGATGTCTATAGACCGTGTCCATCATTTCAGAATGTTCTATTGGATAGCATCAGTGAGAACAAACCTTGGTTCTGGAATCAGAAGGCCTGGGTTGGAACCTGGTTCTGTCCCTTTGCAGTTGTGTATTTGTGTAAGTTCTTGAGTAGGTTTAAAAAATATCTGCCTGCGGGTACCTGGGTGGCTCAGTGGGTTAATGCCTCTGCTTTCGGCTCAGGTCATGATCTCAGGGTCCTGGGATCGAGCCCCACATTGGGCTCCCTGCTCAGCGGGGAGCCTGCTTCCCCCTCTCTCTCTCTCTCTGCCTGCCTCTCTGCCTCCTTGTGATCTCTCTCCCTCTGTGAAATAAATAAATAAAATCTTTAAAAAAAAATATTTGCCTGCTTTTCTTCCCTTATCTGCAAAATAGAGAACATAGTATAACAACAAATTAGGGAATGTCTTAATAGAACACTTACTATGTTCTAGGCATCGTTATAACTGCATTGTGTATATTAATTAATGTAATCTTTACAACTACCCCCGTGAGATAAATTCTATTGTGATCGTCATTTCATAGATGCAGAGACAGGAGCAGAAAACGCATGCAGCTTGTTAATTGTGGAGCTGGATAGGAACCCAGACAGTCAGAATCCAGAATCAATGCTCTCAGTCTTTATCACAGCTCCTTAATGATGGCATCAATCTCACAGTGATGTCGGGAGAATTAAATCATTTACTCCTTTAAGATCTTAGTATCTTCCTGGCATGGAGTGAGAGCTCAGGAAATGTTAGCTGTTACTCTTTGGGCCTTCACGGAAGTCAGAGAAATTCTTATTTTCTTTGAGAATCCAGGAGGGTTAGACACCTTGGCCTCCTTGTTTCTAGAAAATAACAAAATATGGGAGAAAAAGGACTGTCATGGGAGGCGCACCTGGAGTTCTTGCTCTGTCCTGCCTTGGACATGTCCCCTTTCTGTGCTTAAGTTCCTCATCTCCAACGTGCGGGGGTCGAGCCAGAATGTCCCTGGACTCTGCTTCCTTTTCCAAATCCTTCGATTCCATGATAAATGGGACCTAATTTGCGTGGCACGTTGCAAGTCATGTATAAATATTAGCTTATGCAACTGGTTAATCACTTAACGTCAGATGAATGTGCAGAGCAAGGTGTTTAGTGTGTTTACATACACTGTACAAACCACTTTGTCATTAATTGTGCTCACCCAGCATCCCTGTGCTAGTGCGTGGAGGCAGGGAGCTCGGCCTGGGCGCCTGGCCCCTACCTTGCTGTTCTGACCTGCATCTGATTCCTGCCGAGGGCTCCTGCCTGCGCACTTGGGAGCTGGGGTTTTGAAAGTGTTTATGCAAACAGCGCAGCCCTCCGAATTGGAAGTGCAGACGGCGTTATCTCTGTCTTCAGACAGGCCGAGCTCCTCGTGGGCACATTTTTCGTCCCGTCAGGGAAAAGAGGGGAATTACCACCACTGTACACATGATGTCAGAACCCCCGAACACACACACACGCACACACACACGCACACACACACACACACACTTTCCTGAAGTTTTACCGCAGGCAATCCAGGACAATTTCAGGGCAGTTATGGGAAGTGTCTCAGGTGTGATAAAGATTCTCTGGGTTTTTGTTCCGTTGATTTTTATGGGACTGTGGATGGCTGTAAAGTCAGAGCAGGCACGAGCTGCGGGCTTCCTGATGGCCTGGACTGCATGTAGGACACCCGGAGGGCTCCGGCCCAGAGCAGGTCTGCGCGGAGTAGGGATGCACTTTGACCTTGTCCCCAGAGAAGATTGGTGCGCCGGAGAATTTTGGTGAGAACTGAGTGAAGGGACTATTTTTCAGAGGGACAGGCTAAAGGAACCGACAGAGCACGGCCAGCCACCCAGGAGGCAGTGGTAGCAGGTCGCAGCTGCAAGGACCTGGCCTTGGAAGGACCCAGGGCAGGAAAAGGCTCTGTGAACTCCTGGAGTGAGCCCGGGGGGCTGAGTGGAGGCTGGGGCATCCGGCAGCTCAAACCGTAGCCCAGGGAGCCCTTGGCAGAAATGTGGGACCCCTGCGGGCAGGCGGGGGGTGGAGAGGTGGAAAGGCAGGTGGTGACCTCTCTTTCTTCTCACCTGCCGAGCTCCCTCCGGGGCCTCCGTTTGCCCGAACCCACCGGGGAGGCAGGGAAGCCTGGTGGGCTGATGCAGCCCGGGCAGGTGAGCCCTGCAGGGGCGAAGGACAGGCCAGAGAGGGGCCGACGGTGGCTGTGCAGTGAGGACAAGTGGAAGATAGTCGGCGTAGACAGATGCGGACAGCGCAGTGGTGTGAGTGTGGGGTAATGAGTCGGCGGCAGGGGGAGAGTGGGGAAAGGAAGGGGGTGTCTGGGAATGTGAGCCTCCAGCTTATCCAGCCCCCTCCTCCTTCCACCATTCGTAATCAGCTGCCCTTCAAGCAGCCCAGCATCCGGTATTTGCTGCGCTATTAACAGTGAGGATGGAAAGGTGTCTGCTTTGCCTTAGACCTGGCTTTGCTTTTGACCGCTCACTCCGAGTTCTCAGCTCCAGTTTTCATGTGCGTAAAGCGGGATGGACTATAGAAACATCACAGCATGGTTCTGCTGTTACAATTAGGTAATGAACGCAGGACATGTGGCCCAGGGCCGGGCGCACCCTGGGTGAGTGGAAACCCATGGGACCCCTGTGTGCAGGTGGCAGCTGGCTTGCTAAAGACAGGCATCCACAGCATGTACGTGTGCACACACACTCAGTGATAAGAGTTGCCGTGCGTCACGTAGCAGTGTGTGTGCAGAGATTTGCACCCAAAGTGTTAAGGAGGCAAAGACCAATGTGATATGATGGGGGGGTAGTTTCTATATTAGGGATTGGGGAAGTCCTCTCTGAAAAAATTGGTACAAAGGCTGAGATTTAGAAATGAACAGAAGCCATCCAGCAAAGCCAGTGAAATGTGTTCAGGAGGAGGAAGGGGAGGGGGAAGAGGGAGAGTTGGGGGAGGAGGGGAAGGAGGGGGGCAGGGGAGGGGAATTATGTGAAAGAGGGAACGCTATTCTCCGTCGTGTCTCTCCCTCACTGGGTCTTCCTTCTCAGAAGCTTCTCATGGCTCTGCCTCATCTTCCTGACATCTCTGAATATTGAAGAGCCCATGGGCCCTGTTCTTGGACCCCTTCCATCTCTGCCCTCGCTCATTTATTCCTGTTATTATTATCATGATCTCATCCAGACTTGTGGTTTTAAATGCTGTTTATTTGCCCTAATTAGTATCCACCTCTCTCCTCTGTACCCCACACTTGTCCATCTTCAAATGCTTACTTGACAGCTCAACATGGATGTCTCCTCAAAACGCCAAATATTCCATTCTAAAGTCAAACACCTGGTTTCTGCTCATTCTCCTTTGCAAATTTACTCCTCTAAAAGATTGGTTCTGGGCGCCTGGGTGGCTCAGTGGGTTAAAGCCTCTGCCTTCGGCTCAGGTCATGATCTCAGGGTCCTGGGATCGAGGCCCGCACCGGGCTCCCTGCTCGGTGGGGAGCCTGCTTCCTCCTCTCTCTCTGCCTGCCTCTCTGCCTACTTGTGATCTCTCTCTCTTTGTCAAATAAATAAATAAAATCTTTAAAAAAAATAAAAGATTGGTTCTTCTGGTTTTTCAGGAAAAATACTTTGGAGTGTTGGCTCATCTCTTTATTTCATACTCTACTGTCAGTCCCGAAGCAAATCATTTTGGCTCTTTTTAAAACACATCTAGAATCCCACTACTCATCATTCCCTCTCCCACTGCTCCAGTGTGTCCTGCCTCCATCACCCCTTCCTCCCATGGCTTGAGGTTACAACCTCTTCCTCCCTGTCCACCTACTCTTGATTCTCCATGAAGCAGTGCAAATAATCTATTGCAATGTGAGGATTATGTCATGCCTGTTTTCAGAGCCACTGGTAGATCCCATCACACTCAGAATAAAAGCTTCACTCTTTTCCGTGGCTCATGGGATCATCCATCATCTCCCCCATGTGCCTGCCTCGGTGCTCCTTGGACCCCGCCTCCCACTGTGTCCTGGGTCCTGGGTACTCCCTGTGTCACACCCACTGTGGCTGCACTCACCCAGCATAGCCCTGTCCCAGTTCCCTTCTCTAGCACGCTCATGGGGATGCAAGTTATTCACTTGCCTTGGGTTCTTACTGCCTTCAAGTTTCTGCTCAAACACCATCTTCTTAGCAATGCCTTCCCCAACCCCCTGTGTAAAGTTCAAGTTCTCTCTGACGCATGCCTGGCACCATTTATCCTGCTTTGTTTTGCTTCATAATGAGTTGTCACCATTCGGCATGTTAATTCTTGGGTAGCATGTCTGTCTCTCCCACTAAAATTAAAGTTCTGGAAAGGCAGGGGCCTGGACTCATCAGTCCTGGGATGGGACATCAGTTCCTCAAACAAGGCTTGGCTTAAGACAAGTGCCTTAGGGCGCCTGGGTGGCTCAGTGGGTTAAAGCCGCTGCCTTCGGCTCAGGTCATGATCCCAGGGTCCTGGGATCGAGGCCCACATCAGGCTTTCTGCTCGGCGGGGAGCCTGCTTCCTCCTCTCTCCTTGCCTGCCTCTCTGCCTACTTGTAATCTCTCTCTCTGTGTCAAATGAATAAAAAAAAAAAAAAAGACAAGTGCCTTAGATTCACCTGTTGACCAACTGCATGAGTGAGCCTGAGAATGTCCTATATGAGATCCTCACTGTAGTGAGGAGCCATCCTTGACAGCTTGTTCCCCAAGAAAAAAAAAAGGAACTGAGGGTTCCCATTCATCCTGAAGTCCTAACTAGGGGCCGGGCTTTTAAACCAGTTGGTCAATTAATAATTATTAGTGATCAACTTTCTCTGTAGACCTTTGTTGGGTGCTATGAGAGATACCAAAATATGTGATATAATTTTTGTTTTCAAGGATCTGTATAGTCTAATAGAGGTGAAACACACACCCACATAGCAGTAATGAATGATACCAGGTGATGCTGTAAATATTAATAGCTGTGTTCCAGGCCCTGTATCAAAATCTTACATTCAGAATATCATTTAATTTTTATAAGACTATGAGAAAAGTACCACTCTTGTTCCTACCCCTGCCACTCCAGTCCCCCCACCCAAGAAAGACACAAACAATCTGATGAGCGAATAGATGCCTGGAAGGCATGAGTAACATTTCCAAGGTGAGTATTGGAGTATAATTTATGAGGAAGGAGCAGTGAGTGGAGCAGCAGAAGCTGGATTCAAAACCACCCGCCTGACTATCAATGGTACACTCGCTAACATCCTTTCTGAACCAAAACTAATCATGGCATAAGATCAGCTCATAATAAGAGCCATTGTTGGGATGGTTTTCCATTGGTTGTCTATTTATAGGAGTGCTACCAGATGGGTGCTTTGTGCAGGACATAAAATGATGAGCAACCACAGCTGGTAACCTTGACTCAATAGCTCAGAAAGTAGAGGGATGTAAATTTGAACTCAGGATAGCAGCTAGAAATCTAGAAGTATGGTGATCTCCTTCCAGGGAAGAAGTCCCTCTGTGTTTGGTTGTGTCACAGAGAAGGAGAGATTTTAGGCTGGCCTAGAAAATAGAAAAAAGAAGCCATGGAGCCTGAGAGGGATGGAGAAGAAAAATAGAGAAGTCAGTGGCAAAGCATGATTCCAGTTGCATAGTATGGTTTCTGTTTAGCAAACTCTCTCTCAGCTGAAGTATCTGGGGGAGCCTTTCTGATCTCTACCAGGCTGTCCTGGGTTGCTTCCAATTGTTGCAGACACATGTCCATCTTAGCATCTACCACTTCATGTTATAACCATTATTTTTTGCTCTGTGAGCAACAGTCGAGAAGACCCCTTGTCTTTTCTTGTGTGAATCCCCTAGTGCCCAGCACATACTAAATACCCAATAACCAGTTCTTGGATGAAGGTCCACATTTCACTGAGGTCTAGTAGAAATTCTCCGTGAAAGGATCTTCTTCCCGTCAGCAGCCCCTGATCAAGGAGATATATTCAAACCTGGCAGATGTGAAGGCTGTCACACCATTCTGGATGCATCTAGCTCTCTGATACGGCTTGAAGCTATGATTTGATGCATGAGCTACGGTTTTTGTTGCATCCGTGTTCTCAGAAGTGGTGGCAGTGAAATACTTCATAGCCAGGATATTTTTAGAGGACACTGGCCATCCTACTGAATGTTACTGACAGAGCAGTGTTGGGCGGTTTCAGGAAGGTAGCAGTGAAGCAAGTTTTGACTGCATATTTTTTTTCTTCTTCTCCTTACTCCTTTAATTCTATGAGAGACTACAAATAGAGACACGTATAGTTCATATTTTCCCATCTGGCACGTATTTTCTGAGCACCTTCTCTATTCCAGATACTGTGTTAAGTGCTTCCATGTGCTTTGTATCTTACGATAACCTGGTAAGCTTGGTTATTCTTTATTTATTTGGATACTGAAGAATTAAATACATGGCATGGAGAAGTAAGTAACTTGCCACTATACCGAGAGCGAGGCCAGAGCCTAAATGAGAAAGTAATTCTATCAGGAGAATCTGAAAAAGGAAGCACACTTTTAATGGTGGAGGGACAAATTCAAGAAGGACAGAAACATACTATAAATATGTGTCGAGTCCTTCTATACTTCTAGCAGTAAGCAGTGGTTGCCAAGGTACATCCAAAGAGGTGACATTTAGGGTGTCTGTTCTCAAGAGGCCTACAGTCCAGGTGGAGAGGGAAGGTTTAGCAGGAGGTACAATTTTAACCAGAAAGAAGAACGAAAGGGTGTGAAACAGCAGTGAGATGACATTTCGGCATGGACACGTATAGATGAAGGTTGGCAAGGCCTGACAGAGATCATGGAGAAATGAAAACAGTGATCTCTTGGAGTTATTGATTAATGATTAGTTTTTTTTTAAGTCTGATACTTTTATGATGACATTTTTTTTCCTCAGGCAGTTTGAGAGAAAAACCAGAAATACTAAAGGAAATGGTGAGCTTTTCTTCATGCTATAACAGGGCCCTGACTAGGAAGAAAATTAACCAGCCTTCCGGGTGATCAGAATATGAAACCCCCTTTCCTCTGGTTTCCCATTTCTCATTTTATGGAAGCATATATAAAAGACTCTTAGAATTTAAGAATTGAAGGGATGTTGAAATATCAGCTCTGTTTACATGTAAGGAGACTGACACCCAGAGAGCGTTCCCTGAGTCAGTCATAACTCTTGGCAGAAGCAGGAAAGTCCTGCATGTCATCTCCGTGCTGGTGGAAAGAGCACCAGCCTCAGGGTCAGAGAAGTAGATCAAATGCATATTTGTGGGTTTCTGTGCAACTGGGGGCCTCATTTATCCTCTGAGTCTTGGTTCCTAAGTTGCTATGGGAGGTTATGTTACTGACTTCACCAGCTCCTTAAGAGGAGTCCAAGAAAAAACATAAAGGTGTTTTGTAAACCATAAAGTACCATAAGAAAGGCCAAGACTGTTAATTCCACTTCCCTGCACCACCTTTTGAAGGTTGTAGAAACCATCCAGCACCTGCTATTCCTCTGCCTGGTGTTCAGTGTTTCTTTCTGGAAGTGAAGGATGCCATCTGAGATAGACAACAAGACAGAACCCAGCAAAGAATTTGGAAAAAGAAATTGGTTTTTCACATCAGACCTATTCAAATTGATAGAGGGCATCTCATCATACTCGGCCATTAACCAAAATCACCTTGAAGATTATCTACTTCTTAGAAGCTCGAAAGATCAGGAAACTGTCGCTTTAAGTTCCACTCCAGCTAATATGTGAGTTTCCACTGCATTGCCCCAACTACTCTTGCATTCAATAAACATGAGGGATTACACCGTAATAGCAACCAATGCACCCAGACACACACTTTAATTAAAGGAATACATCACACAATAAAGTGCATTTAAATGAAAAATCTTTCTGTTGGAAGTACACTTTCTATTTTTTTTTCTTTCTGTGATACTTTTCTGATGTTTAAACACTTCTAAGAGAACAGGAAGGGCAGGCTAGGGTCAAAGTGAGATTCTCCATGGACATGTTGGGGGTTTTGGCCGCCTTTGCCCAAATTGTGTTAAGTCAACCTTATGTGGTGACAAATGGTAAAAACAATGTCAATTGTGGCCACACAGTTTATGGGATGGATGAGCGAGCAGAGCTGAGGCAAGCATGGGTTCCTGTTAGAGGATTTCTTCATTCCAAGGGGAGGAGCCATGGCTGGGGAAAGAGGGAAGGTGAGCTAGAGAAATGGACAGAGTTGACATCGTGTGTAGTAGATATCTCGCCGGATGACTGTACAAACTCTGAATGCTTGTGCTGCTTGGATAGGGGACAGAGAGGAAGAGCCATCTGCCTCTCCATGTGCCCATTATGGCATTTTTCCTTATCAACTTTATTAAAAAATAATTGAGGTGTAATAAACCACATTTATTTAAATTGTATAGTTCAATGAGTTTTGACAGTTGTAAGCTCTTGTGAAACCACCACCAAGATACAGAACATATCCATCGTCTGCACCAGCGATTTCTCATGGCCCTTTGCAGACCATCCTTCCCTCACCTCTGGCCCCAAGCCAACACTGCTCTGCTTTTTATCACTATTGATTAGTTTGCACTTTATACAAATGGATTAATACACTGTGTGCTTTTTGTGTCTGGCTTCTTTCACTAAAGCACAAGGACTCTCACATTCCTCCTTGTAGTTGTACATATCTGTCGTTCATTCCTTCCTATTGACTATGGTGCTTTAAGGTTTACACAGTTCTTACCTTTATTGCATGGCTGTAATTGCTAGTTCTGTACCTGGGAAATCTTCTATGCATCTCTGAGCCGAGGTCATTTGTCACCACATTTTAGGGGTAAGGGGGCTGCTCTAGTGACCAACAGTGGTGATCATCATTTTCTAGTCTGGGTTGCACAGTGAAAGATGGAGGCCAGCATCCCCTCCTTCCTTCCCTCCCTTCCAATTTTCCTTCCTCCTCCCATCAATGTTTGTTGCACACTGACTATGTCCCAGACACTGCTTGAGGCACCTGGGTATACCAAGAAACAAACCAAAGAAAAGCACAGATAGAATCTCTCCCATTATGAAGTGTGCCGTATCTGTCAAAATAAAAATAAAGTTATAACATTTATTGTTATAATTGGTTTTATGTAGTTGGCCAACTATCGCTGTAGGTGGTTTAACGATAACATATATTGTTAGTTGGTCATGAATGCTGTAAGGAAAAGAGCATAAGGAAGGGAGTAGGGAGAGCCAGGATGGGAGAACAGCAGCCTTGGGTGGCCGGGGAAGGACTCTTCTAGACTGCTGTCTGAGAGAACTGGAGATCCAGAGCCAGTGCTCTGGGTCCACGGTGTAACGTGAATATTCAGAACATGATCTCTTGAAGGTGAACAGGCTTTTTAACAGCACATAAGGGATGAAACCTCACGACACTCATTCTTGAGTTTCTCGAGGCTTTTGACTCCCTGGAGTGAGGTATTCTTCCTACTTCATTTAAGTTCTCTGTGGTGTTTGGTTCTGGTGGCTAAAGTTAGAAAAAGAATATGGAGAGGGGCACCTAGGTGGCACAGATGGTTAAGTGTCCGACTATTGATTTCAGCTCAGGTCATGATCTCAGGGTTGTGAAATCAAGCCCTGCATCAGGCTCTGCATTCAACATGGAGTCTGCTTATCCCTCTCCCTCTGCTCCTCTCCCCAGTCATGCTCCCTCTCAAATAAACAAACAAACAAACAAACAAAAAATAAATATATACATAAACTCTTTAGAAAAAGGATATGGAGAAACTGGAGCAGGTTGAGAAAACATACAAGTTCAATGTGGAAACCATCCACGAGAGGCAATCAGATGGGCTTTTGGACATTGGGTGGGTTTGGCCAAGCTTGCCAGTATTTTCTGGTGAATGTCCTTGCAACTTAAAGTTAAGTATTGAGTGATTGACAATAGTGAAGGCTGGGATGAAGGAAGTGTGAAATTATCTAGAGCTGGGGCCAGGTAAACAGATTTGATACATTCATAAGTTCAGATGGGAAGGAGGTAAGGAGTCCCATTCCCATTAAGATAGGAACTTGAAAACTTCTAGCCATTCCTCGTAATACTTGTAAAAGACATTTTGGTCATCATTGATGCCCATGACCTCTGGTCTTCAGGCATTTTAGTGTCAGCAGTTCTAGCCTTTTTTCTTGCCACACACACACACACACACACACACCTACAAGGGTGACTTTCAAGGTCCGCCAGTCAAGTGTAATAACATTAACTGTTGGGGATTTTATTCTTCTAAGAGTAAAAAACTGGACTACATGCATAGTAGACACTACAAAAATGTCATCTGTTGAGATGTTATCATGAGTTGTCAACTTCAGAGCACCCAGAGAGCTATAGCAAATGGTTAAAATCTAGGAGTTTGGAGTCCAGGCCTGAGGTCAGGTTGTATTTTTATCCGTGGTCACACCACTAGTAAATGACACTCTATAAAGAGATTATAAAGCACCTATTTCAAAATGTGAAGATTCAAAGAGATAAACTGAACCCAGCCATGTATGCACAAGAGAATATATTGAGTTTGGTTTATTTCTAGAATGCAGATCAGTTAATGTTAGAAAAATCTAAAAACGTAATTCTCTGTATTAAAGGCGTATGGAGAAAAACTACAGTAACATCTCATTTGACTCATAAAAAATTCTTGAGTAGAATTCCACACCCATTAGTGATTTATAAAATGAAACTAAGAGAAGAAAACAGAGTAAAAAAAAAACCCTTAATAAACAGGCAAAAGAGGAGTGCTTCTTTAACTTGATTAAGAATATTAATAAAAATACAAAAAGCGCTATTTCAGGAATGAGACAAGGTTACATACTGTAGCTTCAAATCAGCATTGTGCTTGGAGTCATAATCATCATAATAAGAAAAAGAAAACCATTCTTTGTAGACAGATACTGTGATTCTCTACATGTGAGATTCAAAAGAAACTACAAATTATTAAACTTAATAAAGCCTGGAAAAATCAAATGGATTTTTATTCCCCAGCAATAATGAATTTGAAAACAATTTAAAATGTAGCTTTTTCTTCTCTACAAATGGAATAAAGTTGTACAAGACCTTTATGAAGAAAACTTAAAAACTCTTTTAAAAGACATGAAAAGAAACCAAACTATGTAGAGAACTGTAACTGCATATTTCCTGGAAGCCTCAAAAGCATAAAAATGTCAGTTGCTCTGTTTCAATATAATTCAATCAAATAGCAGCAGGTGTTTATAGCAACTTAAACAACCTGATTTTCTAATGCGTAAAAGACAGCAAAAATCCAAGAATAAGGCAGACTGATCTGAATGGGAGAAAATGTGTGTTGCTGGGCTGGGGTAGAAAACTTACCAGATGTCAAAAGTTGTAGTTAGAGATGCCTGTGTGTCTCAGTTGATTAAGCATCTGTCTTTGGCTTAAATCATGATTCCAGGGTCATGGGATCGAGTCTCATGTCTGGCTCCTTGCTCAGTGGGGAGCCTGCTTCTACTTCTGCCTGTAGCTCCCTCTGCTTGTGCTCTCTCTCTCTCTCTCAAATAAATAAATATCATCTTTAAAAAGAAAGTTGTAGTTAAATGTGCATGCATACACACACACAGAGGCATAGGCAGATTTGCAATTGGTGCAGAATAGAGAGCTCAGAACAGATCCAGACAAAACATATATGGGAACTTGATAATAACAAAGTTGGAGTAGTGGACGTAGGATGGACTCTTTATTATGTTGAGACAATTATTTATGCTTAAGAACAAAATACATTTGAGATACATAAAAGTAAAATTCCAGATGTATTTTAAGACTTAAATGTAAAGAAAATATTACCCTTTTGTTAAAAGATTTTATTTATTTATTTGAGAGCAAGCAGGTGGGGAATGAGGGGCAGAAGGAGAAGGAGAAGCAGACTCCCCACTGAGCAGGGAGTCCTGCATGGGGCTCCATTCCAGCACCCTGAGATCATGATCTGAGCTGATGGCAGGCATTCCAAAAAAATACTAACTTTTAAGAAGAAAATTTTGGAAGCTTATCTTTTATACCCTATAATAGGGAAGGATTTCTTAATTAGGACACAAAAAGTGCTAACCAAAAATTGAATACATTCAAGTTATATTAATTAAAGTTCATAATAATGAAGAATATCTGTTCATTAAAAAATACCATGGGGTGCCTGCTTGGCTCAGTCGGTTGAGTTTCTGACTTTTGATTTTGGCTCAGTTAATGATCTCAGGGTTGTGGGATCAAGCCCTATGTTATTCTCCTTGCTCAGCTCAGAGTCTGCTCAAGATTCTCTCTCTCTCCCTCTCTCTCTCTGCCCCTCTCCCTGCTCTCTCTCTCTCGCAAAATAAGTAAATAAAATCTTTACAAAAAAGATACCATAAACGGTACGTGCAAATAAAAGCCATTGACTTGGAGAAGATATTTGCAATACACATCTCTATCTGTATAGAGTACAGTAGTATAAAGAAATATTGCAAACTTATAAGAAAATACAGTCAAATTAGCAAAATAATTGCCAAAATAAGGGAAAAGGCATACACTTCAAGAGAAGACGTGAAATAATAGCAATCCAATATGAGAAAAATGCTTAGCCTCATTAATAATCAGTGCCATGCAAATTAGAATGACAATAAGGTACCATTTAATACTCATCAGGCTGACAAAATTAAGACACTGTGTAATTTCAAGTATGAGGGAGGTTGAGGTTTAATGGGAATCTTAGAACAATCACTTTGGAACACATTGGCAGTACCTTTCACTCCAACTAAGTGCAAATCCTACCATTGAAAAGTCTACTCCTGGGTATAAATCCCAGGGAGACACTTCCCAGGAGACATATGCATGAATATTCCTACATAATTCCTTATGACATCAAAAATGCTGGAAGTAAATGGGTGAATGGATGAATAAATTATGTTACATTGACAGTGGAATATTACTGAACAATGAAAATTAACAAATGAATATGGCATTGAACATGGATGGGTCTTGGAAAGATAATTCTGGGTGGAAAAAATCCTATCCAAGTAGGGCTTTATACCAATATGCCATTTTTATAAATGTCAGAAGCAAGCAAGGACTAGCAATCTTATGTGTAGAGTTACAGACCTATGGAGCAGACTTATTTTTAAAAGCAAGGGGTCCATAAAAGGCCAGTTCTGGTGAGTGCTTACCTTTAGGGCTCAGGGGAATGAATGCACAGAGAACTTCAGTGGAACAGGTGAGGTTCTACTTCTTAACCTTTGGTGCTAGGAGTACAGGTGTGTGTTTTGTTGTGGTTATCAGTTTATGTTACATATTTATAAATATCACATATATATTGTAAGATTAAAACTTATTACAGGATTTCTCAAAAAGCTGAAACCCAGTGTTGAAGAAAGTGAGAAAGAGCTAAAAATCTCAGCACCCTGTCTATGATCCAGTCACTGAAAAAGAAAAATAATAGCCATCCCTATGGTAGTGGTACCTTTTTTTGAGTGAGGATCATGTTTTTTGTGTTCTGCTTTGTGTAAATTGTTACCGCAAAGGACGAAGGCTGCCGAGGGCTCTTATGTTGACTGGAAGGTGGACCCTGATGGAAGTCAGTGTTACCCTGCCTGCCACTCCCATTGCCTGCGGTCCCTGGGCCAAGTTGCCACGTCTCTGCACTTGGTGTGTGCGTGGGAAACGGATGCTGGCAAAGCTTGCGAAATCAATGTTATTCTGAGTTGCAGGAAAAAAAAAAAAGCTTCCTAAAACAACATATACAATATTATTCATCTTGAACATTGCCTTGGGGGAAAGATGTGTTGAAGCTGATTTGACTCTTGGAATCAGGAGAGCTGTGTTTTCATTTGGAGGACAGCATTTTTAACAATGACTTTGATGCAGTGCAAGAGACTTCATTACGTCTCATTTAAAGATTAAGTTTTGCTTGTTCTCCCATGCTGGTAATATTTTTTTTTCTGCCACTTCTGGGTAATTATCGAGGTTATTTGTTGTTGGAACGAGGGGGATTTTTTTGGAGGGAGCCATCTGCTTCTTCTGTAGGTCTCTGCGTGGGATGGTTGTATGGTTAGGGGATGTGTAGCTTGGGGTGGGTTAGGGGAGTCAGACACAGAGTCGGTCCTGGTGAGTGTGGTAGAAGGGTCTTATATTCAATGGCCAGTCCTGTACACCAAGAGGAAATGAAAGAATAGGAAGGTAGTTTTCTACTTTCAACAGATGTCGAGCAGATGAAGAATCTTCTCTGCAGCTTCAGGGATGAATAAAAAGATCAGTTAACCAGAAAGTCCATTTGGATCAGCCAGGCAGCGAGAGGCTGCTAGGTTGTGTAGTATAGTGGTTAAGGCATGGACTTTTAGATTATACAGTCCAGTCTAAAAAAAAAAAAATGGGGGAAGCTGTCATGGGCTTTGTGGCTTTTATTATTATTATTATTACAATTGCTTTTGAGAACACAACTATGGAGATAGTAAATGTGAGAAGTTCCAGTACACAGAATGTTGCTCACTAAGTGCACACTTAAAGAAAGTGCACACTTAAAGAAAGAAAACAGTCCTTCTTAATTTCATTTGTTTCCCAAGGATGGGTCCTTCCCTGTTAGGCTCCACTCTCTATCCCCTTCAACTTGGTTCACCCATTTGTTGAGTTTGGCATGCAGCCGTCTCCTACATGAAATCATGAGGCCCCTGACTAGCAGGAGCTTCACTGAGATGATTTTTTATATTCCTTGCAGTGCCCAGAAAAACTTCATTAGTGAAAGCACAATGGACCAGCCTCCAGGAACTGACCTCTGGCTCGGAGTGTTCGCTGGCTTCTGTAGCTGTATGGCACATGCTTCTCTCTGGACTTAGTTTCTCTATGATGCAGTGTGACATCTGGTTCTGTGCTGTGTATGGTAGCAATATTTTGGATGAAGGGACAAAAATCCTATTTCAGAGTGGCATTAAGTGAAGGGGAGTTTCTGGGTGAAAATAGCTATGGCATTTAAGGGAAGACCCGGCTTCACACATGGTTGGGTCTGAGAGCACAGACCATGCCAGCAGATATTTCTTTTTTGGTATCTTTCAGCTCTATTTTTATTCAGACATTGTCCTCGTTCTCCGGAAACTTGCCCTCAGAGTGGCAAGGTGGCTGGCGGTAACTTTAAGTTTCTGTCCTAGTGTCTTAGTGACATTGGTGGAAAGAGGGATCCTTTAGCAGAAAGGCATGGGATTGGTTCTGATTGCCTTTGATTGTGCCACCTACCTACCTACCTTTTCAGCTAATTGCCAAGGCCACTGCTATTGGTCTAGACTTGGATCCTTTGCTGACCCTGGTATCAGGGTAAATGTGGGGGAGGTTCCACACAAATGCCATGAACTGGTTCAAGAAGGAGTGGTTGCAGGAAAGTTTAAACTTACTAAGAAACATCAAAATGTAGGCAGTACGAAACATGTTCAACAAAGATGTTCTTATGTTATCTTGCGTAGAAACATGGGTTCGACGTTTTTTTCGCTGCATTTTAAGGTTGTTACATGCGAGGCTGTATTTTCCTTTGTTTCTCTCCTAACTTTTAAACCAGAATGTACAGTAATGATTTGAGACAGACTCAACATGATCAAATTAAATCGTTTCCCTCAGGAGAGTCTAGAAGAAGCCATAGCTGCTCATCCAGATTCTCCTTTGATTAATTATAGTAACTTACTCTAAGGTCAGTTTCTCTCTCTCTCTGTCAAACTTATGTTCATGGGGGCACGGAAGAAATATCATTAAAACTCTTCCACCTCATCTGTCAGACTCCAACCTGATTTTTTTTCTCTCGTCTTCCCTTGTTCTACCAAAGACCCATCCATTCTTCACGCCACTTAAGCTTTACCTTCTCCTCGCCCTTTTCACCTGTGTGGAAATCATTGTACCTTGGTGAACTGTCACTAACTCCATCTTCTTTCCATTCCCGCTGTTACCACCTCAGTTTTTGTGTTTATTGTACAACACTTGTATTGGCTTCCTAAACATGCTTTAGATGTTGTTCCAAGTCTCTTCCTTCTCTCGGCAGCCTATGCCAAGTTAACATTCCTAAGAATGACATGTTTGACATTCTCCAGATGTCATCCCTTTCCTTATTTTGCACATGATACAACTGAAGAGAGATTGAGATAGCTGGTCCCTGTCGTTCAGTCAGTCTGTGGAATGCTACACGATGTAGTATGTCATCCCTACAGGGAAGAGTAATGAGTTGTTCTCCATTGCTTGTACTTAGAGTTAGCATTTGGGTCTTCTGTTCTAGAAGGACTTTCTACTTCTACTATTTCTACTTCTCCTCTTTATGTGCGTTATGTTCTAGATATGTTTGAGGCAAGTTCATTTCTATAAACATTTATCATTATCCCTCTTTCTCCCACTTCTTTGACCTTTCTAACCCATATGCTAACATACTTCTGTGATCATGCCACTTTTCCAGGAAGCTTTCTATAGTCATCCAACAAAAAGCTTCCTCTGAAGCTTGCTGTTTTTTTCTTCCCTTCATCGAATGCTAAGAGTAGCTAGCTATCAAGTGTCTACTATGTGCCACACCCTGTGTTCAGCGTTTATTCTATCTTGCTCAGTGATCTGCATTCCCTTTTTGCATATAAGAAACATGAATGGTTGGAATGAATCCGTCTCATCTTTGTTATTCTTTGAGCATCTGGAACAATATCCTGCACAAAGAAGACCACCTATAGGCATTTGTTGGATGGGTGAATAATTGAATGAATGAGGGAATTTACTTATTTCTGAATTAAAGATCAACTTGTTACAGGGGCCCACTTTTCCTGACTGACGTAGCAGCTGATTTTTTTGTTCTATGACAGGATACTGGTTACCATAGAAATGCATTCCTTTCTCCTTCCTTCTCTTCCCTGAATTTTGCAGAAGCACTAACTACTAACATTTGAATTTTGAGGACTTAGAGCGCTAATACTTTGTGACTCCGCTTAACTCAACTGACTAAACCAGAGCCCAAGTTTGCCTTCTGAGAATTCTCGCATCTGGTTTCTAAGACCTAGTAGCATGCTCTTGTTACTGCATCAGGAACCTTCCTGGCTCTGTCATTGACATCCATGGGGCTGCCCATACTTACCTGACATTGGATATCTTTATGGAAAGAGACTCTTTTAAGGCAAGGGACTCATAAATATTGACCATATAAGATAGTTTCTTCCAAAGCTGTTAAATCTTCAGTGGCTCTCCCTTGCTCTCGGGGTGAACTACAAGCTTATAAACGTGGAATTCAGCCTTTCTATAGTTCACATCATAGATGCACCACCCTCTGCTTCTCTGTTCAAATCCTATACCCCAGGTTTATCTCAAGATGCACATTAGTGAGGGGAAGATTGTATATAAGAATGACTTTAGACTAATACATTGGTGTGGACATGCCCTGACTAAAGATACTCAAATTCATTAAAAATGCTATTTTAGTAAAAAAAAAAAAAAAGAAGAAGAAGAAGAAGAAAGGAAAAGGCAACTCTCCTTTAAAAAAAAAAAAGGCAAGTAACAAAAGCTAGATTTAACCACAAAGCTGACAACCTGCACCAAAACCCCTCCAAAACACAAACACACACACCAACAAACCAGGCACCTGATCTTCACCATCACCCTCATCTTCCTTATGCTGTTCTGTCATCATGCCATTGTTAATGTATGACTCTTTGCCCTTCCTTAAGGGCTATGAGCTCCCATATCCCCCAGTCAGAAAGGATTTCCTTCTCTGAGCTCCCATGACACCCATGATCTGTACCTCCCCCAGCTTCAGCACTTGATCTCTAACTTTGTATTAATTACTGCAAGCATCACACTTCTCCAGAACATATGCTGCTAATGCACAGGGTGCATATCCAAGATATCGTCATGCCCAAAGTGCATTGCACAAAGCCTTGTCATTACTACATTATCAGATAGCATCTGCTGGCAGGTACGTGATCCATCAGCATATACATACACTAAAATGGAATTAACCAATTAGTTGAATGAATATTTCTTCTGTGCTGTTTTATAGAGTTCAAACATCTTTTTTTTTTCTACCTGAACTCTGGCACAGTCTCATTTTAATAATGAATAATTCTAATAACTAGTAATTATAATAGTGTTCCCCGAGATGGGATAATTTTGGTTGGCTTACTTGACATATTTATAAATATTCACTGGAGAGTATAAAATGAATCTTTGTGGCCCTTACAAGTATTAGGAAGTACCAAGCTTTTGTTTGTTTTTTCATGATGTCCCCAATCTGCTTCAGAGATTACAGTTAAGAGAGGAGAAACTTGGGAGATGTTTTACAAGTGACTAGTTTCGGGCCTGGGTTTAAAAGTTACTCGTTCTAGCAAAGAAACAATCAAAACCAAAAAACAATTCTTCCACAAAAAGATCCAGAAGAAACTTACAATGAATGTTGCTAAGTGAAAGAGGTCAATTTTTAAAACCTACAATTTGTAAAAGCTACTATATTTTTACAAATATATGGCATTCTGGAAAAGGCAAAACTATGGTGATATTAAAAAGGTCAAGGGTTGCCAGGAGCTGGAGGAAAAGGAGGGATCGGTAGGTGGGGCATAGAGGATGGTTTTAGGGTAGTGAAACTATTGAGTATCATACCACAATGGTGGATACATGTCATTATATATCATATAAATGTCATACATTTGTCATTTGTCAAAACCCATAGAATGTACACAAAGAGTGAATCTTAATGTAAACCATGGACTTGAGTTAATAATAATGTATCAATATTGGCTCATGAATTATAACAAGTGTACCACTCTAATGCAAGACCTTAATACTAGGGGTAGGTGACAGGATGTATGGGAACTCTGTCTGTACTTTCCACTCATTTTTCTATAAACCATAAACTGGTCTCCCCAAAATAAAGTGTATTAATTAAAATTTTTTTCTTTTAAATAATTAAGACAATAAAATACATCTCAATCGTCAAGAGATGACTTCTTAGATATTTTACCCAGAAAACCATCTTGGACATTTTGGGAGGTTGGTGAAAGGCCATGGCCCGTAGGACTCTGGTTAAGTGGACTGAAAGTACACTGGGCAAGCCAGAAATGACAGTTTATTCCTCTGAGCACTCTTACTAAACAAGGAGCTTTTAAATAATAATTTCTAAGGTGCCGTGAAGATCATTAAGTCTCTACTAAAGAGATTTTAGAAGAGATAGGGTAAAAAAATAAGATTGGAATGTCTGGGGAATATAGTCTAAGAATAACCTGGTTTTTAACCTGTTTCACCTTCAACAAACCAACAGCATGTGTGAGGTTACCTCAGGCTCACTTCTGATCAGAGCGCTGGGGTGAGTTATTCCCACAAATTCTCCCGCTTAGTGAAACGCTATTTTGGAGTTCACACCAGTCTCAAATCAGCAGAATAAAAGTGAAGCCAAGGCCAATAGATAAATGAGTCTATTTGTTTTCATTTCAGTTACTGGTTTCATGTTTTTACTATGAATAAACAAGGGCTGGAAATGGAAGCACATAGGCAGACTTAATGTTTAATCTCCCAATTCCTGTCTGCTGGCTGCTCCTGAAATTGCTTGGCCCGTAGCAGTGGCTGCCTCTCAGCTCCCAGCCCTAGAGAAGAAAGGGAACGGAGAGCTCCCAGTGTCAGTTGAGAGGAAAGTTGCAGTGGAGAGGCCACTTTTCGGAGTTAGAAAAATAGCTCCCAGTCTTGCCTTCTTTGGCACTGATGGATTAAGTCATTGTTTTTGGCACAGAGGCTTTTTTTTTTTTTTTGTGCCTGGGGCTGTCGGCAGAGAGCCGTTTGAGTCGGAGGCTGTGTACCGTGCCATCTTGGCAATTCTGTATTTTCAGCATTTTGTCAATGCAAGGAGTAAGAGAAATTGTAATTGAGGCCGCCTTTCTATAAATCATGCCACAGAGAGTGAGCACATCCAAGTGATGAATCCAATAGGAACTTTTGTCCCTTGCCTGGAGACAGTGGTGGGGGGTGTTAGAAAATCAGTCTGAGGCACCGTAGTTGCTGAGCAATGCAGGGAGGGAGAAGTGGAAAATAAATTCTACATTCCTGGCAAATTATGAGCTATGCATGGGGATAGGCTGGGGGTGACAGATAGCAAGAAATGATCAACTCCTTGAATTCAGTTGAAAACGGGAGGGCCCGCACACAGGAGAAGCAGTTCCAATGCGCCTCCCCAGGCAGGCAAGGAGCCGGGAGTGCCTTGGACTGTTGTCCTTCACTGTTCTTGGAGTGTGAAATGCCACCATGGAAGCGCTGGAGGACCACTTTATGATCAGACAAAGATACAAAGCCCATCTTTCAGGGTTACTGGCTTCAAAGGGGATGCTAGCTGGCACTGATCACATGCACTTTCCAAGCCCTGGTTTGCAGAATTTTCATGAAACAGGGATGTAGTAGCAGGGGAAAGGAAAGAAGATCAGACCTTGGCCCACCCCATGTCTTTGTTGTCATATGCCTGAAAGAATATGAATTTTAGATTATGTGCCTGGGGAGGGGGACTTCAGTAACCCCAATACCCATACATTTTCTCCTGAAACTGCCACTGGACTGGAGTTTCCACTCCAGGCATTTATCTAGAAAAGGGGCAGCCAAGGAGCATGTCAACATGTCTGTGTGTGCATGAACTGCCTCCTTAGGAATGTAACAGTGTTTTCTGGACCCGGAGCTTTCAGACAGAATGTGGAACAAAACGGGGCCTGTGTGCCTGGTAAGTACCAGCTCTTGTAGGGTCAGGAACCTCTGCTTGGTGACGGCAATACTTTCACAGTTCTTGTATTTTCTTTATTTCCCTTTTGGATTTCTAGAGTAAGTTCTTTCTGAAAATGCTGGTCTTTAACAGCTGTCCTGAGGGTGCTAAGGGAAAGGATTGTTGTCTTATTTTTCAATTTTGTCTCTGTCAGTGCTGGGACCACAGAGAAAGGCAGAAGCAAATTCATAGGAAAAAGTATCTTGCCTTCAACAGGGATTTTCCTCAAGAGAGCTCTCTCTCCCTGGCTCAAACCTTGGAGGAATCTGTGTTTCATTCGTTTGTGGAGGCAGTTCCCTTGCTTTTCATTTTGTTGGCGGCTCTCCCCAAGAATTACTCTTGGTTACGTGTTAAAAGCAACAACCACATCTGGAGATATATCCGGCCGGTTGAAGGAAGGACTATGGAGATGCCAATCCTCATGGCTGTTGCCTGTTGTCTGAGTGAAGGAAATGTTTCTGTGGTACTTTCTGAAGTTGTGTCTCATGGCCTTGCCTGCATGGGTTTCTCATAAACTTTTTGCAGGTAGCCGTCAGCTCAGCCACTTGGGCTGAAAACTTCCAACGGTGTGTTTCTGCAACAGCAGAATCACCCTGCCTCAGGTCTTCCTTTGAGAAGTTGGAGTTTGGAGTTTCTGCACATTAGGATTTTGGGAATTTCTGTCCAATGTTCTTTCTGTGTAGCACTGACTGGGCTTTGCCTGGCATTCTCTTCAAAACCTGTATTGAGTTTTTGTTTTATTTTTTTGTTTTTTAAATAATCCCCTGCTGACTAGTCTGTTTCCCCCATTAAACTTCTGGCTCCTCCCGGGTGCCTGTGTTTTGTTTCTGTCTAATCCTCCGCACTTAGCAGAACATGCACAATAGATAGTTTATCAGTATTTGGTGAGTACCTATTACTTCCTTCTGATTTTCTCTCTTTTTCTCACGTACACATATAGCCTGAGGAATACGTTAATGATTGCAAGTCCTGACACCCCCACAGACTCATTCCCTTCTCAGATTTGAGGTGCAGGAAGTGACACCGCTTCCCATGTTATTGGAGTCCTCCATCCCACCTCCAGTATGACAGCAAATCGACCTTCAGAACATCTCCCGAATATGATCAGTTGCCTCGTCGTCCTCCACAACTCAGTGGACCGAGTGCCAGATCTCAGTTATCTGCGACTCCTCTTTGACTCTCCGACTTCAGAGTCAGGCCATGACCAGACCTGCCTGGCACTGCCTGCAGCTCCCCAGCTCCCCGCTCATGCTCTTCCGAGCCGCCTGTCCTCCCTGGAGCACCACGGCCATCCCTTCAGTCTCCCGGCTTCCCTGTTGCCTCTCTGCTTCTGCACTTCTCCACTGAGCAGCCAGGGAACTGGAAAACTTAGATCATGGCCGCCTTCCCCTCAAACCCTCTGGTCATTTCCATCCTGCACAGAAGGACGCCCCGGGTCCTATCTTAGGCAGCTGTGCCTTGGAACATGATGCCGTCCCTGATTTTCTCTCTCACTTCCTCTCCCCTGCTTCTCCCTCATGGACACGCTCCAGCTACACTGGCCCGGCCGCTCCTCAGATACGCCCCCCCACCCCCTCCACCCCCATNACTTCCCGGTCTTCATCCTTGCTCGTCTGTTATCTTAGGTCACTCCTCGTCCGATGTTCACCTCACCTGCTCCATCATTTCACTCAGCTTTCTGCTCAAATGTTCGCCTTCAGAGAAGTCTTCTGTGCCCACCTTAACAAAAACGCCACTACTTGGCCTGCTTTCGTCTTCTCGTTAGCTTTATCTCTGCATGACATTATACAGCAAACCCTCTCAATGTGCAGATTCTCTGTATTTGTCAATTTACTTATTCGCTGAAATGCTGGAATCCCCAAATAAACACTCAGGTTATTTTCATGGTCATCTGTGGACATGAACAGAATGGCAGAAAAGGTGAGTTGCCCCATGTACATGTTCTCAGCTGAGGTTGAGGAGACACTCTACCCTCTTCTAGTTCTTACACTGCAAGCAGTTGTCCTTTCTGTAGTCTTTTTTGTGCCACGGTTCTGGTCATTTTTGTGCTCTGCTGTGGTGGTTCCAGTCTTTGAAATGGTCCGCAAGTGTAGTGCCGTGTGTCTGGCTGGTGTTTCTAAGCAGAAGGTGGCTGTGATGTGCCTTCCTGTGATGGCATGGCCATGAGTTCAATGTTAGTGGATTAACAATATGCATTTAATAATGTGTCTTCAGTTAGAGACACACCTAAAACAAGGTTACATATTGATTGATGAAAATGTTACCAGGGTGCCTGGGTGGCTCAGTGGGTTGAAGCCTCTGCCTTTGGCTCAGGTCATGATCTCAGGATCCTGGGATCGAGTCCCACATCGGGCTCTCTGCTCAGTGGGGAGTCTGCTTCCTCCTCTCTCTCTGCCTGCCTCTCTGCCTACCTGTGATCTCTCTCTTTTAAAAAAAAAAAAAGAAAGAAAATGTTACCAGAGATTCCCCTAGGAGCAATGGTTTAGTATTTGCTACAACAGTGTTTGTGGTGACTTTTTTTCTTTTTTTTACAGCTATGAAAGTTAGTTTTCATTGAGTATTTACTATGTGCCAAATATTTTACTAAGCAAATATATTCTCTAATTTAACCCTCAAAACAATTCTATGAGTTAGGTATTTTTATTATTTTAGTATTTGATTTAAATTAAATTTAGAACATAACCAATATGGATAATGAGAAATATATTTAATTTATAAATTAACAATATATATTATTAGTATCTATATTATATATACACATTTGCTTATTTATGTATATATAAATATCTTTCCCCCACTTCCTTGTAAACTCCATGAAGTCAGGGACAAACTGTTTTCTAGCATCTTGTTCTGTACTGAGTGTTTAGCACCTAGAACCACAAACGACTTATGGAAGGTGCTCACTAAATTACTGAGTTCATTAAGTGGAGGCAAAAAAATGAGTGAAATATAGTGAGGAATGTCTCAGGAAAAACATGCAACAAAAGAATAGTTTCACNACAAACGACTTATGGAAGGTGCTCACTAAATTACTGAGTTCATTAAGTGGAGGCAAAAAAATTAGTGAAATATAGTGAGGAATGTCTCAGGAAAAACATGCAACAAAAGAATAGTTTCATTGTGGGGCACCTGAGTGGTTCAGTGGGTTAAGCCTCTGCCTTCGGCTCAGATCATGATCTCAGGGTCCTGAGATCGAGGCCCGCATCAGGCTCTCTGCTCAGCAGGGAGCCTGCTTCCCTTCTCCCTCTGCCTGTCTCTCTGCCTAGTTGTGATCTCTCTCTCTGTCAAATAAATAAAATCTTTTTAAAAAAGAATAGTTTCATCATGCCAGACATTCTCATTTTACTAGGCATCATGCTATCTCTGATCTTACCATAGCCCTATAAGGTAGGCATCTTAGAACCCCCTCCCCACACCCCTTGAAGTCACCTGCCCAAGTTCCCACTACAGTGTGGCTCAGAAACTCTGTCTCCATGTTGTGAATCTTGGCTTGTATGGTTACTGAGCACATGGGCCAGAGAATCAGACAGCTTGGTCTGAATGTAAACTCCACACTTGCTCTGTTTTCAGGCAAGTGACTTAGTTTTGTCCAAATCTTTGTTTTCTGTTTTTTAAGTGAAGATAACCAGAATTTTTCTGCTGGGTAGTTGTAGGGATTAGGTAAGATGATGCAAATCACTTAACCCAGAGCCTGGTGCATACTAAGTGCCTGTTACAATTATTACAGACTTTGAGCTCCTGATGTTGGAAAAATAGGTCAAAGGGTTGTGAAACCAAGCCAGGAGGCACTCAAGATAAAACTCTTTCAGGACCTCTTAACCAGTATTAAAGATCAGTACCTAAGAGCAAGGTTGGCAAACTTTCTATAAAGGACCGAATAGTAAATATTTTATTTAACCCACTGAGCCACCCAGGCGCCCAGTAAATATTTTAGATTTTGCTGGCCATATGATGTCCGTTGCAACAGCCCAGTTCTCAAGAAATGAGTGTTCCAATCAACCTTTCTTTACAAAAACAGGTAGATCATAGTTTGCCAACCTCTGCTTTAGCCCAATAGTATTTAACCTCGTCTGCACATTAGAATCACCTGGGGAGCCTTACAGACCTATGCCCAGGTAATATATTCCCAGAGATTCTGATTTTATTTGTGTGTGTGTGGGGGGGGGGCGTAAGCATCAGTATTGCTTAAAACTCCTGGGTGACTCTATTGCAGAGATGTGAACCACTGATTATCACTAAAGCCATGAACAGAGGGTCCTCAAAGCAGTCGATGTCTTCCTGCCGCTACTCTATCCCCCTCCTCACCCTGTTTTATTTTATTTCTTTTAAAAGATTTTATTTATTTATTTGACAGAGACAGAGAGATTACAAGTAGGCAGAGAGGCAGGCAGAGAAGAGAAAGCAGGCTCCCTGCAGAGCAGAGAGCCTGATGCGGGGCTCAATCCCAGGACCCTGAGATCATGATCTGAGCCAAAAGCAGAGGCTTTAACCCACGGAGGCACCCAGGTGCCCCCTCACCTTGTTTTAGAACCCAGGGATCAGCACTCTTTGAGAGCTTTGGGCAAGCGTTGGCCAGGCTGTGGTAAATCATTTTTGCTTAGCGCATAGACCATATCACTTTTGTATCTAGTGGGAAGTCTAATTATCTGTGTAATAAATGGATTGTACTTTCAGGGAACACAGTCCAGCTGTTACTGTGCATTTTAGCTGAAGATATGCTTTTTGCTATTTAATTGTATTCCAACATTGGCAGTTGGACAGAATGGTATTTGAGTGGAAACACTCTGCCATTTCCTTTATCAAGGCCACAGCTTCTGTAATGGAGCTCGGAGTGGGTTCCCAGGAGTCAAGAGATATCTAACTTAAGGTCAAATCACTCTTCTCTAATAGGCCCCCGGAGCAAGCTTATGATATTTCCATCTCTAAGGAGCTCTGAATTTTCAGCTGGACATTGTCTACCTGTGATGGGGTAGAGCTTTGCTGAAGACGGAAATGAGCTTAGTTATAAATGTCTAAGCTTTCCTGAGAATTATCTGGAGCAGAGTTTCACAGTGTGTAGCTCCTTAGCATGTACATTAGAGTCATCCTTTACTCGGTAAATGCAGATTTCTGGTCTCCACTCTTGACTTCCTGATTCTAGAATTTCTGGAGGGGTGCTTGCATAATGCATTTTTAAGCAAGATATCTGGATAACTTTGAAATTTGAGAGCCATACTCTGGAGAACGCCCTTCCTCATATAAGGAGACTGAGTGTGGGGAATTTAGTCTTCCTCCAAACAGCCCAGTGATGTCATTGATAGATCTAAGACTTGAATCTTGGTCTGTGTATCAGCTAGCTAATGATGTGTAACCAACTCTCCCTAATTTACAGGCTTAAAAGAGTAAACATTAATTATTGATCACAACTCTGTACGATAGTGGGTAGTTTTTACTGTCTCAGCTAGATTCATTCCAGTGCCTGTGGTCATCTATGGTTGAGAAGGCAATGTACTGATGTTGGCTCGCTTTCTCTTATATTTTGAGGTCAGATGGCTGTGTCGTGATTTGAGATGGCCTCCACTGGGATACCTAGATTCTCCTCTTTGTGCTCTTTCAACCCGCAACAGGCCAGTGTCACTTGGGGGGTGACAGTGCTCTGAAAGATTGGAAATATTCGTGGCTTCTTAGAGACCACACTCAAAACTGAGACACTGTCAAACTTCCACAGCATTCTGATGCCAAGATAAGGAACAAGGACAGCCTTGATTCAGAGGGTGAGAAAATAAATTCTAGCTCTTGGTGGGAAGGGCTGAAAGTTGCTTTATAAAGGAGGTAGATATAGGAGGCTGAATGAATCCACCAAAGCCTGCCACAAAAGGTCCTGGGTATTTCTCATCACATTTGAATACCTTCAAAAGAAAGTTTATCTGCCAACTTTTACAAATGTTTAGGGAGCATGAGTAGTAATATTCTCTTGGTTTCTATTCTTAGGATTACTGTTCTCAGATGAAGAATCAAAAATCCTATATCTTAAGGGACCTACAAAGTCATTGGTTTAAACCCCATCTGGCACTTTAATTTCCTGATAGTATCACCTTAATCAAAGTGCTCATCCATCTTCTACTCAAACACATCCCATAAGGCCCTGGAGAACTTGCTGCCCTGTGAGGCAGCTTTTCCACCCTCAGAGAGATCTTTCCATTAGAATATTATTTCTTACATCAAGCCAATATTTACTTCCATTTAGATTTGATCTTTGGATCCTACTTCTGTCCTCTGAAGCAACACAGAAGAAAGTTCCATTGTCCTTCCATGGAAGAATGTGTTCCCACATTTGAAAACAGATACAAAACCTCTTTGCTCCTTGGTCATTTTTCTGTGCCAACAATCCCAAGTTTCTACAACTTCTATTGGGACATAGTTTGAGCTGCATCACACTTCAGGATATTTCCTTGCAAACACTTATTTCTCAATGACAGCCAGGTATTTTAGAATGAATAGTGGTTTACGCCCCCTGAGTGGCTCAGTTGGTCAAGCATCCGACTCTTGGTTTTTGCCTCAGGTCATGATCTCAGAGTCATGAGATCAAAACCCATGCCAGGCTCTGCCCTCAGCAGGGAGTCTGCTTGAGAGCTCTCCCTCTCCTCCCTGTCCCTCCCCTACCCCGTCTTTGTAAATAAATAAATAAAATCTCGAAGAAAAAAAAAGAGAATGAATAGTGGTTTTGGAATCAGATGTTCTAGAATTTGCTGTGAGATCTTGCTTAAATGTATAAAACCCATGAGGCCTTCATGTTCTCCTCCCAGATGAGTGGATAGAAATAACCAGCAAGTTGTTTATTTTGTGTCATTTAAAGTAGAAAGCATATACAAAAATGCCTGTTGGGGCAAATCCTCTATAAATGTTAGTTTCTTATTCCCCCCACCCTATTCTTTTGAAAGAATAGCCACTGAAGTACGCACTGTTTTTCCTTTAATATCTTGAGTTTGAATGAAGTTTAAAAATTTACGGCTACATATTAATATTAAAATCATGTGCATGTTGAAATGTCTACCTTCAGATAGGTTTGAAATGGTGTTTCATATGTTAGGAAGAGTGAAGTCTTCATTTCTTCCGAACTGAAGCCAGGTAGTGTTGTTTTGATACTTAGAGAAGGTAATTTAAATTAAATGACCTAAAACTAAGAGATTTGAGTTCTTCATGCCTCTTTTGGATTCAAGCTTATAGAAAGGAAAAGCAAATCTGAACTTGGAAAGGAGTTAAGGACAAACTGGATGCAGTGAAAAGGCCAGGAAAGTAGGTGATCAATTGGATTTAATAATAAGATGTGGTGTGATACCAAAATCATTAACGAGAGAGAAAACACAGGTAAGGGTGGAGGGATGTGAGTCAGAACAAAAAGCCAGCTCACAGAGGAATACCAACATTTGTGTTCAAAGGGCACTGCTTAATATGAGATGTTTCTGGATCATGAAGTATAAAAATGAATAGAATCTGATTGCAAAGGAAAATGGTCAGGAGAATAGGCTTGTGGAGACAAAAGAATGGATTTGTGTAAATACTATGTAAATTGTTTATAAGATTGTTTTATATGACTGTTGGCTCAGAAAATGCTTTTCAGTATAAAAGAGGATAAAGTGAATTGTGAGAATGACTTGTAAATAAAAATGCTAGATAGATTCCAGGTACAGTGTCATTCATGCATCGTGTACCCAAGTGAGCCATTGTTCCTGTGAGGTAATATTAACTTGTTTTTCTTTTAAAGTCATGCAGTTAATTTAAAAAAAGATAGCCCATGCAGTAAAAAGAACATTGAGACAGGAGTCAGGACCCTCGGTCTGAATCCCAGCTCCACATCTGAGGAGGTGTGGGACCACCGGCAGGACACTGAGGTTCTCTGAGATGTCGCTTCCCCATGTGGAAAAACAATTGTCCAGATAATTGAGTCTCAGCTACAAAAGTTTACTGTTCTCTGATTCTGTGTTGTCAAGCAGCCCAGGGGCAGTTTCTTTGAAAGGGGGTCAGATCTAGATGGCAGAGGGGATTCCTGTCATCCAGGGGCCTCAATCAATGGTCAATTTGAAGAGATTACCTGAAGTTTTGATGCGTAAGTGAATGCGTGAATAGATCACTGTTTGATAGAATTAAATAAAAATAATTCTAGAACTTAAGAGAGAAACCTGTTATTAAAATCTGGTTGGACACTGGGTTTTAAATATGAGAAAGGAGATATGGTTTATAGGATAGTCTTTCTTTCTCCCCAGAATCTTATAGTAATGAGTTGTATGAATTTGCTTTTAAAAGTAGTTTTTCAGTTTTCCTGTTGTAATCTTGCCTCTTTTGGCCAAGTATGGCCACAGATGGCATCATGGAAGGGAGACAATTTGAATTAATACAGAAAGAAGGGTAGACTTTAGACAAATTTGGGAAGGGAAGCTGGGGCTTTTGGGCGTAAAGAATAGAACTTTAAAAGCCATTAAAAAAACCCCCTGAAATCTTGCCATTTGCAATGACGTGGATGGAACTAGAGGGTATTATGCTAAGTGAAATAAGTCAATCAGGGAAAGACAGTTATCTTATGATCTCTCTGATAGGAGGAACTTGAGGGACAGGGTGGGGGGTCGTGGGGGGAAGGGAGGGAAAAATGAAACAAGATGGGACCGGGAAGGGAGAAAAACCATAAGAGACTCTTTTTTTTTTTTTTTT
>LNAC01000271.1:1361484-1384785 GCA_002007465.1 Ailurus styani | reverse complement strand
CCGCTGAGCAGGGAGCCTGATGCGGGCCTCGATTCCAGGACCCTGAGATCATGACCTGAGCCGAAAGCAGAGGCCTTAACCCACTGAGCCACCCAGGCGCCCCCATAAGAGACTCTTAACCTCAGGAAACAAACTGAGGGATGCTGGGGGCGGGGAGAGAGAGGGTGGCTGGGTGATGGACATTGGGGAGGGTATGTGAATGCTGTGGTGAGTGCTGTGAATTGTGTAAGACTGATGATTCACAGACCTCTACCCCTGAAACAAATAATACACTATATGTTAATTAAAAAAAAGACTTTGAAAGGAATGTTTATGGAGTCATTCAGTGAATATTTATGTGAGCATGTATCCTCCTGTACTTGACATGGTGTTAAACACTTGGAATTATTAAGGTAGCAATCCCCACTACCTACAAAGTGAGACAGACATCAGCCATATAATTACATGAATATGTAATTCCATATACTATTTAGTATTTTAAAAAATATTTTATTTATAATTTATTTGAGTTGGTGGAGGACTGAGGGGACTGAGCCCGGAGCCTGACAAGTGTTCAGTTTCATGACCCTGAGATCACGACCTGAGCCAAAACCAGGAGCTGGACACTCAACAGACTGAGTGGCCCAGGTGCCCCTGTAATTTCATATTTTGGTGAATGTTATGAAATAAGAGACTAGAGGGCCATGGGGGCAGGACGTATATGGGCAAGAGGTAACCAAAGAGGGCTTCCTCTAGGAAGTGTTATTTCTGCTGATACCTGACAAGTGAATAGCAGTTCAGTACATGAATGGAAAGAGGGAGAAATGCAGAGTAGGAGGACAGCATTTTAGGTAGAGGGGACAACATGTGAAAAAGCCCTGAGCCTGAAGAGCAACATGTACAAGAAGCCAAGTGAAAATCACTGTGGCTGGAACTTGGAAAATAAGGGGGAGAAAAGAGTCCTGAAGAAATAGGCAGGGGGAATATGAACATGGTGTCACCGCTTTGACAGTGTAGACATCAGTCCCATTATGAGCTAGTTTCTGCATGCCCAGTGGGAGGAAAGCACTCTATCCTGAGAGGTGGGCACCTGAGAATAGGGGTGAGCATGATCTGTGCTTTGTGTTCTCAAATGGACCTTTAAGTCACTAGCACTTCCATCAGAGAGTAGGATACTGACTTGGGAGATATAGAAGGCTTTGTTATTCAAGTGTATGCGTGATCTCTGACATTGGAGTCCTAGTCCAGAGAGTAAGTCTGAGGAGTCATACATACGCACCAGACATTCTTGGTGTCCCTTCTCCCTCTTCTTCAAATTTGGCTCAACAGTGCACCCCTCGGGCGCAGTGGTGAAAAGGAATAAGTGTGAGGGGTATAGAGTGTCTTTCTAGAGGGTCTACTTCACCTGAAGATTTGTGAAAAAAAATTATCTTGCATTCTAAGCACAGATATATGGCAGCATAGACTATAAAACATCCATGGAAGAGTTAAGAGATTTGAAGATCTTAGACCTTCTATCAGATTGCTTAAGGCCAAACCCCCACATTCCCGGTGGGATGCTCTATTCTTTTTGGCTGTGGGAGATGTTTTGATGAACAACTTTGAGAAGCGAGTCTTTATTTGTAGTTGATGCTGTTTATAGGATATCCTGTGCCTTTCTCACCAACTTCCTACGGTAGTGAATTTTATGAACTTGCTTTTAGAAGTAGTTCTTCATGTTCAGTGTTTTAATCTTGCCCCTTTTAGGTATTGAGGGAGGCAGTTTCCAAATTCGAGGAATGAGTGTGTATCTGCCTCCACTTCCTGCTCTTACAGACCTCAATCTTGCCGCTCCTCTTGAAGTCTTCATTTTACCCACACTGCACACTCTGAGGCAGTTGTTTCCTCCTCTTCCTCTTAAATCCTCTAGGTGACCTTGTTTGGTTCCTTTTCCTTCTCTGTTCTTTCTCCTTTTTGATGTGGCACTTAGACCAATGTGCACTGATCCAGGGCCAAGCAAATGATACTTTTGGAGGAGGATGAGATAATGCTTCTGTTTTATTTCCAACATCTATCCTAATGACCAAAATTTTTCATCTTTGTCCGCTGCAGTGTTTGGGGGAACTTATCCTTCAGGCCAGCTCCTACTCACTCACTGTGACTCAGCCCGTGGCACACTGCCCGACCCAGCAGCACTGACCACTCCTTCCATGTGTTTCCCTAGCATTGTCCACCTCTGTGGGTGTGGGCCTTGTTGAGTTGTGTGGCACTTATCTGTTGACATGTCTGTCTTCCCATTGAAGTTCTGAGTTTCTGGCGATCAGGGAACCTGGTATTATTCATCTTTGGATCATCACACCTGGCACTGAGCCTAGCACATGCTAGGTGCTTAAGGAATACTAATTAAGTTGAGTAAAGTATGTGAGTTCATAGACTACAGGGAGTATTTACAATTCTTTTGTTCACTTGGGGACATCCAATGTGAAAGGACAGAGACTCGTAGCATAAGGGGATGTATCTCATATTCCAGACGCTTAGAAATGGGATGGGGAAGACTTCGAGGGAGGGTTGTCAGATAAAATACAGGACATATGGATAAAACACAGCTAAATTCAAATTTCAGGTAAATAACAATGTTTTTAAAAAAGCACAAGTAGATCCCTACTGTAACATGGGACATACTTATAGAAAAATTATTTATTTTTCATCTGAAATCAAATTACCTGGGCATTCTATATTTTATTTGCTAAATCTACAAATGATGTAGGTAATCCTATATCAAGGTCAAATAGTCACATTCTCTCTTTCAGAAATTCGTACGTCTACTGGAGTAAGATTCAGGTCACAAATGGGTAGCCCTCGGGCAACCCCTGGCCAGCTGGATCAAGACATCTTATTTGCCCTATAATACATTTTAAATTAAAAAAAAATTGCCCAAACTGAAAAATACAGAGATTTCTCATAAAAATCTGAACTTTCAGTCCCCTTGAAAAATTACAGAGCCTGACCACACTAGATTAGCTGTCTTTGTCCAGCTAAGGAATAGCTAAGCCCATTTTTAGATGGAGCATGAGCTTTCTGGATTCCATGCTTCTCCCCAGTGTTGTGGGGAAATGTCATCTGCCAGATAGTTAATCACACTTACACCTGTTTTCCTTAGAGTTGAGAGGAAAGCAACCTATTTTTTGAGTATATGTCCCTATCAAAAACAGGAAAACAAAAGATAGCCCTAAAGTGGCGTTTTAATAAAAATGGGGAGAATCATCTTCTTGAGTAAGTAAAGAAAGTTGCTTCATGTGTGACGTGCTAGCAAAATGATCAAGTGTCGAAAGGATACAAACAATGGTACCATTTTTCTTACACGTCCCTCACACATTCACACTGCAGACTTGAGGACATTTGAGTTCCTGACCTCCACTGGAAAGTAAGATCCCTGCGGGCAGAGAGTTTCATCTGGTTCACTGATGTATCCTAAACCCGTAGAACAGGGGTTGGTTGGTAATAGACATTTGATCAATACGTTAAACAAAGGAATGACTGATGCAAGTCATTTGAGAGAAAGAAAACTCCCATGGTTAGGAGTCTTCAACAAGAGAAGAAAAAGGTTGCCTTCTACAAAAGAATGGCACGACTAGGTGAATTCCTTTTTTTTTTTTCCTTTTTCTTTTTTACAACTTTTTTTTAAAATTTGTTTCAGGGGTACAGGCCTGTGATTCATCAGTCTTACACAGTTCACAGCACTCACCATAGCACATACCCTCCCCAGTGTCCATCACGCCGCCACCCCATCTCTTGCACCCCTTTCCCCTCCAGCAATGCTCAGTTTGTTTCCTGAAATTAAGAGTCTTATGCTTTGTCTCCCTCTCTGGTTTCTCTTGTTTCATTTTTCCCTCAGCCAAACTGTAAACTCCTATTTTAAAAATAAATGTATTTATGATAGCGATGCCTTATATCTGTCAAGGACAAAGGAAAAAGGCTGCTGAGGACAGAAGTTCTGATCTATGTACCCAGAGCTTAGAGGTACATTGGATGGGGTTGTCCCCACCAGTTATCAAGGGAGGGGTTTTTTGGAGAATATCTGAGGAAGGAACCAGAGGCATATGTTGGAAAGGACTCTTTGTTACAGTGTGACCCTGGTTTTTCTCCTGCCGACCATAGATACTACCACAACCCAGGGCATTCTCCCTGTAGTCCTGGGTGGCCCAGCCAAGCCCTACCCCCCTGCCCCACCGTGGCTACCAAGGAAATTAAGTGCAGAAACCTTATTTTTACCAGGAACCAGCCTCATTTTATTTGAAAGACAAAGACCATCATGACCACGATTCAACAGAATGCTACCAAAATTCCATAGGCTTTGAGGAAAAAAAAAATCAGGACAGCTGTACATTAAGTTTGAATTTGCTGCAGGGGAGAGCTTTTATATAAATGTGTTCCAGACCATTCTTCCCTCTTTATGGACAATATGCTGGCTCTAGGGAATCTGGCTGTATCACCAAAATCTCCCATAAAATGCATAGTTTGTTGCCTCTTCTGAGTATGTCTGGTTACCGCCATATGGTCATTATTAATTCATATTTATCCTCAGAAAACATTATCCTTAGGGGTGTGGTGAAAATGTATAGGAGAGAAAAATACAGGCAAATGAGATTTTGGCTTTTAATCACAGATTCAACAATCTGGTCACACACCAGACTTCTGGTCTTACAACTAAATGCCTAGGAATAGAGACAAAACAAAACAAAAAACAGAGAAACGTAGCACGATCTGTCATTATTACTCTTCTTGGTAGGTGTAAGGTGTTTGTACAGTTGACCCTTGAGCAACACAAGGGTTAAGGACGCTGACCCCCGTGTGGTTGAAAATCCATATACAGCTTTGGACTCCTTAAAAACTTAACTACTAAAGCCAATTGTAGACTGGAATCTTACTGAAGATATAAACAGTCAATGAACACATATTTTGTATGTGACATGTATTAGGTACTGTATTCTTACCATAAAGCTATCTAGAGAAAAGAAAATGTTATTAAGAAAACCATAAGGAAGAGAAAATACATTGACAGCACTGGACTGCATTTATGGAAAAAAAGAATCTGTGTATAAGTGAATGCACACAGTCCAAACCTATGTTGTTCAAGGGTCAATTATATTAGTTTCACATGGGCTGCTGTAAGAGAGTACCTCGAATTAAGTGACTTAGAACAATAGAAATTCATTGTCCTACAATTCTGGAGGTTAGAGGTCCAAAATTAAGGTGTTGGTGGGACTGTGTTCTCTCTGAAATTTAAAAGGGAGCCTTCCTTTGCATCTTCGTTGCTTCTGGTGATTTGTCATTAGTCTTTGACTTGCCTTGGCTTGTGGATACCTCACTTCAATCTTCTGACCTCACATGGCCTTCTCTCTGTCTCTCATGTTGTCTTCCCTCTGTTCCCGTCTGTGTGTCCAAATCTGTCCTTATGAGGGTGTCTGGCATATTGGATTAGGGCCCACCCTGACCCCATTTTAATGTGGTTACATCTGCAAAGACCTTATTTCCAAATAAGGTCACATTCTGAGATGCCATAGGTGAGGACTTCAACATATCTTTTGGGGGGACACAGTTGAAGCCATAACCTCATGATACAATCATATCATTCTTTGGACTTAAGCTTTCCAGATACAACTTGTTATTCCTCTTGTGGAATATTACATTGCTTAAATCGCCTCTAGTTCGTCAGCTATCAGATGCTTTTCCCTAGCAGGCTGATGTAATTAGGGAACTAATAACTGGATCAATAAGAAAAAGAGCGTGTTCTTTCATGTTTTCCATCTGTTCCAGTGATTCACTTAGGACTTTCTGTGTGTGTGCGTGTGTGTGTGTGTCTGTGTCTGTGTCTATGTGTGTGTGTGTTGCCACTGAATACAAGGTTGTTAAAAGTATGAGACTGACACGAAGTAGAAGAAGGGAAGGTACAGGGTCTGGATTGTTCTCTGGTAAAGGTCCAGGAATGTCATCCTTGCAGGGAGGGGTCATCCTGAGGCATGATGTGAAGGATGACAGTCTCATATATGTAACTTTGTATAAACAACAAATTTTTTTAAAGATTTTATTTATTATTTGAGAGAGAGAGAGCAAGGGGAGAGGGACAAGCAGACTCTCTGCTGAGCACAGAGCCTGACACAGGGCTCGATCCCATGACCCCGGGATCATGACCTGAGCCGAAATCAAGAGTCGAAGGATTAAAACTCAATAAGCTATCCAGGTACCAGATCTTGTTTAGAAACAAGAAATGTTTCTAAAGATGTTAATTGTTTGGACAATATACTTTATTTTAGTGTTGCACGAAGCACGTTGGGTTGAAGCCACGCAGGACTATTTAAAGAGCATGCAAGCTAATGTGTTGCTTGTCCTAGGAAGGTTTCACTGCTATCCATGACGCTATCTGTGAATACCACTTTGTGGAAAATCCCATATGCCTTCTGATTCCAGGCACCTCATGGAAAAAATTGCAATTTTAATTTTTGGCCTTTTGAAAGGTAGTTTTAAAGGTAAATATAAGTATACTTTATGATTAGAAATTATTATTAAAATAATGTAAGTAGAAGGAAACACTGGCTTATATTACTATTAAAATATTATATCCATTGTAAAGAAATCTGAAAATGATAGAAAGCTGTAACAAGTATGTGTTACCCATAGTTCCACAATTCAGAAATAACCACTGCTAGGATTTTACATATTTCCTTCTGATGTATTTCAAGTTTTTTTGCAGTACTTTAAATAAAATTAGTGTCCATGTATGCATGTTTTACAATGTATTTTAAAGTAAATAATATAAGCATTTGCATATCATTCAATGATTTTATAATGCTTACTATTGAGTGATTGTCTAAATTCTTTTTTTCTCTTTGAGTGTCAGAGCTTTTTTAATTAATAAAGTAATACATGTTAATTTTAAGTTATTTTAAGGACCCAGATAACCAAAAGAAAAAATACCAACGGCCTCCAATCTTACCCTTCCAGAGATAACTAGTAATAATATTATGACATACATTGCATGGCAGTGTAGTTGTCTGAATTTCTGTCATACACTGTTTGTAGCATTTTTAACCTTTGTAATTCCAGCACTTAGTTCAGTGCTTAGAGCATAGTGGTTTCTTGATATACTTATAGTCAGTGAATGAAGAGAGGGAGAAATGAACACGTATGTGAATGGGAAGGCTGCAAAGATCCAGCTTGCGGTAGAATAAAATTCATTTCAGACTCAGCAACTTCCAGTGGATGGAGAGACAAGGTAGCTAACCAAAGGCTCTTAATGAATAGGAGCCTGCTCTTTCTGTTCATCTGAATCAGCCTCTAGGCAGAGAATTCAATTTAATTTTTCTCCCATCAGTCAAACGGAAGAGCTGAAAAAGCAAAACCAGAGACAAGGGAGGCAGGAGGTGGAACAGACTTGGATGAGGAGATCAGCAGCTGATCTCTTGTTCTTTCTCTGTTAGGAAGAGCACGAGAGGAGAGGAGCCATGCTTCTCCCAAGGGTGAGTCCTAGCAGGAGCTGTGGTGGAGGCATTCTGCCACTACCTGATCCTCCATGATGGAAGGACTGATGACTTCTCTGGAGTACTGAGACTCCAGCAGAGTCAGTGTGACCCTCATGGTTCTTCCCCAGCTTGTTTCTAGAGTTTGCATCAGAGAAAGACACAATCATGCTGGGTTTTATTTGAATGGACTTTGGGCTCTGCTTCTATGTTGGTATCTGGGCTGACAGAAAGTTTGATATCTTTGGGTTATAGAAAGTTCCAACCAAAGTCTGTTCTGTATTGAATTGGGAAACGTGTCTTAAGTCTGAGCATCTGTCTTTCAGACACCTGCCATGGGAAGGAGAGTGACTTATTTCTTAAAACTCTGCATGGAAATCTCAGTCCTTGCCAAAAAAAAAAAGTTAGGATATATTCTTTCAAGTCCAATGAACTGGTTCTTACCAACTCTCTTCTTCCTCCCAGTACCCTCCCCAATATAAATATACATACAGATAAATATAGAAGCAGCCACAAATAGTTGGGTGTATAGAAAGAGAGACAGACAGGAAAATGGACAGACCACCTCCACCTCCTTTTGGCCGGTGACAGTCATCCCATCTCTTCTTCCTATTAAAAACTTCCCCATAAGCCAAGTTCAAGATCTTAACCATATTGACGCCTTTGTCCTTACTGTTTTCTTCACCCTGTAAGATCTCTACCCACCTTCTCTCCTGTCCATACCACCTATCTCCAAAGGCCTAGCTCAAGCTGTGTTGCTCCTGGAAGGCTTGTTGTTCCATTCACATTCCGGTTAATCTTGTCCATTTCTCAACTTCTAGAGCTCTAACCTTTGGCCAATTTTCCCCTTCGGTGTGGTGTGTGTATATTTGAGAGTTGTCTGTGTATAAGTTGAGAGATGGGGAATATTAACAGGGTTTTATATACATACATACATACATACATATATATATATATATATATATATATATGGTAAAAATATTGATGGTACCTAGACAGAGTGGTCGACTCTAGCTTGTGGAATAGAAAATGCTTGAGAGCAAGGGTCCAAGTAGTCATAACTGCCTTTCCTTCCTTTCAGTGTCCTTGTAAGGCTCAAAGGTATGTGAAAGAGCAGTGTAGTCTGCCTATTATTATTATTATTATTATTATTATTTCCATTATCAGTCAGAGCTATTATACTTCCAGGCACACAATTAAAAATAAACTCCATACTCTTGGCTAGCCTTTTATAGAAATGTTGGCCTTTCCCTTATGTGTTAAAAAGGGGTCAGACTCTACATCCATAAAGTAAGTGAATGTGGAATCTGACTTTATGAGCCATGCTGGGGGTTCTTTATTTTTCCAAAGTCTTGAGGCTCTTCTAGAATTTTTTTCTCATTCCATGAGTTACTATTCATTCTTACTTGCCCATTTTAATTATTGATTTATTCAACAGATATTTTAGTGAACACTTTATATGTATTGAAGGAGTATAAACACAACTAAATAATACAGACAAATCTGAAAGACATAACCACATTTTACCTTATGATAAATTCTCAGTGGAAACCAAAGATGAGTGCAGTGAATTGAGAAGGGGGAAGATGAGTGGCTTTACGTGGTTGGAAAAGCATTGTGGAGGGAGCCACCCACACTGTGTAATGTTAATTAGGCATAAGTATGACCTTATTTCTGTGAAGACCTGGGAGTATAAATAAGCATGGTATCCTTATTGGCAGTGAAGAGTCCATTTCACTTAGATTATATATAGGAGAGAGAGATTTAAGATTATACGTAGGAGAGAGAGGTTTAAGCAGTGAGAGAAAAAACCTGAACATCACAATATTTTGTACGTAATATAGGCTCTGATATCAGCTGATGAGTATTTTTACATGTGTTTTATTTTCCTGAGAACACAGAATCTACCTCTTCTTTATCTTCATATCCACCAGAGTGCCTTAGACGTAGGAGCTATTCAATAAATCAATTTTAAATAAATTTTGCTGAATTGTTTTGAAAGGAGCTAAAGATATCATGGAATTTGAAGAAAAATAAGAATTTTATGAAGGCTTCACCCCTGAAGTAGAGAACGATGGATGGCATCAGAAAAGATTTACATTCAGCTCAAAAAACATCAGTCGATTGGATATACCTTGAGCACCTACTCGGAGCCAGAAGTCACCAGAATAAGCGCGGCATGATCATACTCATAGATTTTTATCTAGATAAAATGGCTGCCAAGTTGGGTGTGTTAGGGACTCTGGTGTGCTGGAATGTCCTTATCCAGGGGGATGCCACGTGTATTTATGTTGACCTGTGCCCTTGATGCTTATGTTTTCCTCACTTCATTGTTTTGCAGCTCTACAGCTCCATGGACTTTGGAAGACGGTGGCAACTCATGCATGAACGCATCACACCCAACAGGTTTTACTGGTAAGCCCCATCTGCAGACCAGCTGCCCTCTTGGATAAAGAATTATTGGAGAGCATAGCACTCAGGATAATACTGACATCTTCAGCACTTGAAGACACGTGTGTTGTAGCGCTTTGCTACTTAGTGTGGTTCACGGACTGGCAGCATCAGCATCACCTGGGAACATGTTAGAAATGCAGAGTCTCAGGCAAGACTTCCTAAGTAGGAGTCTGCATGTAACACGGTCCCTAGTGATTCAGTGTATACATTAAAGTTTGAGAAGCGTTGGGCTAGGGTACTCCATGAGAAGGTCTCTTAGCTGGTGATCTTAGCTGAGTGCTATTCTCCCTTTTTGGGGGCAAAGTGTATATTTTGTGTTCCTAGTCTAAAAGCAGTATTTCTTAAAATGTACTCTTAAGAACACTAGTTCTGCAAAATGCTTCACGTCGCGGAAGCATTTCTATGGTCAAGCAATTTTAAATAATGATTATTTAACTCTGCCTGACTCAAGGTGCAGGGTTCATGTTAGGATAGTTAAGACTCTGGAGAAACCCAGAGACTGAAGAGGCCTCCCAGACTTCTTTCAGTAAAGAATCCTTTTCCCATGTCACACATGATAAATCCTTCAGAACAGCTTCTGTGGAGCACATTCTGAAAAGCCTTTTTTAAGAGTGAGTATATATGTTCTAAATGGAAAATTAGCCCTCCCCCTATCATAAAGTCTTTTTATTAATTGGTGTTCCTTTTATATGTGAATGCTATTTTTACCTTGGTTGTAGCAAGCTAAACGTGGTTTGGTATAATTTCATATATTATTCTTCCCTGCTGCAATGTGAAAATGCTTCTTACTTGAATCCTGCTTTCATCAGCAGAGGTATGGCCAAAGGAATAGAGATTAGGAAGCTTGCACCCAAGTGTTTAATATGCTTAATTATATGCTTAATTAAATCAAAACCAAAATTAAACTTTGAAAGTAGTTACTATTTCCTATCTCTTTTTAAGCACCTTAGTTCAATGGCTTTAAAAAGTCATGAGATGGCCATTTTTGTCTTGTATAAGGTGTGTGTGTGTGTGTGTGTGTGTGTGTAGTGGGGGATGGTAATGAGTACTGTATGTGTATATATATATACATATATGTATATATATGCTTGTGTGAATATATATATATATTCACACCAGCATCTTTGAAAGCAATGTCTCCACCCAGTCTCCTCTGTATGCACAAAACTATGGCCAGAATTCAGAAAGATAATTGCAGAAGCATCCTATGAAAACGCACTGTGTACCAACCTACTGATTGCACACAGTGAGTGGGGGGTAGTGCTCTTGACTCAACACCTGGCCTATCCCCACTTATTTTGCCCTTTTCAGGTTTGTACTGAAATTATTATTTGGTCTGTACTGTTATTACACTTATTACTGGGTCTGTACTTAGAACTATTAAGATTTTTAATAGACTAAGGCAGAAAAAGGAATTTGTTCCTCAGATATTCCAGCTATGAGACTACAGCCTTTTGCTCAGCCAAAAGGGACCAGTTTCTTGGTGTGCTATCACTCACAGGTCCCTCAAAAAGAAAAAAAAAGAAAAAAAAGAAGCCCTCTGCTATTTCTGGAACAAACTCTTGAGATAGCGAGGCTGTTGGCTGACTAGGAAGTCAGGCTGATGGAAAAGGAAGGTACAATAAACTGCATAAGCCTTGTCATCGTTTCTGAGGGAAATTAAATTAAGTGGATGAGGGGCAGCATTTTCCTGTGTTTTGCAAAGAGCAAGAAGAGAAGGTTCCAGCTGCGGTCTGCCCTCCCCCTTCCTTTGTGTAGCAGAAAGAATAAATCCCCAGGTCCCGATAATTGTGTTTCATCCCTCCTGTACTCTGTGATTCTTTCATATACGCCCCCATGGGGAAATATAAAAGTTAGTGCCCGTGCTGGCTAGCCAAGTGGTAGCTGGCAATTCTGTCTTTGTAATTATCACTTCTTCGTTTCTGATGTATAATTGCCATGATTATTCTTCTAGGCATCATAGGAGTTGCAGCAGAAGAGCTCACTTTACACAGATATTTTTTTCCCCCAATGACAAATCCGTGTCTGTCTAAGAGACATGGCCTGTATGGGTTAGGTGTAGAAACATTCACTCGGAACCTCCTTGAGAAGGAACAAAGTGTGCATCAGTCTGGTGTAGAGCCCTACGCTGGCTGAAGCGAGTACTCTTCAACTTGTGGTTCCCTCATCTGTATACTGGGAACAAGATTCTTCTTGTCAATTTCATAAGATTCTATAAAGGACCAGATATGATCAATTGGATACTTGGCAGTTTCATCTCTTCAATTTCATATCAGATTTATCAGTTGTGCATTATAAGTCATTAAGAATTATGCTTATTAGCATTTCCAAAGACCATGACACTTAAGTGATTCATCATTGTTCTGGGACACAAATTTGTATCTCATGCATGACAAGATTTGTATACCTGCGGACATCTGATTACAATTGGTCAGATCGGATTTACTTGGAGAGACCCACTTCTCAGCCTAACTTCTACTGCCCTCTACTCTTTATTGAGTCATAATTCTTGTGAAGTGGCACAGCCAAAACAAATCAACAAGAAGAAACCCTAAAACTATTTCTCTGGGAGAGATGGTGCAGTGAGGTGGTGGTGGGGACAGTGGGGACACAGTGGAGGGAGTGCAGTCATGCTAAAAACAAAGACATTGAGGTGAAGGATGATGTTAATACTATTATCTTGTATGTAGACAAAGAGAGTGAACATGCAATTCACAAGTAATATCTCCCATATATTGTTATCTATAATTTGGAGATTTGCAATCATCTAGGGATAGATTCTTTGTGAATGTAAAGTTTCTTCCTCATGCTGCCTTCAGCTGATGGAAAATAGCACCTGGAAGGGATTTGTGAGAAAAACACTGTTATCCAGAAGTGGATTTTGCCAAGGGTGTAGGAGGAAGAACCGACCACACAGACCTCATATTTGCTGTAATGGCTGTGGACGTGTGTTGGGACTAGAAAGGGGCTGCTATTATTTACCATTTCCTCCGTAGTGTCCCACAGTGCCTTTGAGTTAGGCAGGGCATGGGGCATAATATTCATTAGCAGCAATAATAAAAGCTTCATCTGGAGGTAAAATTTTCTGTGTGAATTCCAGATGCTGTAACCCCATCAAGAGAGGTCACCTAGGAATCTCATATTATGGAGTGATTCAGCTATCCAATGCATGCCCGAAGAATAGTACTAACTGACATGAAAACTCCTTTTATATGTGACCCTTTCACTCATTTGATACCTGGTTAACAAGCAGATCACCAGGCCTGTCCTACGTTACCATTTATCACCCCAACTGCTTCAGCAATAATAATTTGCAAGCAGAGCACAAAAGTGGAATGCGTGTCTTAACATAATTCCTTTCTTGTCTGCTTGGGCAAAGTTATCATGAGGAAAAAGTATGTGTTTTCTTTTGCTTTTGTCTTTTTTTAATATCCTACTGAGTTGCAAATGAATAGTATTTTCACTCTTCCATTGGGAGGTATTTAAGAAGCAGGAGCATTCTGCAGTGGGAAGATTGTTTTCTTTGCACATCCAGTGTGAATACTTGTGGTTCACAGCTTTGCCTTTAAGTCTCCTCACCCTCTCTAGGTGTTCAACTTCTTCTGGTATAACTTGGCTGGCCTCTACATGCCTCTGGTCTGATGGCATTTGCTTGTATAGCATTGTGAAAGAGAGAAAGAATGTCTACAATATCTCTTCCTTATTAACTTCCCCTTCATTTTTCTTTCTCCTGACAGATCAGGGTCTTTTTTGTTCCTGTTTCTTGCCATCACTGCAGGAGAGTGATCTGTTAAAGTAATAGCCCCTAAGGTCTCAGGGACTTAAAACTCTTAATCCTTTCCTGGGATGTTTGGGTTGCAACAATAACTGGTCTTGAGAGTAAGAAACCCTATAAGAAGTCAATAGATGTAGTGTTGGTTTCATTTATTTTATTTTATTACTATTTTTATTTAAATTCAATCAGTCAACATGTTAGTTTTTGATGTAGTGTTCATTGATTTAGTAGTTGTGTATAACACCTAGTGCTCATCACAATACATGCCCTCCTTAATGCCCATCACCCGGTTACCCCATCCCCCCACCCACCTCCCCTTCCACAACTCTCACTTTGTTTCCCTGAGTCAAAAGTCTCTCATGGTTTGTCTCCCTCTCTGATTTCTTCCCATTCCATTTTCCATCCCTTCCCCTGTGATCCTCTGTGCTATTTCTTATATTCCACACATGAGTGAAACCATATGATAGTTGTCTTTCTCTGATTGACTTATTTCACTTAGCATAATACCCTCGAGTTCTATCCACGTCAATGTAAATGGTGATATTTACAATAAATGGCTGTGTAATATTCCATCATATATATGAACCATATCTTCTTTATCCATTCATCCATTGAAGGACATCTCGGCTCCTTCCAGTTTGGCTATTGTGGACATTGTTGCTATGAACATTGGGGTGAAGATACCCCTTCTTTTCACTACATCTGTATCTTTGGGGAAAATACCCAGTAGTGCAATTGCTGGGTCATAGGGTAGCTCTATTTTTAACTTCTTGAGGAACCTCCATACTGTTTTCCAGAGTGGCTGCACCAGCTTGCATTTCCACCAACAGTGTAAGAGGGTTCCCCTTTCTCCACATGTAGTACTGGTTTTAGATCAGCCCACTTTTTTTTTTTTTAAGATTTTTTATTTATTTATTTGACACAGAGAGAGAGATTACAAGTAGGCAGAGAGGCAGGCAGAGAGACAGGAAGAGGAGGAAGCAGGCTCCCTGCTGAGCAGAGAGCCCGATGCGGGCCTCGATCCCAGGATGCTGAGATCATGACCTGAGCTGAAAGCAGAGGCTTTAACCCACTGAGCCACCCAGGCGCCCTAGATCAGCCTACTTTAGAGGGGCAGGAGGAATGTCCCTTGAGGACTGCTCATTTGAGCTGCTATGATGCCTGGTTTAGGCCGATAAGTGGCTGGTGTATAGGGACAGTCAGGGTGGGTTCTACGTCTCTATTGTACTTTGATTAAGGTCTGTGTACTCACTGTAGATTTCTAGTGATGGTTTGTGCCAGCAGCGTCTCTCTTCTGGTTTTCAGAGAGGCCATCAGAGAGGATAGCAAAAATGGAAAAGTACATAGGAGTTCCTTAGAAAATGCGTTTTAAAGGAGAAAGGGATGGCAGGGAAAAAGGTAACAGACTTAAAGTCTTCTCATTACAATCTTCCCTTTCCAAGCTTCTATTCTTCTTGTTTTCCCCAGTTTCTTTTTGTCTGCATATGCTCATTCATTCGTAGCCTACACACATTACATGTGAATTTCTACAATCTACTTTTTTTCCTCTTAATGTTCTATATAGCGATTTTTATGTTATTATAAAATCTTTATAACCATTATTTTTAATTGCCTATGCAATACTTCATTATATAAAGATATATATTTTATTACTGCGTTTTCATTTTATTGGACATTGGAAATTTTCACATTTTTGATTACCATAAATAACAGTTTCATTAATGTTTTGTGCATGTATCTTTAATATCTAGGATTGTTTTCTTGCACCAATGTCTAGGTAGCCCAAGTAAGAACTTGGACTATGTTTTTCCCAGTCTCAGCAGAGTGTCACATTGAAGTAATAATTATGACCCAAATTCACTATGGAAAGCATTTCAGAGCAATGCTGCATTTTTACTGAACATTTTCTTATATGGATTGCAAAGAAGCATTCTATCATATAGCACACAATGAGTCTTTCTAAAACTCCTTTGCCTGTATTTATCTCCAAAAGTCCTGATCATCTATGTTACTTTCTCATCTTTTCCTTCCCTTTCTATGGGCTTTCAGTCACAGAGGCTTGTTGTCAGAGCAATACCCTTCCAGATCTCCCCTCCCCTCTCCACCTACACCTACCTTCCTCCCCAAGTATCACAGGCTTTTCTTACGTATAGTGACCTCCCCTCTGTCCTTTACTTCTCCACCCATCACTCTCACCCCACTCCTCCAGCAAATAAGTGTAATATTTTTTAGATACACATCCCTTAGAACATGGAAGAGGGGGAATTGGTAATTGTTAGGGTTTAATATTTTTGGTTTGATCATCACCAGAAGGGAAATAATGACATCAAAATACATAAATTTTGAATATCTTTAAAACCTGTCATTAAAAATATTATCAAAGTTGCGACACCTGGGTAACTGAAGTCAGTTAAGTATCTGACTCTTGATTTCACCTTGAGTCATGAGATCAAGCCCGCATTGGGCTCCATGCTGATTGTGGAGCCTGCTCAAGATTCTCTTTCAGCCTCTCCCTCTGCCCCACCTCCTACTCATGCTCACTCTCTCTCTCAAAAAAAAAAAAAATCAAAGTTGTGTGCTAACATTCATTCCCACCTATAACATATGCAAAAACAAATCTATTTATAGTTAATATTTCCTCCTTGTGGCAAGCATCCTCCAAAATGGCCCACAATGGTCTCTGTCATCTGGGAGCCATGCTATTGTGTAGTCCCCTCCCTTTGAGTTTAGCTGAATTTTGTGACTTGATTCTAGTGAATAGAATGCGGCAGAGGTGATGAGGTGTCACTTGAGAGATTTGGATTCAAAAAGACAGTGGTTTTCATCTTAGGTGTGCTCTCTTGCTTGCTTGGCCAAAGCAAGCTGCCATGTTGTGAACTGCCCTATGGAGAGGCACGTGTGGCAAGTATCTGGGGGAGTTCTCCAGCCAGTAGTCAGTGAAGAACAGAGAGCCTCAGTCCAACCACTCAGTTCCAACAAGGAACAACTGAACCCTGCCAACAATTGCATGGACGTACTTGGAAGAAGTTCCTTCTCCGCTCATCCTTCAGCTGAGACTGCAGCCCTGGCCAACATGTTGATTGAATCCTTGCGAGGGACCTTGAGGCAGAGGTACCCACTTGAGTCACGTCCTGATTCCTGACCCATAGAAACAGGAAGGTAATAAATATTTGCTGCTTTTAGCCACTATGTTTTATGGTAACCCGTCATACAACAAGTGTGCCCGTGCCTTTGGAGAAGTGTTAATTTCACTTAAGGCAAAAACTTCCACGTGTCTGAGTCCTAGACCTACCCATCTCAGCGTAGTAGCAGCTCTGGGTGTAGAAGATATTGGGCAGAGAAGCAGGAGGTAAAAATGGGGAGTGATTACCTTGAGATAACATGACTGGTGTGAACTCTCTTGCATCTTTACCTCTATTCTGAACTCTGTACATCTCACCTGTTCTGGAATCGTATCTTCTGTTTTGCTTCAAAAATAGTCTCTTTTTATTCAACCAGGAACTCACTTAGACCCTAAACTATGATTCCTGAAGAACTACATGGCAAGTCATCTTTAGGCTATTAATACATTATCCACGACAGAGCCAGAGTTAAGGAAAAGGCAGAATGGCTTGCAATTGCTTCCTGGAAAATCAAGGTCTTTTGAAACAAAGTTAACATTATGGGCTGAATTTTTGAAGCTGCCTCTAAATGTGCATCTACAATTTTGCAAACACAGTCATTTGCAATCTCAAGTAATGGGATTTAGGCATCGACCTGATATAAGAGATCAGATTTAGAGGCCCTTTGCAAACCAGGGTATGCCACAAATAATATTTAATTCAGCTCTCCCTTACATTTTTAAAATGGTGCGGCAATTTAAAAATGCATTACATTCAAAATAATACATGCAAGGTCAGGAGGGGAGATGTGAAAACTCAGCTTGCAAGCAGAAATCGGCTTCTACTTTGCTGGTGGGGGCTGCCCATGCTGTGTGTCTGGTTGCATCTTGGCCTTGGAAGAGCTATGTTAATACTAAGAGCAAATGCAATGCTCAGAGAAGCTACCCATGGTAGTCAGCCAGGGCACTGGGGAAGAAAGAATGCTCACCACTTTGAATGAAATCAAGTTGTGTTGGACTCATGTGATAATTATGCTTAGCACATATGTGTTCTATGAGCGCCAGGAGGTAAGGGGACATATGGAGCTATATACTTAATGACTTCTCTATTATGAGGAGAAGATACCATTATTTGACCAGGCCTTGGGATATCTGAAAATACTTGTATGTGTTAAGCAGAATTCAAAAATGGCCACATCACTCACCTAATCCAGTGTAAGAAAAGTTCCAGGACACGATGGACATAGCATTCCTCTTTCTTTCCCTAGCCTTGGCTAGTGTCTCTGAAATGAGAGCTACATGACTTCTGAATGCTTATTCCACCTAGATGATTACATGGAGGACATGAGAATACCTATTCAGCTCAGAGACCGTGGAATCTCACTGATAAATAAGCCTGCAGAGGAGAGGAAGTTTGTGCTCCCAGTGGGTGAGATTCGAGTTGGTTATTGTCCTGTGAAGGCCGGATCAGGAGAGCCCCACCATAGAGTAGAGCACCTTGACCACTGTAGTCTTCCTGAAGCCCAGATTGCTCATGCAGGACTTACTCCTTACATGAGGAAGTGGGGAAAATGTACATATGGAAAGTAATGAATCATTCTACAGCCTCAAAATAGGGGATATGAGAATAGGTGGGTCAGGAAGAGGCTTCGGGAGAAAAGGAAGAGAAGAATGGTAAGCCAAGCAGCCCAAGGAGAAAACAGCAAATGGAAGGCTTGGAGGCTGTTGAAAATGCAGGTAGGATGCAGGGTTGTGGGCGGGAGGGGTCACCCTTTTTCTCACTGAGGAAATGGAGGGATGTTCTGTTCTAGCTTGGGTGAGGGGTATGTATTAGTTTGCTTGGGCTGTCATAATGAAATACTATAGCCTGGGCCGTATAAACAACAGAAATTATTTTCTCACATAACCAGAGGCCAGAAGTCTAAGATCAGGGTTCCAGATGCTTAATTTCTGAAGAGAGTTCTCTTCCTGGCTTGTAGATGGTTATCTTCTTGCTGTGCCCTCACAGTTGGAGAGGGAGAGCAAACTCTGGGGGCTCTTCTTCTAAGGACACCAATCCTTAGGGGTTAGAGCTTCAATATCTGAATTTGGGAGGGTGGGGGGTGTGTGGGGGTGCATGCTACAGATCAGTCCATAGCAGGTTGTCAAGCCGGGAAGAGCTTGGAAAGGAATATGAACTTTCTAGAGAACCTCTTACCAATAAGAATTCTGGAGCACAAAGGGCTAGACATATGGGAAAGATGGAGAGGCAATGCCAAAACTACACAAATAGTTTTAAAAAGAAATGAACTCATTTTACTTTTTTGTTTCCTGATTGTAGATATAATGAAAGTTTGTGGTAGATATTTTAGGAAAGGCAGGAAAAGAAAAAAGAAAATAATTATCTGTAATTTCATTGCCCAGAGAATGCCACTTAAAAAAAATCAAGTAATTCTTTTTTTTCGTTCCTAACACATCTTTCTTAAATTTTATTTATTTATGTATGTATTTGTGTTTATTTTATTTTTTCAGTGATCCAAGATTCATTGTTTATGCACCACACCCAGTGCTCCATGCAATCCGTGCCCTCCTTAATACCCACCACCAGGCTCCCCCATCCCCCCTCCCCCATCCCCTCCATAACGCTCAGCTTGTTTCTCCGAGTCCACAGTCTCGCATGGTTCGTCTCCTTCATAGACTTTCTTCCCTATTATAATTTTGAACATAAATATTTAAGTTTCATCATAAGTGAGATCATGTTGTTTATAAGATTTTTTATCTTTTAGAAATGTACTTCAACATTTTCCTGTACCATCCTCTACACTTTCCAAATATAACTTAAAACTTAAATTATTTGCATTGTATTCCAATTGGTGATATATAATAACTTATTCATCATTTAACATTGATCTTGCTTCTAATCTTTTGCTATTAAAAAAGCATTGGAATATTGTTTTGAAAACCTTTAAGTAATTATTTGTCCAAAGTCTGATTATTAAAATTTTTAAGGGTAGAGTACCAAAACAATATATATATAATATTGTCGTGCCAAATTATTCCCCAGAAAGTTTATGCTGGTTTCCACTCTAACTAGTAAAATACCACTTCACTACACTTCATAAAAATTTAATTTAAAAAAGTAATCTAATTCAATATGCAAAAATGGATTTTCCTTGTTTTAATTTGCATTTCTTATCAGACCGATGAGTTTAGACATGTTTTCAAGTATTTATTAGCCATTGTATTTCTTTTATGTGGCCATCTGTTTTTTCTTCTTCTTTATTATGAGTTCTTTATATGGTCTTTCATTTGTTTCAATATTGTACCCAGTTTGTTCTTTAGGTTTTAATTGCCTTGTGATTTTTAACATACTTTTCAGTTAAGAAAATTGATTAAATCTTTCTATTTTACCCATTATAATGTCTTCTATTACTTCATGTTCAGATAGTGTCCTTGACCTATGATCACGTGAACATTATCTTAAGTTTTCTGATTTGTAACACAGCTTTATTAAATAATATGCATTGTATATTTTTATATATTAGATATACATTATATATAATATATACTATGTATAAAGTATTATACTTTATACTAGTTTGTAGTATATAAACTAGATAATATATAGCATAAAAACACTGAGCTTTCTTTGACACTATGCTTCAGAAATCTCATATTAATAGTTGTCCATATCATCTTATGACCATATTATAATCAGCTTAATAAATTAATCATTTTATTCATACTGATGAATATTTTTAGAGTTTATAGGATTTCTATTTTTTTTTTAAGTAAAATCAGATCAATGAACATGTTCCCACTTAGTTCTGTGCTCATGAACTGTTTCCTCTGATGATTTTCTGCAAGGGAAGCTCTAGTCCACATTAGGTACTTTGATGTTGGTAGCATTAGTCAGCTTTTATTTTACTGGATTGGTTGGTCCTCTGTGCTCTGAGCTGGACTTTACTGTGTTTAATTATTGTTTATAACACAGCATAGTGCCTAGCTGGGCAAGTCTCCTCTCCTGCAAGACCTAACAAAATAAAACAAAAATAGAACCCTGACTTCTTTTTCAAAATATTCTTGGCTTATCTTACTCATTTATCTATCCAAATGAATTTGGAATCACTTTGTTATGTTCCAAAATCTCCCACTCCCCCCGCCCCACCAAAGCAACTAATTAGACTATTGATTAGAATTGCAGCAAAGCTATGAATTCATTTGGAGAGAGCTGGATCTTTTTCAATATCCAGTTTTCATTTTTGGCCACATGGTTTGTCTCTTCTTTTTTTCCACTTCTTTGTGTTCTTCAGGAGAGCTGTATGATTTTCTTCATATGGGTCCTACACATTTCTAGTTAATGTTTTTTCTAGGACTTTTCACTTCTGGTGCTGCAGTCAGTAAAGCTGTTTGGCACACAGCATCTCTCTTCAGATTGGCATGATTGAACTGGGTAACCGTGATGTGTGGCTGTAATTTGCCTGCATGCATATAGAGTTGGTGACATTAGATACTTTACACTATAAAGAAAATATGTCTTTTAAACTTTAAGTGATTAGGAGAGTACAGTGGGACTAGAGATTCATTCTATTGGGGATTTTGGGATCTACATGGGAGGAGAGCTCTGCCCTTAATTGCTGTATGACAATTGTACTTGATCTCTGACCAATGCCCCACTAGTCAGAAGGGGCACCAACTGGCAGATCCCATTATTGCCTTCTGGACGAAAGCCAGTCTTCTCAGCCCGGCACATAATAAGTACTTAATAAACATTAGTTATAAAATTAATAATAAAACAACTTATAAGCAGATAATTGGAAGCAGCGACTATCGTCATAATTTGGTGGCAAATAGAACTTAGCGTCTCTTTGAAACTAAACAAGGTTAGGTGTGTCTGAATATCTTTTCTTTTTTCCCACATTCAACTCCCATTGCCTAATAGTTGACGTTTGCATTTCTGATCTGTTTTTCTGGCTCTCAGCATATGTCTGTTATTATACGTGTTAAAACTATTTTTAGAGAAAATTATTTCTGGCTCGATGTTAATAAAATTAAACAAAATTCATAAGACCATAAATCAAAGATTGTGCTGTATGAGATGATGTGTGCTTTAACAGGTGTGATGCAGATGTTGAGACAAGTCCATGCAGATTGCCCAGGGACCATGGCCAGAAACGGGAAATACCAGACTATTAGAGCGAGCGTTATCCCTCAGAGGCTGCAGGGCTTGGCTTAGCCTGGTATGCTCAGCAAAGGCTTCTTGGAGGAGGTGGGATTGCAGAATCTTGAAGAGTGGGTTGAACTGGTGAGGAAGAAAGGGAGGCAGGTTTTCCTGGGAAGGGGGAATAATTGGAACAAAGGGGAGGTCATGATTGGAAGCCGTGTTTGGAGAGAAGTTAGTAGATCTGCTAGAATAGGGTTTCTCAACCTCAGCCTTGTGGGTATTTTGGTCTGGATGATTGTCCTGTGCATTGTCAGAGGTTTAGCTGGATCCCTGATCTCTGCCCCATGAATGCTCACGTCACCCCTCCCCAAGTTGTGACAACCAGAAATGTCTCCAGCTATTCTGATACCACCAAATATTCTCTGAGAAGCAGAACCACCTTCCCAGGCTGGCCCCTGCCAGGGAGAACCACTGAGCCAGAACAACAGGATTTGCAGTGAGAGGCAGTGAGACATCAAACTGGAAGTAGACTGATTCAGATTGTGTAGGGCCTTACTTACGGGGAAGTGATTTAGACTTGTCACTCTGGCTAATGGAGGGCATTCGTCTTTTGTGTAGGTGAATGGCATGTATACATGTTTTATGAAGATTTATTAACATATGGTACTTTTTTTGAGATGCTTAAGTGCATTTCTGTGCAACTCACTGTCAGTAGATAAGCTATTGGTTTTTCTCAGGACTGATGCAAATCTTCTCAAGTATCCTGATCCTGGGTTCCATTCTGCAATGAGAAATTATGGAATTATAGACTTTAAAAAATATGTATATCTAGTATATATTTTTTTAAAAAATAACACATTTTTATGTACCTTTTAGTTGCTACAATGGCATTAAAATTTTTATTAAACTAAAGATTTAATCATTTTAACATGACACTTTTTATTCTTGTCATAATTTTTATACACATTAAAGCAATTTCTCACAAAATTATAGCTCTAATATGTGCCCATTTAAGATCTTTCTCTTTTTTTACTTATACCTAACCTAAACAGTTTTCTGTATGTATACATAATTTCATAAAGATAATTTTGATGGTGGCAAAATATTCCACTGAATTAATATACTCTCATTTAGACTAAAGAATTATTGAAAAGTCAGAGTAGAAAGGACCCTGTAATAATATGAAGTTTTTCTGATTTCTCTGACAGTGCTCTACAGGGGTTCCCATAATTTGCCCCAGGAACTACATGATTCAGAGAAAAACCTGTAAGGTGCTTAGTGATCAGGTCCTTGGCCTCCCTTTTTTGCTTCAGCCAGAACTACTCAGCTTCTTAATTAGTTTTATATACTAGGC
>LNAC01000271.1:1138055-1359636 GCA_002007465.1 Ailurus styani | reverse complement strand
ATGACTATTTTCTACTTTCATGGAAGAGGAGATTTGGAAGATGGATTACATAATTGGGGGAGCCATCCCTCCCTCCCTCTCTCCCTCCTCCCCTCTCTCCCTCCCTCCCTCCCTTCCTTCCTTCTTTCCCTTCTTCCTTCTCTCCTGTGAGATGTGTTAGGATTTTTCCAGAGCAGAGAGAAACTCAGTAAATGGGGTAGAGACAAATCTGTGACTTGCGCTACATTGTGGAAAGAGACTTTGAGTAGGAGTTAGGGCTTCTGGATGCAAATTCTGCTTCTGCCCCTGGAATGGAAACAGCCCTTGGGGGTGCTCCGAGATTTCTCAGGCCCTCTGTGTCTTCATCTGTAGAATTCAAAGGGCTCACCAGAAGGCCTTGGAGGCTTTGTTACAGTGGTTTCCCCGTAGGAGTCCATGATCCCCTTGGGTGTTGGTCTCTGGCATTAGGTGGTGGCAGAAGAGGAAATCCTGTCCACTCCTTTGACTGTCAGGGAGAATTTTGTTTCTCAGTTGATGGTCAAGGGAGAACTGCNCAGAAGAGGAAATCCTGTCCACTCCTTTGACTGTCAGGGAGAATTTTGTTTCTCAGTTGATGGTCAAGGGAGAACTGCAGTGGATTGACCGAGGTGCTTATTAAAAATGCAAATGCTTGGCTCTCACTTCAGAGCTCTTGATCTGAATCTCTAGACCTGGACTTCAGGAATTGCCACATTAATACTGTCTCCTGACAACTCCTTTGCACCTTAGGTTTTTGAAACCAGAAAAAGTCTTTAGGAAATGGTTTTGAAAACCGGGGAGGCCAGTTAATGGACTACCAAGTGTTGTGCTTCGAGTTGTACAGACTGGGTCCCCTTGCCAGAAACCTCCCCCTTTCTCGGCAGCACTTGCCAGCCCCAGTTAGAGAGTTAGTTGCAGCCAGTGGAGACACGGCCACCTCCGGGCATCTTTGGAAATGCACACGCTCCGTGCTAAATGAGATAATATATTTAGGTGCGCTTTGAAAGCTGTAAGACATTACTGAAATGTTTTATAACTGCAAAATGCTGTCTTGATGTTAGTCATTATAAAAATAATGCCTCTAGTTTTTATAAACACTATGGCACGAATGAGGTTATTGATTTCTCTCTATGTTCATTTAGATGTACTTACTGAGCAATTCCGTTCAAGGGATGGTTTTGAGTACCTTCTTGTGAACTCTATATCCATCTAAAGGGACATAAAGGGCCATTGATGTGGGTTGTTCCAGTTCAGAGCTCTCTGGAGTAATAGAGTTATACATCCAAACCTGATGCCATGTAATTTTGTGGTGCCTTTTGACAATACACGGCAAGTACTTCCTCACCCCTTGATTGTGGGTTCATACCTGTGACTTGCTTTTTCCAAGCTTAGTATGTGACATAAGTGGAAGCTTTTAAAGTACCTGCCCCATTGGCTGTGCCTCTCTTACCTGGGTCATGGCATGGTCGCTGTGGTTCCCCAGCCCTAGGCTCCGTAATGAACACAGGATGCGTGCCTAAGCCCACACCTCTGAGAGGAGCCAAGCTCCGCTGGATTTGTAGCATGGAGCAGAGTCTCCCATAGCCCAGATGAGAGAAACCAATCCCCAGCTGGCCCCTAGATGTATGAACACAATAAAGAACAATTGTTGTGAGCCACTGAATTTGGGGATAGCTTATTATGCAGCAAACGCTAACTGATACATCCGGACAAAGAAAAGTTGAGACAAAGGGACAAATATCTGATATACAAAGGACAATGATGAAGTGGCCGACGGAGCTACAGCTTGTGATAGAGGGTGGCAGCAGCGAAGTCTTCACAGAGGAGGTGACATTGGGGAGGAACCTAGAAAGGTAGGCTCTGTTCCAATAAGCAGAGCTTGTGTGTGGGCTCCTGGTCGAAATTTCAGGCAGAGGAAGGAGCAGGGGGAGAGCTTCCAAAGTAGGGGAGCATGGGATGTGTTTAGGAAATTGTTAATAGTTGAGGTTGTCAGGAATTTCACGTTCTATGCTTGTGGGAGAAGAGATACTGATAAGGTTGGAAGAGAAGATTAAAGCGATGGCTGAGAGACCCTAAGTGGCACGTGGGAGATTTTGCAGTTAATACCTTACACCTTGAAGGGTTCTGCTCAGGGCCCGGGCATGCTCAGGAATGGCCTTTAGGAAAGTCATTCTTGCAGTGGGAGGAAGGGCAAGTCACTGGAGTCCAGGTGGCTTGTTAAGGCTATTACTTGGAGTAGGGAGCACTAGAAAGAAGAGACAAAACTCTAGGAAATTCCAAAAAATGAGCTTTGCGATTAAAAGAGAAAATGAAGGGAAAAATAAATAAATGAGGAAAAGAACCTCCTGAAGAATAGAAAATAAATCCATATCCTTCTTCAGTCCTAGAATATTATTTCATGGTTTCTTAATATCTAAAAACTCAAATCGTACTTAGAAGTAAATGGACAGGCTTTGATGACCACAGATTTATAGACATTAGAAATNAATATTATTTCATGGTTTCTTAATATCTAAAAACTCAAATCGTACTTAGAAGTAAATGGACAAGCTTTGATGACCACAGATTTATAGACATTAGAAATAAATCTTTTTTTTTTAAAGATTTTATTTATTTATTTGACACACAGAGAGAGAGATTACAAGTAGGCAGAGAGGCAGGCAGAGAGACAGGGAGAGGAGGAAGCAGGCTCCCTGCTGAGCAGAGAGCCCGATGCGGGCCTCGATCCCAGGACGCTGAGATCATGACCTGAGCCGAAAGCAGAGGCTTTAACCCACTGAGCCACCCAGGTGCCCTAGAAATAAATCTTTTAATGGATGTTCAAATACGGCATGAGGTCTGCACACTTTGTGGAAAGCCATGCTCTGGACTTAGGTATCGTTTCCCCCAATGGAAAAAAGCACTGAATCAATGTTCTCTGCNTGTTCAAATACGGCATGAGGTCTGCACACTTTGTGGAAAGCCATGCTCTGGACTTAGGTATCATTTCCCCCAATGGAAAAAAGCACTGAATCAATTGTTCTCTGAGTGGTTTTGTTTGTTTCTGTTTGTTTAATTTTTTGCTTTTTGTTTCTGGCATGGGTGGATGTTTTAGATAGTGTTCCCTTGGTAAGTAGACTTTACAACAGAGGTTTGTGGTGTGTAAGAGACTTCCTGGGAACTCTGAGGTACAACATTCCCTTTGAGGGATGAGGGAAGATGGCGGGCAGGGAGGAGGTGGGGCTGCCATGCAGTTGCCACAGCTGCTCCCAGGGGGCTAAGTACCTGGGATGGCCCTGCAGACACAGCCTGTCTTGTGCCAAAGGATTCAGCCTTCATACCTTCGCATTGACCGGCCATAAGATGAGGGCTGCCCCTCAGGAAGGGGTGTGACCTTGGTGAGGTGGCTGTCATCAGCTGTGGAAAATTCTCAGACAGCAGCTGAGCTGGGAGTCATCAGCCACACATAGGTTTCCAGCACTGGGGAGGGAAGGCCTAGGACAGAGCAGGCTGCGGACCACACGCCATTGTGTCCACTTCATCAGGGAGAGCGAGGTGTACTCCTCATCCTTCTCCTTGTTCCTACAAGGGACATGAGTTTTGATAAAAACAGCAATAAATAACAGTGTAATAATAAAATGCAAGGTAAGAGAATAATAAATACGTATGTAAACACTGACTATAACAACTTACCATTTAACATTGTGCTAAGTTCATGGCACCCGTTAATAGGCACGCAGGCAGAACAACGTAGCAGCCCAGTGTTGGGTTGGACACAGACCGCTTAGGGTGGACTCATATTTGTACTGCTTTATTAGCTGTGTGATCTTGGGCTCAGGGCCTCAGTTTCTTTGTTCGTAATGCAATAGCATTAACACCAATAGTCTACTCCCTAGGGTTATAAGTGTCCATGTGAACCAGAAAATAGCGGGGCTGGTCTTTTCTAGTTCAGAGCTGGTACCGTCAGGTTTGGTTTTTGGTGTTTGTGGGAGGGTAGGCCGGAGAAGCGTGCTGTAACAGGGATCCTGCTCAGCGAGGGGGTGTCAGGTACTTTGGGGGTGGGAGAGTCAGGGCTGAAGGTGCAGGGAAGGGCAGAAATGTGATAGGCAAGAGTTGTGTTAAGCTCACCGTGTTGGGCATGCTTCTCTTGGCAAGGGTGCCGCTGTCATACGAACGACAAAACCTAGGGAGACCATACCTGGTACCGAACACCCACCCTTGGCAGTTTGTCCAGGGGAGCTCCATGCTTTCTGACTTTGCTCCATGCCGTGGATTGTGTCGATTTCGGTGGTTCCGTTCAGCCCCACCACAGCGCCAGGCTCCGGGGGACACTCTTTGATAGAGGGGATGATCTTTTAGGCTCAGAAATCTACCCCAAATATAAAAAGACGCTCATTGCTCCAGGTGCGGTTGCCGCACTGGGAAGTGGGTGAGACCAGAGAGAAACAGCAGCGGGGAGGTGACCACAGAGAAACTTACGGTTGTATGTCATTAATCACTAATTGCTGAATGATTTTATTATATGGCAGCCATAAAATATCACTTGAGGTTTTACAGCCAATTCTAGCTTTAAGAAAACAATTCCTTACGTCAAAATGACTATTAAATTAAGTGATTCCATATTAAACATCCTATGGACGCCAGATGATTTATGGGGCTGGGTAATGAATAGGAACCTTTTCCTTCCGGCTGCTCGGAGGAGATCAGCAGCCATTTCTGGAGCAGCCATTGACCTTGGGAGCCCAAGACAGACAGGCTGGCTCCTAAGAGACACCTGGATGATTAGAGGGGCGGGAGTCTAGAGAAAGCAGGCCTAGCACCCTCATTTCACGGATAAGGAAACTGAGGCCAGAAGGCAAAGTAGGTTACCCATATTCACTGTGTAGACTCGGTAACTATTGTGCTACTGTTCCCAGTGATTATGTGGTTTTCCTATTATTTCCAGCTGTCCTTATTGTCCCCATTGTTTGTTTATTTCCTTTACTGTCCCCATTTTACAAATGCCAGACCAAATCTTGGGAGCCTCTCTTGCGTGTTACCTCCACATAACCACTGTGGAGGTAAGACGCAATGCCTTTCAGTGACACTCTCTGTATGTGTTGCCTTGAATTTGCTTTTACGCGTTGTAGGTGGGATAGACCAGGAAAATGGCCTCAAACGGAATTGTTTCGGCCTGCCAGCATGCTTCCACGGAAGCGTTCGCAGCTGCACACTCGGAGCACTGCGGGTCACTGACTATGTACCAACACAGTCCCTTCCTTCAAAGAGCTTATGCTCCAGCTGGGAGGCCTGACCATGCATGTCAGACGCCCTGCGTTCACCTGCGTGCTGCAGGTCGTTTGTGCCCCAGGAGACCGACGCGGAGTGTATGCCTCCCAGGTGATGGCACTTGAGCTAAGTCTGGCAAGGTGAGACCTAGCAAAGCCCAAAGAAGGGGGGAGGAATGTTTCAGGCAGAGCAGCAGCGGGAGCCCGAGGTTCAGAGACAGAAGTCACTGTGCTGTCTGGAGGCGCTGAGAAGCTCGGGCTTTCTGAAGCTCGCCAGCTAAGCCTTGACCAGACCGGACACGGTCTGACTGAGAAGGGCTTACGATCCCGGCAGAGGCATTGAAACTCCTGGAGCTCATGTTGTCTCGGTGTTTATTTTTGCTGACTTCTCTCATGACCTACCCATGGCACTTACCTCTCTCCGCTCCTCGACGAGAAGCCTTTTCGAGGCAGGAGTCCTGCTAGGTTGTCTCTGTCTACATTGCCTCCCACACTGTTAGCTACACGGATAGTTACAGAGAGGCAAGAAGGACAAAAGGTAGGAAGGAGTGGGGACAGGACCGGAGGCAGGGCAGGGAGGGAGGAGAGAAGCGATGTCCTGTGTTGATGAAGGGCCACAGAAGTGTCTAGATGTGAGGAGCCACCCTGGAGAAAACAGAGCAAATCAGCCAGTAGCTTGAAGAGACAGGCTCAGCTCCTTGACTTTGCCGGGGTCTTCCTCACCGTGGCAGCTCTGGGCAGGCTGTTAGCTTCCCCGGCGCCCGCACATGGCCCTGGAGTGCTACCCCACAGGACTTCGCCACTCACTAACTCATCCTTTTCAACAAACGTGGGTCGTATGTCAACCAGGAGCCAGGCACTGTACTAGGCTCCGGAATGTGGTAGGCCAGGCCCACATGGTCTCAGCTCCCTGAGCACAGTCCAGTAGGGAAAACAGACAGTGACCAAAAATCAGAGAATTAAAGATGGGATTGCAAACTGTGCTAAAAGCAATAAAGGACAATTAAAGCTTGCCATATGATTGTTAAACTGACAGACTCAGCATAATCTGGGAGTCTGAAAGGCCTGTTTTCACTCTGTGTGTGCGTGTGTGTATGTGTGTGTGTGTGTGTGTGTGTGTGTGTGTGTGTGTGTGGTGTGTGGTGTGGAACCTAACCTAGTCAGAGACACAAATAAACTCAACAAAAATCAAAACATATAAAATGCAGGTAGGAAATCTTCCTGCTGTGTCCATCAGTCTTAATCTACCTGTGAGTGACTATGACAGGCTTCAGTAGTTCTGGCTGACATCAATAGTCCTGGTACTAACCTAATTCTTCAGCTAAGAAACTGTGCGTTTGTGGTTAATTGCCTCCTCAACATTAATGTCAGCTTCCTTACCTGAAGAATGAGGAGTTGGTACCAGCATCATTGCTACTCTGTGTGGTCCAGGGACTAGTGTTGATCCACAAACTCTCACTGACCTGTGATAAGATAAGTACAGATAAGTACATCCACTGAGAGTTTTTTTAGAAATTTGACATTCTGTGATATTTTTATTGCATTTACAAAAATATCGGTTTGCAGTAATTTGGGGAAAATATATTCCTCCCAAGTAGTTTGAAAACCAACCACACAAGATGCCCTCTGATAACTCTTCCAGCACAAAGAATCTTTGTGTTTAATTGGGTGGGATGGAAACTTCTAGGTCACATTATAAAATACCCAAGGTGAGATCTAGAGCCTGGAGTTGAGTGATTATGAATGACAAGATGTTATTCTGGAAAAACTCTCTTCAGCCTGGGTCTCTGAGACATTAGGCAGGTCAACTCTGGTGCACGGATAGAGCCCAGGAGTCATAGTCTCATCAGAGTCAAATGTTGGTCATTCTAAGAAGATAGCCACATGTCCTTTTCTGGCAAAGCACCAGATCTCCAGGCCAAAGATGAGCACACCAGACCTAGCTCAGAGCACCTCCATAAAAGAGGTCAAAGACAAAAGATAGAAAAATCTGGTAAACTCAAATGACTACGCATATATGTACTTGTTGTTTGTTCTTCTTGATCCATTTGAGTCCCATCAAATTGCTCGAAAGCTACTTTGATTTATAAATGGAATTTAGGAAGTGAGTAGTGTGCAATATAAGCAATTTAAACTTTGAAAAGTAGCTCCCATGAAGCAGAGTAAAGGTACTTAAAGGATTTCTATTTCCCAAGACCCTAGAATACAATGAATTAGAGTGTCTCTGTTTAACTGCTGTTATGGATGGTCCCCTGAGTAAATGTTGTACTTTATAAAAAGCTAGTACTCAAAAGGGTTTTTTAAAAATTAATATTCATTCATGGGCTCATCCAGTGGAACAGTCCACAGCTGACATTTTGTGATCGTGTTGCACAAAAGACCTGGGTTCAAACTAAGAAGCAGCCCTCCCCTCCCCATCCCCGCCCCATCCTGTCCCGGCTGAAATCTTGCCCTATGAACAATTCCTTGGCTTCCCCTTCTTCACTGTTCAAGGCAGGAGGATCTGTTCTGGACTTGATCTTGCTAGGAAACAGTGGACTTCAGGAGGTGCAGATGGCAGAAGAAGGGTCTGGGTTTACAGGTTGGAAGAGCTGGAGATAAATTAGGGACAGACTGGGGCTGCCACCTCACTGGCCACAAAAGGCTGCTGCTCCTTCCTTGCCAGGAGCAGAACCTGTGAGGGATTGGGGATTTGCCACATTGAATTTGGATCATTACATCCAAAGACCTAATTGAATTTGTCATTATTCTCTGCCACTTATTTTATGGGCACCTAGCACGTGTCTCTCCATGCTTGAAGAAAGAGGATCATGATATATTGCCCAATACCAGTCATGACCCGCTTCCTTCCACTCTCTTATGTGATGCACCAAATGGCTCTTGCTCTTGCCACAATGTTTTTCTCTAATTGGCTCATCTCCTGTCCTTAGGTGGGTTTGTCCTAATCTTTACTGGACCCTCACCACTCACCTTTGCCCCTCTCTTCCCCATCCCTTCTTTTCAGCAATCACCGAGCCTCTGTCTGACCAAAAACAGAGGCTACATTTAAACACACCCTACTTTCCTTTGTCCCTCCCTCCCCAGAGTTCTCTCTGCTTGACCCTATTTCTCTGTTGTGTTGGAAGACTAGCCGTCCCTTCCTAGTCAACTTAAATTCCCAGTTATACATTTGTCCTGTCTCTTCCCCGCTTTTAGGGGCTTTGCTTCATCAGTTACCTTTTCTGTCCAGTAAATTCAAACTCTTTATTACTTTCCACCTAAACACATCGTTAGTTCTCTTCCATCCTGAAAATGAAAGGAAAAAAGGAAAGGAAACTGTCTGGTCTTCCACCCAAGTGACTTCCCTGTTTGTCTCCTTTTTCCCATTGCCAGATTTAATGAAATCATTATGCTGAATATGCTTCTTTCCCTTCAAACCACCTTTACACCCCCTCCGTCTGTTCTCCACACCGCTGCTCCCCATGATCACCAGGGACTTCCTCCTGCCAAGTCTTGTCCTTTCTCTTCATTCCTCATTCTGCCTGACTTCAGCAGATGTCCTCACTGTTGTCTGCTTCCTTCCGGAGTTGTCCTTCCTCGACCACTGGGATTTTCTTGTTTTCCTTTCTGTCTTCCTGACCATTCCTTTGCTGGGTCCTTCACTGCCTCCTCCTGATTTGGGGACCCTGTAAATGTCTGTGTTTCGAGGATGCTCACATCATGGTTGGTTTTGAAAAGATCCATTTTCCCAGAGAAGCGTACCCACTACTCGTCATCACTACTGTGAGTTCATGGAAAGCTCACCAAACCTTTCCCCCACTCTCCTCTCTCTCGAATTTCAGACTCACTCTTCCCATGCCCCGCTGGACAGCTCTACCCCAGTATTGCTCAGCCACTGCTGTGGTAGCTCTGCTGTGGTATTTCTCATATACTTCAAAGCCCAAAGTATCCGTAACAGAACATTTTGCATTCCCCAAAGGCACAAAAATCTCACCCCTCCCTCACAGTGGTTAAATTATTCCTCGTGATCTCACAGATTATCTCAGTGATAATATCACCCTCCATCTACTTGTCTAACTTAGAATTTCTCAAATCACCCTTCACGCATTCTCACAGCCACCCCACCCACTTGATCCCCGTGCCATTTTCTGACACCCGCAAGAACTTTTGCTCTTTTTTAGTCCCTGCTGGCATTTTCTTATACCAGGTGCTCCTCATCTTTTGCTTGGACCAGTTTCTTCTCTGCCGTCAGCTTTGCTACTACAGAGTCAGTCCTTTGTATTGCCTTGTAAGTTGTCTAAAATGCAGACAAAATGATGTTATCCTCTGGTTAAAACCTGCTGTTGAAGTCAAGAGAGAACCATAAAAGAATTTTAAATAAAAGTGTAATGACACACTGGTGAGTCATGATTACTTGTGAAGAGTGTCACAAAAATTTTGTGGCCAATAATAAATAACTGATGTTGATGAGCACTCTCTCCTCTGATTTTTTTTTTTTTTGGGAAATTTGAGGCAATTCAAGGTTATCAATAAAATTATGTCATTCTTGCATACTTGCATTCCTAAATGAACAGAAATCAATTGAAAGACAGCTAATGTGTCCCTGGCCTCTTCTCTCTCTCTTACTGACTGTAGTAAGCTGCATTTCTGCACAGGACATAAAGAGATGTGGTGAATGTCCATCATTGCTGCTCAGGATTTCAGTAAAGATGATTTGAGATTTTCTCAAAATCAGGGTATGCTCACCTGATTGTCTTTTTTAATTTTTTTTATTTTTTATTTTTTAAAGATTTTATTTCTTTATTTGACACAGAGAGAGAGAGAGATCACAAGTAGGCAGAGAGGCAGAGAGAGAGGAGGAAGCAGGCTCCCTGCCGAGCAGAGAGCCCGATGCGGGCCTCGATCCCAGGACCCTGAGATCATGACCTGAGCCGAAAGCAGTGGCTTTAACCCACTGAGCCACCCAGGCGCCCGATTGTGTCTTTTTTTAATAAGACTTTATTTTTGTGAGAGAGAGCATGCATGAGTGGGGGAAGGATAGAGGGAGAAATAAGACTCCCTGCTGAGCAGGGAGCCTTATGTGGGACTCAACCCCAGGATCCTGGGATCATGACCTGAACCAAAGGCAGATGCTTAATGGACTGAGCCACCCAGGTGCTTATCATCTGATTTTGTCTTACATGAATGGCAACCAACACAGATTTTGCAGAGAATCAAGGTTGAGAACTACCTGAGACATTAAATTCCAAACCCTTTAGCTTGCCGTGGAGTGCCTTCTCATAGCAGACACTTTCCAGAACTGTTTCCAAGTTCACAGTGATTACTGCTCCTCACCTCCCACCTACTCTCCTCACCCATCACTGTTTTGCATATGTGTTCTGATGTTGTTTCCTTGCGTGTCTTCAGTCATGCCTCCCCTTTGCCAGGACGATGGAGACAGGGCATGGAGCTCCAGGCAAACTAGTTACTATCTTCTGAAGTTTTGCTCTGGAGTTACCTTACTTTTGAAACGACCTGAACCCCACCTCCCACACTGAGTTATGGAGCGGATCTTTCCTCCAATAGACATCTTGGCTCCTGCATTAGAGGCTCTAGTATTTGGGGCCAATTTTCTAAGCCTCAGTTCCTTCATCAGCCTGATGCCAATAATAACGCTGTCTACCTCCGAGAGTTGCTGTGGAGAGTCTCTCGGGAAATGAACCAAGCCTGTGGCCCTTCCATGCATTCGGGTTGCTTAATATCGGCCTCTCATTCAGACAGTACGTGGTAATGCCACGCTCAGCTGGGGTCAACCTCACTTTGCATCTCTCCAAAGCATCTAAGCTGTGGAGTAAATTAATTTTCAGCAAGTTAGATGTTGTCCCAAGGTAATTCTCTGTGATACTTTCCAGCAGGGAGGCTTTGAAATGCCATCCCTCGTATAATTAATACGTTGTACTGTGCTGCACCCATCGGCAGATGGATTTCTCCTTGCACATTTGGACTTGACAGAGGTCAGCCATCATCTCTCTCCCTGTGTCTTTGTGTGCGCCCCCGGCAAGCTGGCCTCTTCCTTTCCCTTCTTTCCTAGCCCTCCCCATCCCAGCCTGCCTCCTAGTCTAGCCAGATCCTTAGCTCACTGGCTGAACATAATTATGATATCAGGCTGGAGTTTTGAGGCTTGGAAAGACTCCACTGTCTGTTTAGATTTCATTTCTGACTGGAGTCACTGAGCCATCACGTTGTCAAACATTCTACATTTACTCCTTCCAAACAGCTGAGGACGTAGGAGTCCAGGTCTTCCCAACCTTCTCTCTGCCCCCTCACACTCATTCCTGGGTTCCATTTCATTTAAAAATGTCTCAGAAGTGTGATTAGGATGAATAGTGTGAACATTTATCAGTGTCGTCAGCATCTTTGGTTTTTATGTCATCAGTAGGCGTATTTCATAGACGAGGAAACTGACATGGATGGAGGTTACACAGTAACCATCCAGGTTCACACAGTTAGTAAGTGGCAGAGCTGGGATCCCAGCTAGGCTTACTCCGAAGCTGAAATCTGCCACGCACAGTTCTTTACCACCTCCGTGGGTCAGATGAGCATCTCCTTCAAGGCCATTTTCAGATTCATCACCAAGGAGATTGCTGGATTAAATAGACCAACTCAGAAAAATCCACATCGCCAGAGAAAGGGAGAGGTCGCAGGTCATCTGTCGAAGAGCCACTTCCCAGCCGGGGTTCAAGGAGCTTCCCATCACCTCTTCCAGTGGAACCATCATCCCCAGCCCTTTTGTGAACCCTCCATGGGGGGGAGGCAGCTCATATTTTCTCCACAAGCCATGAGACCCTCCCTTGATAGTTAAGCAGGATGATCTCGGCAAAGCTGACAAGATGTTTCCATGTTTGTTAAACAAGAACCATTTGTTTAGCTCAGGAGCATCTGTTGAATAAACAAGATATCTGAGGTGCCATTTGCTCATTGGAAATTAACAAACCCTTTAAAAATGGCAATTTGTCAGGAGTTATATGAGGCAGAATTCATTCTCAGCAAGTGAACAAATTGAAACTTCCTTCCCAGGCTTTCTAGAATCCCCCAGAGCCAGTTGTGCAGAAAAAAGTTCAGTTTAATTCTGCCATCATTAAGGAAAATATGCAGACAATGATGGGGGAAGAGAAGCAAGTGTCCTGTTAGGGAAATTGAAGGGTCCTGGAGGATGGATCCTCTGGAACAACTGGTACGAGCTGTTCCCCTTCTGGGTTGTTTCCTTTTGGAGAATGTAGGTCTCCTGAATGGGAGGCAGCTATTGCTTCTTCCATGCTGTTTCCAGGCATCATTTGGCAACACTGTCATCAGCTAGCATTGTTCCCATATGTGGCTTCCTGTGGGGAGGGATTGGAGAAGGGAGGGTTTAACTTACTACAGGAATAAAGGAGATCGTGGAAAATAATAAAAGGAATCAAAAGGCTGTCACTTCTCTCTGGGGAAGCAGCAGCTACTAGGGAGATAGCAAAAATGAAGTCTGATTACAGTCCAGTTTTTCCTGTGAAACACGGGAGCTTCCTTGTGCTGGCCCATTTTTTCACTTACTCTCCAAATGAGCCCAGGAGACTGGTCCCAGGTGGCCCCGGCATAATGGACAGCAAGTGGTCACTAGCATTTATGAAGTGCAGGTGCCGTGCTAAGCACCTAACTGGCACTATTTAGTTGTGGGCCCACAAGGCTCTGTTGGGACCAGCATCTACAGATGAGGAAACCAAGGCTTAGAAAGACTAGAAGTGGGATGTAAATCCATGCGCCTTGAGAGCTCAGTGACTACATCATGATGACATGTTGCATCAGAGAGCCTTTGAAGGGGCAAGGTCCCTGGATTCTCTGGTGTGAAGAGTGAGAGGATCAGGCTCTGGACTCATGAGCCCCATCCTAGGCAGAAGCTGAGGCATGTGAAGTAGGATCTTCCTGATGTTCCTAGGAAGTGCAGGCTGGCCTGGGGCTGATCTGCTATTCTTGCTGGGTTGCAGTTCAGATTCTTTATATAGAGGAAGATTTGGGATGGGAGGGTGATTGAGCGAGGCAAGTTCTCAGGCTTTATATAAGTGGGTCCCTGGGGGCTCTAGTTAGAAACTAAGGAATTAGCTGATGCTGGGCCCAGAGAAACTTGCTGCCTCATCTCCTCACATTAGCCTGCTTAGCAATTGATCTTGTAAACTTTCTGAATCAGAGAAATTAAAGATGAAAAAGAGCCCATTAAGTGATCTTGCCCCCGCCCCCGGCTTGGCAGAATGACTCCCAAGAGAGGATTCCAGAGCATCTGGTTCAGTTGAATTTTAATTGTCCCGGGAGGGTCTGACTTCTTGCTCTTCCCTTGGGCAGCCCTTCTCCGGGAGCAAGGATGCAGGTGTGAGCAGGATCTCAGAGGACCACGTTGTCATCTCGGACTCCGATTTCTGGGGCTGGAGAATGTTCACATGTTGGCTCTGAAATGTTCTGGGGCCCCAGGAGAATTCTTTCAGGGGACAGATTAAATAGCTCTACTCGTAGATAATGTCTGTTGATTTCCCCTGCTTCTCCTCTTAGCCAGAAGAGGCCACAGCAGTGTCAATGCAGGTATAATGTAGAGATGGGGGTTCATGACAGTAGTGAGGGTCAAAGACTGATCATCCATCAGGAAGACCAGAAACACTCATGGCTGGCCGGTGGGGAGTATTCCTAAGGCTGTATTAGAATTCCCATTCTATTACCGAGTTTAATTCTCATGACAACACTTTGAAGTAAGGATTGTTATTATTCCCCTTTCAGAGAGGAGGATTCTGAGGCTCAGAGAAGTCAAGTGCATGTCAAGGTCACTTAGCCTGGCGGGCAGTGGGGCTGGATTTGAACCCAGGTCTCTGAGTATGAAAGGCATGCTTTACCCTAGTACTCTCTGTCACTACCTCATAGTAAAATGTACTGAGCAAGGTTGGAGTGAGACAGAGGCAGGCAGGGACCAGTGCTGACTTTGAACTGAGGGTGGCTGATCTTCAGATTAGCCAGGCTTCGTTCTCAAAACTTGTGTCAGTAAATCTTGTGCAGGCCCCAGGTGTGGAGATGTCGGGGTGTTAGCATATGGGTGTGCACCTAGGCTGTGATCCCTTCCCGGTGCAGACGGGGGGGCATTTCATTCCTGTGTCCCCTGGATAGAGAGTGATGCTGGGCAGAAGGGGTTCGACGTCTGCCGCTGGCCTGGTAAATAGAACTGATTTTTGTTGTTTGTTGTGCTACCCGTCCCAGGAAGACCTTGCTTGTTACTGAAGGAGATCTTTACATTCATTCAATTGCTTTCCTTTGGCTGCTGTTGGCTGAGGGCCTGGGCATATCCATGGGCTACTGGTGGCTGGTCTTAGAGCCCAGAATATTACCCAGGAAGGGCAGGCCTAAGTGGGGGACTGTCTTGGGTCCTGGGGCAGGAGAGGGGCACATGAGGGTGAGAAGCAGGAGGCTACTGGCTGTAGAAATCAGACAGAGAGCTGAAAGGGGGATTGAATCGGGGGTCGAGGGGTTATCAGAGAATTATCTGCAGCACAGTTTGTCCCCAGTTTGTCCTAGGGGATTCATTTGAAGGAACGGGAAGCCATACAATTTTATTTTCTTCCTCTCAGTGCCTGGTGTTTTTAGGATGTGATTTCATCTGTGTGGCGTTGCTCTCTGGGAAGCCATGAAGTCAAGGGGAACTCTGTGACGGTTAAGTTACGGAGTCACTCGAATCCTCCCTCTTCTCCTTTGCTACCTGAGTCGTCTTGGACAAGTCACTCGAGTAGCCAGGGCCTCTGTTTCTGCCTTTACAATCCGTGGGCCCTGCATGCTGCATAGGTTCCTTCTCAGGATTAAATGATGTAAAGAAATGAGGTCCCTGGGGCAGAGTGCCCAATTAGTACTCGTCGATTGTGTTCTCGCCTTCCTCCCTTGGTCTGGTCCAGCAAGGTGGCCTCCGCGGTGCATCACAGGGTGTGCTCCCGAGCCAGGTCCTCCTGACCTGGGTTTGAATCCCAGGACTACCTTTTATTAGCTGCGTGGCTCCATCCCCTATTAGTAAAATGCAGATAAATATTGTACCTCCTCTGTAGGAGTTATTTTTGTTTTCTGGGTTTTAAGTGTTTTTTTTTTTTTGACAGAGAAGGGGGGCACAAGTGGGGGCGAGGGGCAGAGGGAGAGGGAGAAGCAGGCTCCCTGCTGAGCAGGGAGCCCGATGATGCTCTTCTCCGTCCCAGGACCCTGGGATCATGATCTGAACCGAAGGCAGACGCTTAAGTGACTGAGCCCCCCCCCCGCTCCCCGGTGCCCCCTCCCTTGCAGGAGTTTGCTCATTTGTTCAACTAACATGACTGAGCACCAGCTTTGTGCTAGAAAGTAAAATTACCCTCTTGGGCAGGCAAGGCCCCCTTCCTTCAAGAAGCTTACAAACCAGAAGGGAGGTGGACATTATTCAGATAATCACACAGATTATTTTAAGTATTAAATAAGATCACACACACAAAGCAAACATAACAGGGGCCAGGCAGCTGTAAGACAGCGTAGTGCCTACATACTAGCTATCGTCACGTCATCATTGGAGGTGCTGGGAGCTTACCGTTCTCATCTCAGGGTCTGCACGAGATTACAGCCTGTCCCCTCGCACACTTGCCCGTTGCCCTCCGGACCCATCAGGACTCCTGAACTCCTAACACAGATGCCCTTTCCCCACTACTTTCTTTTCTTTTTATTTAAATATTTTATTTATTTATTTGGCAGAGGAGACACAGCGAGAGACACAGTGAGAGAGGGAACACAAGCAGGGGGAGAGGGAGAGGGAGAAGCAGGCTTCCCGCTGAGCAGGGAACCAGATGCGGGGCTCGATCCCAGGATCCTGGGATCATGACCTGAACTGAAGGCAGACGCTTAACGACTGAGCCACCCGGGCGCCCCTCCCCAGTACTTTCAACCGCAGTTAGGCCGGGGACAGCTGCGGGTGAGGCCTTCCCGGGCCAACTCTGGGCAGGCATCTCTACGCTGCTCTAATATCCCCGAATGTGTGCCCCTAACGGTCCTGAGGCAAAGATTGGGAAATTCTGTTTTTATTCTCTTCAGAGCTAAGATACAATTAAAAATGTTACCACATTAATTGGCAACATCCATTAACTTGATGAGAATTGCCAGAGGCGGCACATATTTCCCCTCTTCTGCACATTATTAGCCTATAAATACACCTGGTTCCTTTCTCTTCCTTCTCCAGAACTTCCACAGCACATCCTCCCAAGCCGTCTCCTTAATGCCCTTTGTCTTTTTTAATTAACTCCCCGAGTTCCTCCTGATCTGCCAGTCGGCAGCATGTAATCTCGAGTCTAACTCCCTGTGGTCTCGTGGCTTCGCTGAGGGGCACCCGGGGAAGCCCACGCCCTGGGAGCACTGGATGCAGAGTCCGCAGGGCTGGTTGGGAGCCCCAGCTCTGGCTGCTGATTTTCAGTGACCTCAGCGTTCTGAGTTTGCTCATCTGTGCACTGGGAACCGTGACATCTACCTCTCAAGATTAAAGCATTAAAATTAGGTGGTGGTGTGAAAGTGCTCTGCAAACCGTCCAGTGTGGGGAACCCCTTGCTCACCAAGGCCCAGAGGCTCTGGAAGCTGCCAGGCCCTGCTCAGCCTTTATGGTCCTGCAGAGGTGTGGATACGGGCTGTCTCTGGCAGCAAGAGGATGTTCACAGAAGCCCTCCCCAGCTGGCTGTGGGCCCTGCCAGGGGTGGGCGGCACCTTGGGGATGTCCCCAGCAGATTTCTCTGCCTTGCAGGGCACTCACCTGATTACAGAAGTTCTCCCTTGGGGGCGCCCAGGTGGCTCGGTCAGTGAGGCATCCAACTTTTGATTGCCATCCAGGTCATGATTTCAGGGTCATGAGATTGAGCCCCGCATTGGGCGTCAAGCCAGCTTAAGATGCCTTTTCTCCATCTCCCTCCACCCTTCTCCCATCCAGTTGCTCTCTTCCTCTCTCTAAAAAGAGAAACAGAGGTCAGAGCAGGGGTCAGGGTGGGGTGGAATAAGGAAGAACCGGACAATCAGGAGTGGAAGAGCTGTCCGTGCAAAGAAGGAACTCATATGCCTGAGTCCTCCTCAGGTACGGAGTTAACACAACCTGAGAGACCAGAGACTGAGAGGATCCCTGAGAGCCCCCACAGCCCTGGTAACCCTTTCAATCTTCTGAGCAAGAGACTGCCCAGGGAGTCAGGTGATGTATCGGGTCTGTGAAGAGACTAGGACCAGAGTCCAGGTCTTCATCCTTGAACTGAATCAATTTCCAATGCAAATTTCTATTAGACCCCTTCTACGTGGTCGGTAGGTGTCAAAATGAGTCTATGTGTGCATCTGTGTCATGCACATATATGCACATGTGTGTGTCCCTTCCTGGATGCTTTGTGAGATGCCTGGAACTTAGTATGGTCATTCACGAAATGTGCACATCTGTCATTTTAGTTCACCCCTATCAAGACCAGATGAGGAAGTTTTGATGGTTTTGGAGAATAGAAGGTTTAGGGAAGTTAACCCACTTGCCCAAGGTCACACAGGTAATAGGTGTAGAACCAGAATTAGGATCTAGAACCTATGACTCCAAAGCTCTTGTCTTAATCACTGGACTATTGAGGAGACAAGTTCTTGTTCCCAGAACACATTATAAGTTAAAAATAGTACTCACTTTGGTCAGTGGAACCCCAGTGAGTGCTAATTATGTCATCCCAAACTCTAGCTTGGGAAATGTGGGGCATTGAGGAGTTTTGTTCATCTCTAATTGTTTTTGTTTAACTGATCTCTAAACCTTTGTAAGTCTATTTCTCTGAAGTTATGTCTTGTACCACTTGGCCAATCCCTGCCCTGCCTCTTGCCCCCTGACCCTCATCTTATCTTCAGTCTCCATGCTGGATACACAGGAAGCTCTTGAAAATACTTTTTTGGGAGCCACGGGGCCACATGGGTGGACCAATAGGATCAATTTGTACCTGTCTCTTCTACTCACTTATAAAAACCTACCCCTTTGTGGACTCCCACACCATTCTGCTAACATTTCGTATAAATTCTATCTGCCTGTCTCTTTTCACACATCAGCCTGGGCTTCCAGAGAGCAGGAGCCTTATCTTACTCACCTCAGCATCTTCCTCCTATCGTCTTTTTGGTACTGGACGTATAGTTGGTGCTCAGTATTTGTGTGTGAATAGTAGAATGAATAACTTACTTTGGTGCTCTGCCCAGAAGAGGCCCTGTCATGTGACCCTGGAGATGATAGAGAAGTGTTCCTTCTTGATTCAAATTCCTGCCAACCAAAATGCCCTCTTCCACTCGTCTCACATGGCAGACTTTGGGTGTTTTGGCATAGTTTGGTGTGCACCACTTTCATTCTGAGTTTCCATTTCTTGCTCTTTGGCTTGCATCCCACCTGAGTGGCCATGGATGTTGACTCAGGCCCTTGGTGAAAGGTAGAGTGAGAGGGTCTCCACAAACACTGCTAGTTGTGGATCATCCTTGCTCCAAGTTATAATATTTTAAGCACAGTCCAAACACTGAAAAAAAAGAGAAAGCAAAATTTTAAAAAGCCTGGACTTTTCTAAATAAACCAGTTTTACAAAGGTTGTATATGTATGAATTCATTTCTAAAGAAATAGAATAAATATATCTTAGACACAGGAATTTTTTCAATGATGCCATCAAAATGTTACAGTTAGTTTGTAGGAACCAATCCATAATTCCTGAAATGGTAGCTTTTCATGGCCTTCAAGTTCTTTCTTATTCTGTCTCCAGAGTGATCGCTCATGACCTCTGCCCAACCTTCCACTCCTACAGCATGTCCATTTGCCCCACTGTGCCTGACATCATGTCACCCCTTTCTTCTCCCTGACTTTTCAATCCCACACATTCTTCAAAACTATCCCTTGTCTCCCCTTCTCTATGAAACCCTTCATGTTCTACCATGTCTTTCCGAAGTTTCCTTTATATATCACCCTATTAAAAGGTTCCTTTATATATCACCCTATTAATACCTATTAAGGCAATAGTATATAGTTAGTTGGCAGTTCCAAAATCAATTGTCTAGATAAAGGACTTGACCCATTCTCTCTGGCCCCTCTGCAAATGTCCCAATGCCCTTGGACTGTTTTATAGGATTAATAGGTCTTCTGTGAGCAATATTTGTCTTTTTTGGGCTGTGTCATGTAACACCATCTTGTTTGGAAATATATAGCAATTCACTAGAGCTATGCCAGGCTATAGCCATGCATATGCATCAAACATGTGGGCCAAGTGGTGCGCTGTCTGGCAGCTCCCTGAATGCTCGCAGGTAGTAGGTGTTCAGTAAGTACTTGCCATTGGTCATATTCCTAGTTGTTTCATTTATATTTAGATAAAACCTCATGAATTGTCACCGCATTAGCAGAATCATGCCCCAAAGACCAAAGCTCAGCTTTAAATTACTCCCGCCAGCATGTAGCATGGTGTTGGCTACGCTTCGCTGAGACTCTTCAGTTAAGTTCAACCTCCTTGTCTGCTTGGAATGACCTCTTGGTGGGTGTTTGCCTTGTCCTGAAACTATTTCATGTGACTGCTATATTTGGTTCCAAACATTTATGGAACTTAAAAAAATATAGAGAATTAGACCATATTGTTTTTTTCTTCCTTTTTTAAGACTGTTTCTCTAGTAGGCAATGTTATGCTTATGATCCATTATAACCCTGTGTCTTTTTATGTATCTTAAATTTACATAAAAAGTACTTAGTCCACTACATGAGATGCTCTCTGATATTTTCTATCCCATTTCATTCTATTTGGTAAAAAACTTGGAGTTGTGATCCACCAAATACATTTTATGACCCACTAATGAGTCATAGCCTATAGGTTGAATGATACTAGTCTAGTAGGCAGGGGCCCTTTCTGCTAGGAGAACCAGGAAGCCGAAGGGACAGTAGTGTATTGGAAATGACTCTAGGGTTTCAAGAAACAGTAACTAACTTAAGCTAGCTTAATGAGAGAGAGAGAGACAGACCGACAGAGAGAGAGAGGAGAATGACAGTAGATGAATTAAGAAAGCAAGAATGTAAAAAAGCAAGAAAGTAAATGCATTCACATCCTAGAAGGGACTCTATTCCAGATCTCACATGGTGCTCTTCTTCTGTCTCTTATTTCTGTTCCTCTCTTCCTCCTGGCAGAACCGCTAAAAGTGTCCAAGACAGATTGCTCCAAGTCTTATGTAGAGTGTCTCGCACCAATCCCAAACTTTGGGAAACAAATATATTTGACCCAGCTTGGGTTGGGTGTCTCTCCTTCGCCTAATGAGCTGTAGACAAGGGGCAGGGCCATATAGTGCAGACACAGGCATGGGGGTCTGCACCTAGAAATCTGTGAATATTGGGAGAGGTGGGGATTATTGGTGATTTGGGAGGAAAGCTCCCAAAGTGCTCACAAGGGGGCCACATTCAGCTGAGCTAGATGAGATCCCTTTTTGCTGCCTTAGCATTTTCACAGGATGATCACATTTGTCAAGCAAATCACAGATGACTGTATTTGACAGAACCAATATTGCTTTGAGGATGAATGATAAAAAATAGCGGCATAATAATATAAAATGAAGACTTTGTTCACTTAATTGCCTAGAGATTAATTAAATGAATGAAATCTGCTTCACCATATTATGGAGCTCTTTTCAACATTTATCCCATATACCCTGCTGGGGTTCTCGTTCTGATTTGTATATTTATTTATCTACTCAGATGACACTTAGAAAGTAAAGAGAAGGAGTGCCTGGGTGGCTCAGTTGGTTAAGTGTCTGCCTTCAGCTCAGGTCATGATCTCAGGGTCCTGGGATCGAGCCCCACGTTGGGCTCCCTGCTTCTCCCTCTTCTTCTTCATGCCTCTCCCTTTTCCTGCCGCTCCCCCTACTTGTGTTCTCTCTCTCTCTGTGAAATGATTAAATAACATCTAAAGAAAAGAAACAAGGAAAAAAAAAAGAAAGTAAAAAGCAAGGCATAGTACTAGGCCCTAGAGGAAAACATGATTTAATCAGCTCTAGAGACTATCTTTGAGGATAGAACAATGAAGAAAGAGAAAAAATTGAGGCCCGCAAATAATTGAAGATGGAGTAAGACAGACCATGTTTGAATCCATGCTCCATCTCTTTCTCACCCTGTATCATAGTGGCTACGTGATTTGATGTCTCAATCTCCATTTTCTCCTCATCTGGGGAGGTGGGGTGGGTGGTGGAATATATATATTTTCATCCAGTCTCAAAAGTTTGTTTAAGGATTAAGTGAGGTAAAATTAAATTGGTAGTATAATTCTTGGTCCATTAGGCACTCAATAAATATTAATTGTACTTAAGATAATGGGAGCACTATAATGGTAAGCATTATATATAGTATTAAATGTTAACACCCACCTTTCTCTCTCTTCAGAATATTTTACATGCATTTAATTCATTTGGTCCTCATAAAAATAATGAGAAAGGTGCTGTTATTATCTCCCCGTTGTGCAGATGAGACAGTTGAGGCACAGAAAGGTTATGTAATTGGCCTATGATTCCACAGTTAGTACCTGGTAGAGCCAAGACTTCTCCTCAGAGTCTAATTCCAAATTCCTCCTTTGACACATCAAAGGAAGGGGCTGTTTCAGGTTGAGCTCATGGAGGCTGTGTTTTGAGCTCTAATGAGTGATTCTCAGCTCTGACTGCACATTTTTATCACCTGGGAACATCTAAAAGCTATTGATTCCTGAACTATACTCCAGGCTAGTGGTTCTCAGAGTGTGATCCCTGACCATATAATGATATCATCTCTGTATTTTCTGAGAATCCAGATTCTTGGGGCCCACTCCAGACCTCTAGAATTAGAAAGTTTGAGGGTGGAGCCCCAACATCTGTTTTAACAGGAGCTCCTGGTATAACTAAACTGTGTGAAGTCCAGGTGGCCCCAAACTAATTAAAACAGAATTCCTGGGGTAGGGCCTATGCACTGGAATTTGGTATTTTTAGAAAGTTTCTCCAGGGTTATACTATTCCACCAGGGTCAGGAACTTTCATGGAAAGTAGGTATAGAGCTGGGCCATGCACAGGGAATATGCAGAGTGGAAAGGAGGAACATTCCAGTAGAGGGGCGGTCTGAGCAAAGACATAAAGGGAGAGAATGTGATGTGAATTGGAGAAATCTGTTGAGATAAGATTGTTTTTGTAAATTAAAAGATATAGCTGATCAGTTCATAAAAGCATTTATACTTTGTTCTTACCACTGTTTTACCCTTAGTACCATCCTCCTGCAGTTCCTCCTTTCTTCTTTCTACTGAAGACTTTGCTCTGGGATTCACATCCACAAGGAGAGAAACGTGCACAAAAGTCTAGCCTTGTCGCTTCCCCTGGCACCCAGAGTGTTAGGAGAGGTTGGACTGAATGAAGTTCCAAATTGGAATCTAAGGCCACAAGATACAAACTTGCTGTGTCTTTGGACGGTTGGGGAGGCTCAGTTTTCTGCGAAGGGGTTGAACGAGATCAGAGTGTTTCAAAGGTGGCTGTTCAGCCCTCTCAGGCACTGTTGCATCTGGGTGAGCAGGTAACGGTTCCTGATAAGCCCATTTGACCTACTTATATGTTAGGACTTGGAGATGGCCTTTGAACAGATGGTGTAGTTGCCAAAAATACATGGGAAAGTTACTTGACTTTTTTCAAGTGTTTCCATCAGTGACACCTGTGAGTATATGGTCCTACGCACTGATCTGGGTTCCCTCCCAGAAGTGTGGCTCTGCCTTGGCTCCTTATTGCCTTTGTTCCCTGTGTCCTTGGTCCTGGCTTGGACCTTCAGTTTGGGAGAATAACCATGACCCTTCCTTTCACGTGATCCTTGTGTGCTGATGTTGGGCTTGTTAATTGTTAAGACAATTAAATATCCTCATGAGGAAACCACGCATCATTCATGCCTGTATAGATTTTTTTTTTTCCTTTTAAACACCCGTTGAGCAATCCACATGATAACCATTATCTGGGGCACAGGCAGGAAAGTGAGATCTCTTCTGGCCTGAAGAGAGGTTGGTCTTTGAGACCCAAACATGATCTCTGGGCTTACAGAGAGCCTTACAGAGTCTGTCTGACTGAGGGAAAGTGTTGTGATCATTTATTCATCAAATACTTATTGATGATATACCATGTGCCAAGCACCGTGATGGAAAATGTCAAGAGAAGATCCACCAGAAGCCCATGATATCAAGGATTGGGTCCCACAGGCAGAACAAGGCGCCTGTAGTTCAGCGTGATGGTTTCTTCCCTGCATGGGAGAGCAGGCTGTTAAAGGGACCCCGAGCAAGGCTTGGTCCCCAGATTTGTGGTGTATAATCCACCTGAAGAGGGGGAAAGGTACTTACACTGAATCTCCCAGCAGGGTCTTTCCAGATCCAGTTCCAGCCTGGAACAATGGTGTGTTATTCAGCACTCCACAAACGTGGAGCTGAGGTGTGAAGGCAGGCAGGAAAGCAAATTTGTTTATCCCACCCTTCTAATGAAAAATAATACTAGCTAAACTGTGAAGAATGCTTTCTAGGGGCACCTGGGTGGCTTAGTGGGTTAAAGCCTCTGCCTTCGGCTCGGGTCATGATCTCAGGGTCCTGGGATCGAGCCCTGCATCGGGCTCTCTGCTCAACAGGGAGGCTGCTTCCTCCTCTCTCTCTCTGCCTGCCTCTCTCCCTACTTGTGATCTGATCTCTCTCTCTGTCAAATAAATAAATAAAATCTTTTTTTTAAAAAAAGCTTTCTATGGGGTGCCTGGGTGGCTCAGTGGGTTAAAGCCTCTACCTTTGGCTCAGGTCATGATCTCAGCGTCCTGGGATCGAGGCCCGCATCGGGCTCCCTGCTCGACGGGGAGCCTGCTTCCTCCTCTCTCTTTCTGCCTGCCTCTCTGCCTACTTGTGATCTCTCTCTGTGTCAAATAAGTAAATAAAATCTTTAAAAAAATTAAAAATAAAAAAAAGCTTTCTGTGTCAGGCACTGTTCTAAATGTTTACTACTTAGCTTGTTTAATCCCATAATTGTGTGAAGTTGGTGTTATGATCTTCCCATTTCACAGATGTAGAAACTAAAAGTCATTATTGGCAACTATGTACAGCATGTGATGGGGAGTTTGCAGGAAGGGACCTGATCTCACTTCTCTTCTTGAGGAAGAATAGGAAGATCCACTGGAAAAGATTAACTTTTCCCCAATCATGGGTATTAAGTTTCGGGAAAATGTTGTGATAGGAGAATTAACCGTTGAGGAATTTTTACATATTTATAAGGGTTTCCATAGATTCTTACCTTTTCTTGATACTGGTTTGTTCTTTTAAATTCTGTTTTGTAGTCACTTCATTAAAACCAGGAACACATATCACAAAATAGAGGCACTACTGATGACTTGTTTTCATTTGGCATTGGTAGTCATCCACACATAGATAATCTCACTTTATTATTTTTTTTGCTTTCAAAAATAATTTTTATTAATTACAAAAGTAACACATGTTCACTGTAAAAACAAAATATTTCAAAAATTTATGATAGAGAAAAAAATTAAAGTACACCATTCTTCTACTTCCCTGGGATAATCACTGTTAATATCCATTCTGATACCCTGTGTCTTTTGATTGGGGCATTTAGCCCATTTACATTCAGGGTAACTCGTAAAAGATATGAATTTACTGCCATTGTATTCCCTGAGAGGTGACTGTTACTGTTCCCTTCTGGTCTGTTACTTTTAGGCTTTCTCTTTGCTTTAAGGACCCTTTCAATATTTCCTGTAGGGCTGGTTTGGTGTTTGGAAATTCTTTTAGTTTTTGTTTGTCTTGGAAGCTTTTTATTTCTCCTTATATTTTCAATGACAGCATAGCTGGATATAGTATTCTTGGCTGCATATTTTTCTCATTTAATGCTCTGAATATATCATGCCAGTTCTTTCTGGCCTGCTGGGTCTCCGTGGATAGGTCTGCTGCCAATCTAATATTTCTACCATTGTATATTATAGACCTCTTGTCCTGAGCTGCTTTCAGGATTTTCTCTTTGTCACTGAGACTTGTAAGTTTCACTATTAAATGACAGGGTGAGGACCTATTTTTACTGATTTTGAGGGGGATTCTCTGTGCCTCCTGGATTTTGATGCTTGTTCCCTTCACCAAATTAGGGAAATTCTCTGCTATAATTTGCTCCAATATATCTTCTGCCCCTCTCTCTCTTTCTTCTTCTTCTTCTGGGATTGCAATTATTCTAATATTATTTTCTCTTATGGGATCACTTATCTCTTGAATTCTCCCCTTGTGGTCCAGTAGTTGTTTATCTCTCTTTCTCAGCTTTTTTATTCTCTATCATTTGGTCTTCTATATCACTAATTCTCTCTTCTGCCTCATTTATCCTAGCAGTAAGAGCCTCCATTTTTGATTGCACCTCATTAATAGCTTTTTTGATTTCAACTTGGTTAGATTTTAGTTCTTTTATTTGTCCAGAAAGGGATTCTCTAGTATCTTCTATGCTTTTTTCAAGCTGAGCTAGCATCTTTATAATCGTCATTCTGAACTCTAGTCTAACATATTACTAGTGTCCATACTGATTAGGCCCCTAGCTGTTGGTATTGCCCCTTGTTCTTTTTCTTGAGGTGAGTTTTTTTGCCTTGTCATTTTTTCCAAATTAGAATAGGTAAGTGAGAGAACAAAATACTAAAAGGGTAGGAATGACCCCAGGAAAATATATACTAACCAAATTGGAAGAGACCTGAAATTGGGGGAACAAGAAAGGAGGAAAAAAAATATATATAGTATATAATATATAATATAATATTAGGTATGTAATATACCTATATTATACAGGTGGTATATAATATATATAATATATACCTATATAATATACAATATACCTATATTATAACATAATATATAACATATAACTATATATCTTATATTATATATAATATATATATATATACATGTATATATATATATATATTTGACTGGTGAATAGAACAGAGTCATACACTTGATTTTGGGTGTATTTTGGTCTGTTAGAAGAAACTTCCACAATTTTAAAGAAAGAAAAACATATATATACAAAAATAAGGATAAACATAAAGAAGGGATGGAATATGACTGTAAAGATGAAAATTAAAAAGGATTATAAAAAAAGAATTGATAAGAAGTTGGTCAAAAAAGAAAAAAAAGAGGAAAGAATGTGATCAGGCTGGAGACTAGAATGAAGCCATATGCTAGATTTAGGATATATTTTGACCTGTTAGAAGAAACTATATCCCAAAATTTTAAAGAAAGAATAAACTATATGTATACAAAAAATAAGGTTAAATACAATGAAGGGATAGAATATGACTATAACAATGAAAATTAAGAAAGATTTTTTAAAAAAAGGTATTGATAAGACAAAATACTTAAAAAAAGTTAAAATTGGAAAGAGGAAAATTTTTTAAAAATAGAGTAAGAAATAAATAAAATTTAAAAAATTTACCTTTGAAAGACTAAAGAATCATGGGGGAAAAGCCATGAACTCTATGTGCTGAATTCCCCTAGCTGTGGAGTTTCACAGTTCTCATTCATTGGTAAACATGGTCTTGGCTGGATGTTTTTGCTGATCTTCTAGGGGAGGGACCTGTTGCCGTGATTCTCAAATGTCTTTTCCCGAGGTGGAATTGCACCACCCTAGCCAGGAGCCAGGCTATGTAATCTGCTCGGGGTCCCTCTTGGGAGCTTTTGTTCCCTGAGCGCTTTCCGTACAGCTTTGGGGGACAGGAATGAAGATGGCGGCCTCCTAATCTCCGGCCGGTAGGATCCGAGAGCTCGGGCCCCACTCCTTAGTGTGTCCTCAGAGAAAAGCAGTCAGTCCCTCCCGTCTCCTGGTCTCCGGCCACACTCCAAGCTCACCCAGTGTGTGACCGAGCGTTTCTATCTCTGGCGCTCGGCCCCGTTTGGAGTCTCCAAACCCAGCAGATTCCTGCAGCTGCTCCTGTGGTGCTCCTCCCAGAGGAGGAAGGAGGGGGTTTCTCTGGATCTGCCACTTATGGGGTCGCTGCTCGAAGAGCAGTGGCCTGACTATATGCCTCAGATCATGGTTTAAGGAAACCCCGAGGTGAGAGCCCACTCCTTGGCTCCGTCTCTGCTTCTGGCTTCCCGGCTCCAATACCTGGGAGCTCTGCCACACTCAGGCACCCCCCAGTCTTTTTGTGACCCCACAGGTCCTGAGACCACACTGTCCCTGTGAGGGCCCCGCTCCCTGCTTAGCCTCTGGAGTGACGTCCCTTAGTGGAGCAGTCTTCCAAAAGTTCCGGTTTTGTGCTCCGTTGCTCTACCGCTTGCCAGGAGCTGGCCCCTCCCCCTGCGGTCTCTCTTCCCATATATCCCCTCAGATTCACTTCTCCAAACATCCTACCTTCCAGAAAGTGGTCGCTTTTCTGTTCCTAGAATTGCTGGTCTTCTTCTATTTGACCTACTGTTGAGTTTGCGGGTGTTCAGAATGGTTTGATAACTATCTAGCCGAACTCCTTGGACCTGACTACATCTCCTACTCCTCCACCATCTTGCTCCTCCCTGATTATTTCTCTTTATTATCTATACATTTTAGAAACTTTCTGGGAGTTTCCCTCCATGTAACTTCAGTAGGATGCTTGAAAATTCATTTTTACTTTGTTGCAGGCATTAAGCACAGGCATTAAGTTTGACGTGTCCCATGGCTGGTTCTGTCCTAGGTGCAGCTCCTGGCCTTCTAGTCCACCCTGGCCTCACATGGGTCCTGGAAATGTGAAGGAGCTTGTATGGTTGCAATGGAAGAGGTGTTGGGGACTATGATTAACCTTCTTGGCCTGCCTGAGCAAGCATGCCTCTCAGCGCCCCCATACTGGCAATTTTATGGTACCTCTTATATATGTCTTGGCTCATTCCATCCTCATAGACCCAAAGGAAACTCAAGCCCAAACCCCACATTTTCTTTTCCTCAACTGTATTTATCCTTCTCAGACTTCTACAAAGATCTTCATTTTTTATTTCTCTATTATTGGCCCAACCTCCTTGTTCTGTTCCCAACATTTCCTTCTTAATTATTATTACCAATAAGAGGGACTTCTGGTTCATGTCATCTCAAATCAAAATTTTCTGAGACACTGTATTGATAATGTACACAGAGTGCATGTGTATTTCCTACAAGGCTGACATAAAGAACTTCATATAGAAGGAGAGGAAGCAGTGGGGCAAGATGGTTCGGTCCTTGATTCTGGGAGAGATGGCTGCATGCACACCTCTCACCAGCCAGGAGAGGCAGCTTATCTGAGACGTTAAGCTCCTGGCTCAAGGCCACCTACCTGGTTGAACCCAGGTTTTGGTGCTTACTAACTGCGTGCCTTTTGGCAAGTTGCTTAATCTCTAGATGCTTAATTGTACCCTTTTAATATGGAAAATATGGAGAGCGAATGGTTCAGGACTCCTCAGATTGATATGAGGATTCAAGATCAGCATTTAAAATAAGGCCTGACACACAGTACTAGGTCTATCAATTGTTATTATCACATGACTTTAGGCACGTTACTTAATCTCTCTTATTATCCCCATTTTACCAAGGATGAGAATTCAATGAATGGTGCCTTCCTTAAAGAGTCATTTTGAGGATTTATTACAATAATGCATTTAAAACACCAACCAGGATGCCTGACATGTGAATGGTCTCAATGCCCATTAGCATTTATCCTTATTACCATATGCACTTTCCCCCAAATTTCCACAGGTTTATCCCTTACCACTTCTGCCTACCCTTAGAAAAAAATCACAAAATATATACATCTAATATTTCTTTGCTTGCTGTATTTGTGTGCACTTTTCTTACATTAGGTTTTTAAAAGCAGGGGCTTCAGGGGCTTTACGATTAGGGACCTGACGATTGTCAGAGAGTTTCCTGATAAGGTGGTGTGACCCCTAATAACAGTAGTTAATGGACATCTCAGCAATGTTAGGGCTAAGGGAGGAGGTGAAATCTGTGTGTGCTTATTTTTCTGCCTTGTTAGCAGGGGAGACATAGAATTCAGGTGTCAACTGTGTCCAGGTAAGGTACTGGTTCTCAGCTGGGGGCAGTTTTGACCCCAGAAGAGAGTAGGCAATGTCTAGAGACAGTTCTGGTTGTCACGCCTGCAGGGATGTTATTGCATCTAGTAAAGGCCAGGGATTCTGCTAAATATCTTGTAATGTCTAGGAGGGTCCCACAACAAAGAATTATCCAGACCAAAATGTCAACAGTGTCAGTGTTGAGAAACCCCAGGCTAATGCCAACAGTATGGCTGAAAGTAGACAGTGGCCTTCCTCTATGTGCTGGAAAAGGGCAGGAGGATTCTTACCGACAGTACCCAAGGTCCTCTGCTCCACCTCTGGCCAGCTGGGCCACTTAATCTCTTCTCCTGTGGATCCAGAGGCAGAGCAGCTTTGAAGTACAAATTTCTTATCCCTATTATTTAATCTGAAGGTACACCTAATCTTGAGCTGTATGTGGTAATAAATATTAGAGAAAGATAATTAGGGTCTCTGTCCTTAGGAAACTCACTGTCTGATAGGTTATATATTAATCAGAGTCATTCTCTTTGTAATTCATGGCTTAAGCAAATACAGAAACACACTCACACAGGTATGCTGTGGGCTTACATGGGAAAACAGGCTGTAAAGTTGGAATGGGACTAAGAAACAAATTTTATTAGTCAGGGCTCTCCAGAGAAACAGACAGGAAAAGATGGAGCAGTAAGATATGGAAGACACAGTAGTATATGCGAACAGACCAACAGGAGGGTGGGGCAGGAGGCTGGGAGAAAGAGAGATTTATTAGAAGGAATTGGCTCATCTGATTATGGAGGCTGAAAAGGCCCAGAGTTTGCCATCCTCAAGTGAAGATGCATGGTTAGTAGTGTAGTTCCCGTGTGAGTCTGAAAGCCTAAGAATTAGGAGCATCAGTGTTAGAAATTCCTATCTGAGTGCAGGAGAAGACCAGTTTCCCAGCTAGAAGATATTAGGTAGAGTTAGTGAATTCTCCCCACTCTTTTTGTGCCATTTAGGCCTCCAGTAGATTGGAGGAGGCCCACCCACAATGGAAGGGCAATCTGTTTTACTCAGTCTCCTGATTCAGATGTTAGTTTTTCCGGAAACATCCTAAGACATATCCAGAGTAATGTTTAACCACGTATCTGGGCACCTCATGGCCCAGTCAAGTTGACACACAAAATGAACCACCACACAAATGGATTCAGATTGAAATATCTTCTGATGCATCTAGCTGCCAGCCTTCTCTCAGTGCATTTCTCTGTTTGCGTGAATCCTCCACCTCCACATTTTATGTTTCGATGTCACAGTTTGCCTCTATTTCCGTGTGTATTCATTGACAAATTAATTATAGTTCATTTAATATTTTGTCCTTTACCATTCATATTAGACTTACCAGTGCTTTTTTTTTTTTAAAGATTTTATTTATTTATTTGACACAGAGAGAGAGAGAAATCACAAGTAGGCAGAGAGGCAGGCAGAGAGAGAGGGGGAAGCAGGCTCCCCACTGAGCAGAGAGCCCGATGCGGGGCTCGATCCCAGGACCCTGAGATCATGACCTGAGCCGAAGGCAGAGGCTTTAACCCACTGAGCCACCCAGGCGCCCCATCAGTGCTTTATCTACCACCATTAAAACAGTATTCTGAATTTAACTAAATATTTACATTTTCCAGCAAGTTTTATACTTTTTAAATTTTATTTTATTACTAATTAGCATCTTTTTGTTTCAGCTTGAAGAACTTCCTTTAACATTTCTTATAAGACTGATCTCTGTGATGACCTCCTTTAGCTTTTGTTTGTCTAGAAAACTCTTTCTTTCTCCATCAGTTCTGAAGCTTGGTTTTGCTGGGTAGAGTATTCTTGGTTGATTAGCAGGGTTTTTGTTTGTTTGTTTAGTACTTGCATATATCATCCCACACCCTTCTGGCCTGTGAAGTTGCTGCTGAAAAATCTGCTGATAATCTTACGGGGGTTCTGTTGTATGTAACAAGTGGTTTTTCTCTTGCTGTTTTTAAGATTTTCTACTCATGTTTAACTTTTGATAATTTATAGTGTGTCTTAGGTGGTTCTCTTTGGACTCATCTTTTTTGGAGGTCTCTGGGCTTGCTGGGTCTAGATGTCTGTTACCTTCCCCAAGTTAGGGAAGTTTTCAGCCATTATTTCTTCAAATAAGTTTTCTTTTCCTTTCTCTCTTCTTTTGGGACCCCTACAATGAGAATAATAGAATAATAACATCTACTTGGTGTTTTCTTATAAATCCCTTAAACTATCTTCACTCTTTTTTAAATTCTTTTTTCTTTTTCACTCCTCTGGAGGAATTCCATTTCTATCTTAGAGTTCACTGATTCTTTCTCCCACCTGATCAAGTCTTTTATTGAACCCCTCTATTAAATTTTTTCAGTTCAATTATTGTACTCTTCAGATCCATGATTTCTGTTTGGTACTTTTTAATATTTCTATCTCTGTTGAAATTCTCATTGTTCTCATGGACTGTTCTTCTGACCTCAGTTAAGCATCTTTATGACCATTATTTTGAACTCTCTACCAGGTAGATTATTACCTCCATTTCTTTAAGCTCAGTTCCTAGAACTCTATCTTATTCTTTTGTTTGGAACATATTATTTTCTGTGTTGTTTTGTTTGTTTTCCCCTTTCCTTGACTCTCGTGTTGGTTTCTGAGCATTTGTTGAATAGCCACCTCTTCCAGTCTTCTTTTTATTTATTTATTTATTTATTTATTTATTTATTTATTTATTTATTTATTTCACAGAGGGAGAGAGATCACAAGGAGGCAGAGAGGCAGGCAGAGAGAGAGGGGGAAGCAGGCTTCCTGCTGAGCAGAGAGCCCGATGTGGGCCTCGATCCCAGGACCCTGAGATCATGACCTGAGCCGAAAGCAGAGGCTTTAACCCACTGAGCCACCCAGGCGCCCCCACCTCTTCCAGTCTTGACAGGGTGATCTCAGGCAGAAGAACCTCACAGACCAGCCTCACTGAGTTCTTAGCTATCTCTCAACTCTGTGATTGTCCAGGTGTCCTTTTTTGTTCTTAGTGCCTTTTAGTAGTTATGAATGTCCCAAGACCTGTCAGTGAGGATTGCCGTCAGCCTCTAGATACAGGCTGAGAAGCTGCATCCTCAGGTACAAGCTGGGAAAGTATGTAGTTAAGCTTTTGAGGAGAAACTTTTTTGCCAGCTCCTCAGAGCTGGGCCCAGATGGGTGGCTGCCTGGGGGTGAGGGTGCTCTTGTGCCCATTAATAACTGTTTCTTTGCTTGCTGCAGTCTTGGGAGTGCCTCATTAATGCAGGGCCCATTGACTGCTAGTGCCAGGTGATCCAGGGACCCATCCCTCCCTCAAATGACAGCTGTAAGAGCTGGGTGCCAGATATGTGTATAACTTCCTTTCAGGGAGATACTGCTGACTTGATTTTGTTATTGGAACAGGCTGGTGGGAGAAGTGTCTGCCAGTTTCCCCAGTCTATGAGGAGGATTATAGATAGCCCCCAGATATCTGCTAATTTAGAAGCCGGGCCCTCAGGTGGTAGCTTTAATGTATGCAGATAAGCCCCTTTCAGGTGAAGACTGGGAGATGGGTGTTCTTAGCTTGCTGGCTCTGCACTGAACCTTGGGGAAGTATATAGTTAAGAAGTGCTTCTTTGTTTGCTGCAGTCCTCTGGGACTCTGTGTGAAGCCCTGTGGGCTCTCAGAGCCCAGCAATCTGAGACCCATCCCTGGGGAGCAGCCCTAAGAGCTGGGGTGTGGTCATGTGCATAACTCCTTCCAGAAAGCCACTGGCAACTTGGAGTGGGCTACAGAGAGAAGATGGGAAAGGTGGCAGTGGGCTTCCTCTGTCTCTGGGGAGGATCACAGTCAACCCCTCGAAGCCTGCTAAATTAGAAGCCTAGCCCTTAGGCAACAGGTTTTTATTTTATTTTATTATTATTATTTTAATTTTATTTATTTGACAGAGAGAGAGAGAGATCACAAGTAGGCAGAGAGGCAGGCAGAGAGAGAGAGGAGGAAGCAGGCTCCCTGCCGAGCAGAGAGCCCGATGCGGGCCTCGATCCCAGGACCCTGAGATCATGACCTGTGCCAAAGGCAGAGGCTTTAACCCACTGAGCCACCCAGGGGCCCAGGCAACAGCTTTTAAAGAATGCAGATCAAGTTCTTCCAGGGAAAGATGGGGAGAAGGTGCACTGAGCCCTAGGACATCACTGCAGTGATTGCTTGTGCACCCATGATGAATTGCTGCTTTGTTTGCTGTCCTCTAGTGGACACAAGACCCATTGGCTTTCAGAGCTAGGTGTTTTGGGAGCCCTTCCCTCTGGTGCAAGCCTTAAAAGTTGTGATGCTGGATGTGGAGACCAAACCCTTTGCTCCTGGGTGAGAAGCTGGGAGTTGGAGGTTCTCTCCTGGTTGTTTGGCACTAGGGTGGACGGGGCTTGGGAGGCAGTTCATGGCGAGAGTATGTCTCAGCCTTTTCTACCCATTTTGATGAGATGCGCCATTTGCCCCTACTTCCTGTTTTCTATGCCTTTCTCCCCTCAGCACAGGTGTCAGATACCGAACTCTGCTCTAATATAATGATGGCCTCAGTGCCAGGGAGAAGTGTAGAGATTTATGGGGTGGAAGATTGAATTTTGAGTTCTTAGGTCTGTTTTTCATAGGTTTTTCTATGTTCTTGCTGTCTGGGTATCAGCTGTTGATTCTCACTGTTTTAAATTCTACTTTTTCTTTCTGACTTGCCACTTCTTACCTACTGAAGACAGGAAAATCAGGAGGCCCATCTTAGAATGATATTTAAAATAAGAGTAAATAGACTGTAAGAGCTTGCTAGGAGAGTGGATTATGTGATCTCTCTAGTGCATGAATGTTTTAAGGTCTGTGTTGCCTCTATTAGCTGACTTTTTGGATCGTCCTCTGGCCCGGATATCTCACATGGGGGATGGCTGACTGGCTTTATGTGCATAAGGTCGGAGGCCCACAAGAATTAGTTTGTAAGGATTCTCAGCCTGTCTTCTTTTGGCTCTTGGCCATAGACCTTTAAGCCTTCCCACCTTGATCCCTAGAAGAATTTTGTTCTTGTCAGACCAGGTTTTAAATGTTTGTCACCAGACATTCATTGCTTCTGGGGCAGGAGAAAGGAAGGACAGACAACATCAAACTCAAACTCGGGAGGGCAACAGTGCCCTGAGGCAAATGGTTGGAGTGGAGGCTAAACCTCCCTCCCCAGAGGACAAGACAGGGTGGGCAGCAGCGCACTCCCAGCGGGAGGACAGAGGGGGCGATGTGCTGGAAGGAGTCAGGTGCAGCAAGACCTGGGGGTGGAGGGGGTGTGTGGGCGGTAGGAGTTGTGGGGAAAAGGAAGATAGTGCAGAAGAGAGAACTTCTTAGGTGCCAGGTGGTGGAGAAGAGGCAACGGCAGAGGTTTACTATGGACTCTGTCCACTTTCAGGGTTTTTTGAGAGTCACTGACTCCCTGACACCATTCCAGGACTCCTCTGAGTTGTGAGCATTACAGGCAACAGCTGTATCTGCAGGCTCACCAGGGGTCATACTCTGTGGGTCCCCTCTGGAGAAAGTGACTTTCTGAGTAACAGTCAGCCCTGAATGCTTTCCCACCTTTGCCATCTGCCATCCATGTGGTCACTGAGCCTCTGTGTCTCCTTCCTTCCCCAGGTCGGTGGCCGGATTGGATAAGGAAGCGGACCTGGTGCACATGGAGGTGCGGACCACCGATGGATGTGAGTGCTGAGGCGGTGGGTGAGGCCCAGGGAGATCTGCCAGCAGGTCCCTCTCTTCCCCCAATTTGCATTTTAATGGCTTGAGAAGATGAAAAGCCCTGAGCTCCATTACTGCCAGATCCATCCTATTTCCCAGAGTAGGGGGGAGAGGCCTCTGGTCCCCAGGGAGACGTTTCATTGAAATAAACCCTCAGGAATGAGTTTTCTGGGGATGTGAGTTAATGTGATGAATTTTGAGGCTCCTGTTAGTAATTTCCTGGCATCTTCAGTGTAATTCGGATAGGGGTGTCCATAGCTCATCGTGGTACTTTGCATTCACCCAGAGAATTGCAGGGGCTGCCAGTTTTAAAAATGAACCCTTCGTATAGTCAAGCTTACCAAAAAAAGTCACTGGGAAATTTTTTCCAAACTGTTTATTCATTCATTCCACAAATATGTAAGGACAGACTACTGTGTGCCAGGCATTGTTCTAGACCCTGGAAATACAGTAGTGAGCAAACCCATATTGTCCCTACAGACAAACAGTAGAATCCCAGGATCATGAACATGTGACCCCTTTGTACATTGTGCACCTGTGTACATCTTACACTGAATTTGATAACATACCATTTTGCACTGCTTTAAGCATGTTATTCTTCCCGGAGTTGATCATATTATTATAAAGCTCTTCCCTACTCAGGAAAAATCAGCTTAAAGTCAACTTAAACATACATGAAATATGTGAAAATATATGATCTATATAAAATAGGTAAAAATATAATTAGCATAGGTCAACAATAGAGCCAAATAATCTATGGAAATAGTAGTGAGGGAGGAATGCATTAGAAAAGGCACCTGCTTGGGAGTTGGGGTCTTGGGTTCTGCCACCCACTAGTCATGCGGTCTGGAGAAACTCCCTCTGATCTCTATGCTAAATCCCTCTATTGTCTGAGAATATTCAGCCTTGCCCTGCCCACTTCAGAGAGTGATAGGCTGACCATGTGGAGAAGGATGTTATAGAAATTATTTAATGTACAAATGTAAGGAGGTTTGGTTTTGACTTAGCTGTGGGTGTTGGAGTATCATTCAGAATACTTTAAGTAAAACTACATGTGCTCTGTCCATGAGAAATCTACTGTTTCTGATACCAAACACAGGTACCAGCCAGAAACATGCATTTTGGGGAATATTTCATTTGCTTTGTTTTAATTTTTAAAAGACTTAGAAGACAGCCACATTTGTTACTGTATGTCTGACATTCTGCTGAGTACTTGATTTTTGTCTTTTTCAGAGAGAGAGAGAGAGAGAGAGAGAGAGAGAGAGAGAGTGTGTGTGTGTGTGTGTGTGTGTGTGTGTGTGTGTGTGTGTTTTAATCGGTCTTATTTGGCCCTTGAATAAATATAAGTCTCTGAAGTAGGCAAGAATGAGGGATAGTCCACACTCTTAAAAAAAAAGTTGGTTTTGTTTTTGTTTTTGTTTTTAACAGAAGAGCTATTTATGGTTTAGGAAAATAGGGACACCTGACTGGCTTAGTCAGTTAAGTGTCTGACTCTTGGTTTTGGCTCAGGCCTTGATTTCAGGGTCATAAGATCAAGCCCTGCATCAGGCTCTGCACTCAGCGTGGAGTCTGCTTGAGATTTTCTGTCTCCTTCTCCCTCTGCTTCTCCCACTCATGAGCATGTTTTTTCTCTCTCTCTCAAATAAATACATAAATCTTAAAAAAAAACTTAGGAAAATAATACCATGTATTCAAATTCACTGATCATAATGGTGGTAAAAATTGGATCCAGAATTATATGATCTGACTCTTACTGCTGAGAAAGACACTGGGGAAGAGATGTAGGGGCATGAAGGAGCAAGCCAGGGCAGCAGCTAGTAGCTCTCAGATGACCCACAGGCCAGTTTTTGGTATGAATCCTGACTTGGCATTGCTTTCCATGTCAAACTTTTTTATTCCTTATATGTGATCTGTGCTGGTTGTAGTATTTTAGAGTTGGTAAAACTTGATAGGATTGTCTGACCTCCCACCTAGTGTAGGAATCCCTTCCCTGAAAACTTCTGACAGTATGTCCTCAAGTTCCCTGACTTCAGGCTTAATTAGACACATCCTTTTCTGCTGCTGGACAGCTCCATGTTTTGTTTTATTAAGCTAATTTCTTACATTAAGCTTAAACCTATTTTCTGAAAGTTTAAGAATTCTGATCCAAATTTGGATAAGGCCTGTGGTGCAGGACTGCTGCAAAATTTTATGAGATTAAAAATGTAAAACACAAAGAATAGTTTCTGGCCTATTGTCAAGAATCAAAGAAAGCAGACAGAACTGTAACAGGGATAAATGTCATGTGCCACACTTAGGTTAAATTATAGTATATATTAGTTACATTCCATTTTATAGGTTTTTTTAAAATCAGTTTTTCAATAGTTAATCTTCTCTCAACTTCATTAATTGGCTCTAACCCACATTTATTTAGAAGATGCATAGAACAAGACTGCATTGACCTGGAGACATCGTATTTTACATATCCTAATGAAATACGTGATGCCTTTCATTTGTGTTATGTGGTGAGAGACTTCTTACTTGTAAACTCACACATACACACACATCTTCATCGTTTAATCATCACAAAGAGGCATGGCATGTATTTTATTTCCCTTTTTTCCCCTAATATGGTAGTCTGAACTAAGATTTGCCCAAATTCATGCAACTAGCTAGAGACAGAATAAAAATTAAAGCACGAAACTCCTAATACACTAGAAATACAAGGGAACCTCCAACAAAAGATGTCTACAAATGACTTACAATTAACATCATATTTAATGATGAGATAATGAATGCATTCCATATAAGAAGAGGAAGAATGAAGGATGTGTAATTTAGTCTTTCCACACATATTCAACATCATGCCAAAAGTCCTAGCCTGTGCAATAAAGGAAGAAAAATGAAATGCAAATTGCACTTTGTATAGATTGAAAAGGAAAAATTAAAACTATTATTATCCTCATTGACATAATTGTCTATGTAGAATATCCCAAGAAGTCTACAAAAATAAAAAACTCCTAGAACTAATAAGTAGGTTGAGCAAAGTTGCAGGAGACAACAAATTCTGTAGAAAAAGATGTAATTTTTTAACAAATGGTATTGAAAAAAATTGGACAGCCATATGGGGGAAAATGAACTTCAACCTGTGATTCACAACTTATACAAATTTAACTCAGAAATGGATATTTCTAAATATAAAATATAAAATTATAAAACATAAGAAATAGCATAGAAGAAAATCTCCACAACCATGGATTGGCATCAAGAGCAAAATTGACAAAATAAAGAATTGATAAATGGACTTCATCAAAATTAAAAAACATTTGCTCTGCTGAAGACACAATGAAGACACTAGAAGAAAATATTTGCAGATTACATATTTAACAAGGGACTTGTGGTCAGAATATATAAGGGACTTTCAAAGCATAGCAATAAGAAACAACCTCATTTTTTAAAAAATAGGCAAAAGTTTGAACAGACCACTTACCAAAGAAGATCTAAGAATGACAAATAAGCACCTGAAATAATGTTCAATGTCATTAGACATTAGGGAAATGCAAATTAAAACCATAATGAGGGCGCCTGGGTGGCTCAGTGGGTTAAAGCCTCTGCCTTCAGCTCAGGTCAGATCGAGGCCCACATCAGGCTCTCTGCTCGGCAGGGAGCCTGCTTCCTCCTCTCTCCTCTCTCTGCCTACTTCTAATCCCTCTCTCTGTGTCAAATAAATAAAATCTTTAAAAAAATAAATAAAACCATAATGAGCTATCATTACATACCTATTGCAATTGCTAAAATAAAAAAACTGGTAATACGAAGTGCTGGCAAGGATGGAAAGCTGTTGGAACTCTCATATATTCCTGGTGGGGGTGTAAAATAGTACAGTCACTCTGGAAAAACATTTTGGCAATTTCTTACAAAGTTACACACACCTTATGATTTAGCAATCTCACTCCTGCATATTTTCCCTAGAGAAATGTTATAATCACACAAAAACCTGTACACAAATGTCTGTAGCAGACTTAATAATCACCCCAAACTGGAAACAACCTAAACATCCTTAAATATCCTTGCATGGATGGATGGATAAGCAAGCTGTCATATATCTATAAAAGAAAAGAGATGAATTTCAGAGGCATTGTACTGAGTGAAATACACCAGTCTCAAAAGCTTACATACTGTATGATTCCATTTATATGATCATATGGAAAAGGCAAAACTGTAGTGATGGAGAAGTAGATCATTGGTTTCCAGAGTGAGGGAAGTATTTCCCAAGAAAGCAGCATGAGGGGACTTTTCAGGGTGATGTCAATATTTGGCAACCTGACCATGGTGGTCAATTAAATTCATACATCTGGTAAAACTTTAGAACTGTATGCCAAAAAATTACTGTGTATATAATTTGAAAGAAGTTTGTATTTAAAAATAATACTAAAATAAATATTGAAGAAAGAGGGTAGCTTAGTTGAAAGAGCATGCAACTCTTGATCTCGAGGTCATGAGTTCGAGCCCCATATTAGATATCAAGGTTACTTAAATAAATATTTTTAAATGATACTAAAATAACCTATAGTAAGGAAAAACTAGAACACACACTTCTTGACTTCTTGTTCTGTAGAACTTTCTACCTTTTAGGGGCACCTGGGTATCTCAGTTGGTTAAATGACTGCCTTCGGCTCAGTTCACAATCCCAGAGTCCTGGGATTGAGCCCCACATTGGGCTCCCAGGTCAGCAGGGAGATTGCTTCTCCCTCTCCTTCTGCCTGCCTCTCCCCCTGCTTGTACTCTCACTCTGTATCAAATAAATAAAATCTTTAAGAAAAAATTTTATAAAAAAAGAGCTTCCTACCTTTTCTGATTAATTAGTTTCTTGATCCATTTATTTCTTCTTTTATTCAACCAGTGTTTATTTCAAATCTGCATATTCTGGTCCCTGAGGGAGAATAGAGGTGAATGTGATATTATCTTCACCTCAGGGAGCTTGTAGACTGGCTGGGAAAACATAAGGATTTGAGTAATTCTAGCATAAGCTGACAGGAACATTCATAGAGTTGGACATATATTGAGTTACAAATGGGAGTATGGCTAAGTCAGAGAAAGTTGGGGCAACTTCTCAGAAAGAGAAAGTGTTTGATCTGGCACTTCAGGGATTAGTAAGAATTTATAAGAACATTCTGGATAGAGAGGAGAGCCTCACATGTGCCCAGCATTCACCCAGGAAGAGTGGTGTGTGCAAGACTGTGGATTATGGTCTGTGGCTGTCAGAGATGGAGGGAGAAAAGGCCAGTAAAGGTATGCTGGGGTCCTCCTGTGAAGGAATGGGTGGGTAACGTACTGAGCCAAGCACTGAAGGCCATTTTTACCTTTATAATGAAGTAGCTTTCATGTTACAGTCATAATTTCCTAGCTGGGACCTTAGATATGTATTATACTAGGTAGTCCCACCTAGCTGCTTCAGGTTTCTTTCTCACTGCCTCTTCTGTTTGCATGTTTAATGTTTAAGACATAGCAGCTGACAGATGAAAGCGAGCATCCATTTCAGCTCATTCAGACCGCAGCTCTGAGAAGTTTCTCCCGACACTTCTATGCCTCCACCTCTGGAACACAAGGGTGCTTTGCTATGTTTCCCTAGTCCTCCATCCTGCCTAACTTGGCTTCTAACTCAGGAGTGGTGCAGGGGGAGAGAGAAGGGGGCTGGCTTGTGCCGGACCTCCTTGACCGGGACAGGGGAAGGGAACAGAGAGGGAATGGTGTCTTTGATGGGATCAGGCGGCATCCTGCACCCTGCTTCTCAGGGATGGTGCATTGGTCAGAGAGTCTTCGTAGTCACTCCCAGCTCTGTCCAGGTCTTTTCTTGTCTGGTGACACTGTGCTTGCTGAGATAGCGTGTGCTTTCTACTTGCCAAGAGAGGCAGGTGGGCCTGGGCAGAGTGCTGAAATGAGCACACTCTCCATGCCCTGGCAGAGGGTTGAAAGGTCCTGGACCAGGTGCAGGGTTGGGGGTGGGTGGGTAGAGGGGTGAGGAAGGCACCAGAAACACTACATCCCTCCAGCTCTGTCTCCATGGGGGCCATGTTTGCAATTTTTGTTTATCCTTTTGAGGAACAGGGAGAAATTGTCTTTCAGATATTTGCAGGCAAGCAGACTGGGAGAATAGTAAACCAGATCTTAATTTCGGGTTTTCCACTGAAAGTCTGTAATTCCAGAAAGCAACTACAATTGTTGAAGTTCCTGTTCCTTTATTGCAAAATGAAACAGAATTAATAATTTATTCATTTTTCTTTCTAATTCCTTTATAGGTTATTTACTGGGCATGTACTGGATGCTGGTCATGACATGGATTTCTAGAGATGTAAAGAGGGAATAAGATGTGGTCTTTGCCCCCAAAGTCTGTATTCTAAAAGGGAATAGGCAGGCAGATGACCCAGCAGTTCCTAGATAGCTGATACAGGACATGTTAAGAACTCACAGGACAGGTTTTTTCTTTGTATTTGGTATATTTGAAATCAGTTGAAACTTAGATTTTTCTAGCCCTTTTGTGAGTCATATGTTTAAAAGGAAAATAATTCTCTGAAAAATCTTAAATCAAAAGAACTTGTAGATGTTAGATAATTGTTCTTTTTCCTTCTTCTCACTTTCCTTTGTTATTCTCCTTCTTCCTCCCCCGCCCCCCACCACGTTGGAGAGTCTGTTCCTTAATCAGCCCCTTTCAGACCATTTACCCCATGTTCTGGATTTGCCAATTACTATTGAGCAAATTACCCTCAAAGTTACCTTGAGCAGTAAAATTCCACTCTCTATTTCTTCCTGCAGCACAGTTCCTGTGGCTGTTTCTCTCAAATTCTAACATTCACGATATTCTGGCAGCCTGGTTCCCTGATTCCTGTGATCCATTCCAGAGGTTTGGGTTTAGATGGTCTGCTGTGGGGAGTCTGTGTATTGCTAAGCATGTTCCGGACATGATTCTGATCCAGGTGGCCCATTCAGGAACTCCGCTTTGAGGGTCCCTGACCTCAGCCAGTGCTGGGATTACAGCACAGTACAGTTACATCCTCATAAGCTTGAAGAGCCTTGATGTTGGAGTCTGGAATTACCTTGTTGTGGAAAATGCATGGGTTCACGGGGCTGGAAGTAAGAACATATAAGTACGGCAAACATGTCTTTCCTTGTCTTCTTTCTTTCCCTTTTGTCTCTCAAGACAAAATCAGAATAAATCATAACTCATTAGAAGTGCTTTCCAAGTCAAGATAACTTTCACGTGTCTAAAACCATGTTACTTGTTGAGGTGAGAGGGAGAGATTGATAAGTAGTAGTAGAAATGGTTTGAAATCTGTAAGAATGTTCAGAGAGGAGAAACAAGATATGACTATGAAACAATAAGTAAATGTTAGTTTCTGTAGCTCCCAGAGCTACAGGGATGTGGGCGTTCACGCATGTCATAGAAATGTGTGTTTCCTGTTTATTCGCCCTCTCGCATTCAGTCCAGTGAAATGGAGGGCTTTCCCATGTGTAGAAGACAGTGGTTGTCAAAGCCTAGCATTAATTATAATCACCTGGAGAACTTATATGTGTGTGCGTGTGCATGTGCATGCGCACGCACACACACACGCACACGCACGAAAGGTCCCAGGTATTGGCCCTTTACAAAATTGTCCTGGTGATTCTAAAATGCAAGCAGAACTGCAAACCACTACACTAGATGTGAGCTTCCCCAAATGTAACATGCATATATGACCATCTGGAGAGCTTGTTAAAACACACATTCCATATTCTGACAAGCTCCCAGGTGCTGCTGCTGGTCTGTGGGCCCCACTCTGATCAGCACTGCACTGTGCTAAGCTGTGGGGGATATACTGATGAATAGAACACGACCAGGACTGAGAAGCGCACAGAGGAGTGGAGAGGCAGTTAGATACAGATTGTTATTGTGATTTAATGTGCTGAAAGCCACCTATTGTCTGACTTAAGTCTCCTGAAGGAAGTGCTACAGGAACCAAAAGGAAGGAAACCCCTCTTCTGAGGAGTGAAGAGGCTGTGGTGAAGCTGCCTCTCGGGAGATGAGTTGCATTTTCCCAGGAGGACGGTAGAAAAGGGGACAGGGACCTGTGCTGTCCAATGTGGCAGCCACATCATTTCAAGGGGTTGCTGAGCACTTAAAATGTGCTGTCTGGATTGAGATGTGGCGTGTGTGCAAAACACACACCATATTTCAAAGACATACTATGAATTCAAGGATGGAAAATAAGCCATTAATAATTTTTATATTAATTATATGATGAAATCATAATATTTTGTCTATTTGGGGTTAAATAAACTATGTTAAAATTAATTCCACTTTTCTATTGACTTTGTAGTAAAGGTTATTTGTGACTCACATTGTATGTGTGTTGGACAGCCCTGCTCTAGGCTGGAGGGACTGCAGGTGCAACAGCACAGAGGGAGGCTCTTCTGTCCTGTGTGTGACATTGGCTCCCACATGCCAGAGAACACCCAATGTAAACAGGTCCCTGTTCTTATTTTGATGTAGGAATTCCTACTCCAACCCAGTCCTGTCCCTTCTTTATGGGAGTCAGACTTCCAGATTATGCTGAAGCCATTGAATTCTCTCTTGCCCTGGCAGGGCTCAAACAAGGCAAAGCCAGCCAGTTTGGTTAATAGCAGTGATTTTGCCATGCAATTCAGAATTCAAATGACTTCTTATCCCATTGTTTTCTGGAAATAATTTTTCTCAGAATGTCCCCTGTGATGAGCCCTCCATCCAAAGACAATTGGGTGTCACTAAAAGAGCATCACCTTGGTGCCATGAGAGTTGAGCTGGAGAATTAACTTGGTTATTTAGAAGCTGTTTGACCTTGTAGAATTTTCTTAACCTTTCTGTGATCGTTTGTCTTCCAGTGCTTGATAGATTTGGGAAAAATCCTAACAAATATAAGAAATGTTTTTATTAGGTATTAGATTTTTCATCAGTGGGCTAACAAAGGTGTTAGTGTAGGGTAAAATTTACAGTGAGGCAGATCTCAGTTCAGTGACAAAAGAGCAACAATTAAGAGTACCCCAAGGGGCTCCTGGTTGGTTCAGTCTGTTAAGTGTCTGACTCTTGATTTTGGCTTGGGTCATGATCTCAGGGTGCTAAGATCGAGCCCCGTGTCAGGCTTTGCCCTCAGTATGGAGTCTGCTGGAGATCCTCTCTCTCCCTCTGCCCCTGCTCTATAAATTAATTAATTAGTAAGTAAATAAGATCTTTTATTTTTTATTTTTATTTTTTTTAAAGATTTTATTTATTTATTTGACACAGAGAGATCACAAGTAGGTAGAGAGGCAGGCAGAGAGGGGAGAAAGCAGGCTCCCTGCAGAGCAGAGAGCCCGATGCGGGCATCGATCCCAGGACCCTGAGATCATGACCTGAGCCGAAGGCAGAGGCTTTAACCCACTGAGCCACCCAGGCGCCCAAATAAGATCTTTTAAAAAAGAGTACCCCAGTATGGCAAGGGCTACAATGTGAAGTAATGAGTTTCTCTTCATTAGAAATTCTCAAACATAGAGTATTTGGATGTATCATAGGGACACTATAATAAGTGAAGCTGGATATAAGCATAAAGTTTTTGACATCTAGGCACCCTGGAAATTTCTAGAATCAAAACATGTAGCATGTATGCCATTATATCTTGTCCTGGTGCCATCATCACCTGTCATTAATCAATCCCTGCAGTTTCTCACTGAGCCAAGATAAAGCCTAGTATTTCTTAACAGACCCCAGGGAATCATAAGTAATCAAATGGGCTTGGTGCACAAGGCAAAACTATTAACTCAGCAGCCTAAACTTTGGGTTCTAGACACACAGAATATTGGCTCATAAAGAGCCTTAGATTATTGACTAGTTAAGTAATTTTAAACTGTGTAACTCTAAGCTCTAATAGTGTTCTAAGAACTCAGAGGCCAAAATGGGGATGAAGTGTGCGCTTAAGTCAGTGGGACTGCAGAACTCTTGACTTCTATTCAGCTAGAGCAGGTACACTAAAACACACTTCTGTATTGAGAATATAGGATTGTCTTTGATAAAAGGGCTCAGAGTTTTGTTGGTTTTTTTTTTACTTGAAAGAGAAAAATTTTACATCACTTTTAAAAAAGCATTAAGATGTGCAACAACTTTCCCAAGATCACATAGATAACCAGGGATGATGACTGAACATGGATTCTGGTCTAATTCTCAGCTGATTTTTCTTCCTTTTTTATTTTTACTTTTTAAAATTTATTTGTCAGAGGGATGGCCCGTGTCTACAGAAGTCTTGTTCCCAGGTCCACAGCAGTCCTTTCCTCTCCATGACCTCCCCCCACAACAGACAAAACCAGGAAACAGTAATGGGACAAGAATAGGGCAAGATGTAAGTACAAGGTAGTCAAGAATATGTGGAAGGGAAATCTTCAAGACGAGAGAAGTCTTTATAGAGAAGAAGATCTCTGAGTTTGGTCTTGAAATCTTGAAGGCTAAGCTGAAGGAATAATTCTGAGGAAAGGCCCCAGAAATTTAAAAAAAATCCAAACAAAGCAAAGCAAAAACTGTAATGCTCTGTGAATAGGAGTAGAAGTACTTGGTGTTTTGGAATGCAAAGAGTATGACAAGGAGTTACTGGAGATGAGATTGAAAGAAGCACAATTCATGAGAAGAATGTGACCATTGTCTGAGATTTGGGAGAGGAGCAGGTAAGGGAAACAAATCACAAAATAGAGAATGGTAGTCCCAAAGGCAGATGATGTTTGAGAATTTCTCTGGTGCTTGGTCTTGAGGTATGATGTGGGGAGCTGTGAGTCTGTGGGCAGATATCAGAAGATAAATGGATGGGGAGAAGGAGGTTGCCAGATCTCGTGCAAGAGCACAAAAGCCTCCCATGCTGGGGACCTGGCACAGACTCGCAGACCAGTAGCTGCAGGGAAAGGACTTTAGGGCAGTCCTCCAGACTGAAACCTGAAACTACGGGGCCACACATGTGAACTGGGAGCACCTGATGGTTTTAGAAGCACGAAGGGCAGAGATGTGCTTCGACCTGGAAGCGAGGGCTGGGAGTGCTGCTGTGGGGTGCACAGTGCAGGAGGCTGCAGTTTTTAGCAGCACAGACAGAAACAGAGACAGTGTGGCTTGGAGAGCTCAGTGAAGAGCAGACTGCGATCTCTCTGTTCTGGGACGGAGGACTGGATACAGTCACTTCTTCTCTGACTCTCAGAAGAGACATGGAAAGCCACCAGGGAAAGCTGCCAGAGAACAAAAGCCCCCCAAAACTGGTTTTCACTGAACCCATCTCCCCCCCACTACCATAGGGGGCAGGGCAACTCTTCCCGAACAAGGTTGCCTAAGTAACAGTGCAGCAGTCCCTGTCCCAGAAGACAGACTGAAAGAACAAGAGGCCAACAGCCCTAAGGTCTCTATAAAACAGGTGCATCTTGCTTGGGTTGTAGTCAATAATTTGGACTCTGTACGTTGCCTCAACCAGCCCTCAACAGAATGACTAAGAGGAGGAAACCCCAACAAAGGAAAGAACCAGAAAATGCGGCCTCTGCCACAGAACTAATGGATATGGGTATAACCAAGATGTCAGAAATAGATGTCAAAGTCACAATTATTAAGGCAATATCTAGGCTTGAGAAAAATATTAATGACAGTATGGAATCTCTAAAGGCAGAAATGAGATCTAATCAGACTGAACTTAAAAGTGCTATGAATGAAATGCTGTCTAAACTGGATAACCTGACTGCTAGGATAATGAGGCAGAAGAACAAATTAGTGAGCTAGAGGATAAAATGATAGAAAAGAAGGAAACTGAGGTGGCATGGGAAAAACAAATTAAAACCCAAGGAATCAAACTGAGAGCTATTAGTGACTCAGTGAAACATTCCAATATCAGAATTATTGGGGTCTCTGAGGGGGTGAAGAGAGAGGTCTAGAAAATATATTTGAGCAAATTGTAGCTGAGAACTTCCCTAATCTAGGGACGGAAAAAAAACATTCGTTTCCAAGAGGCAAAGAGGACCCCTCCCAAGATCAATGAGAACAGTCCAACACCATGACATACAATAGTACAATCTGCAAATCCTAGATCCAAGGAAACAATCTTGAAAGTGGCAAGGGAGAAGAGATTTCTTACTTACAAAAGGAGGAACATCAGAATAACATCAGACCTGTCCAAGGTAACCTGGCAAGCCAGAAAGGGCTGGCAAGACATATTCAGGGTACTAAATGAGAGGAACATGCAGCCAAGGATATTTTTCCAGCAAGGCTGTCATTCAGAATATTGGAGTGACAAGAAGCTTCCAAGACTGGCAGAAACTGAAAGAATATGTGACCACCAAGCTAGCCCTGCAAGAAATATTAAGATGGGGGTTCTGTAAAAGGAGAAAGACCCCAAGGGTGATATAGAATAGAAATTTACAGAGACAATCTATAGAAACAGACTTCATAGGCAACATGATGACTATAAAATATCTTTCAATAATCACTCTCAATGTGAACAATTTAAATTCTCCCATGAAATGGCACAGAGTTGCAGATTGGATAAAAAGACATGACCCATCCAAATGTTTACAAGAGACTCATTTTGAACCTAAAGATACATCTAGACTGAAAGTGAAGGGATAGAGGACCATATTTCATGCCAATGGACCTCAAAAGAAAGCTGGGGTAGCAATTCTCATATCAGACAAATTAAATTTTAAGCTAAAGACTGCAGTTGGAGATACAGAAGGACACTATATCATTCTTAAAATGTGTCTCCAACAAGTGGATCTAACAGTTATAAACAGCTATGCCCCCAGTATGGGAGCAGCCAACTACATAAGCCAACTGTTAACCAAAATAAAGAGACATATTGATAACAATATGCTAATAGTAGGAGACCTCAACACTCCACTCTCAGCAATAGACAGATCATCTAAGCAGAAAATCAACAAAGAAACAAGAGCTTTGAATGACACGCTGGGCAAGATGGACCTCATAGATAAATACAGAACATTCTACCCTAAAACAACAGAATACTCACTCTTCTCAAATGCGCATGAAACTTTCTTCAGAATAGATCACATACTGGGTCACAAATAAGGTCTTAACAGATACCAAAAGATTGAGATTATTCCATGCATATTCTCAAACCACAATGCCTTGAAACCGGAGATCAATCACAAGAAAAAGTTTGGATGAAATTTAAACACTTGTAAGCTAAAGACCATCGTGCTCAAGAATGTTTGGGTCAACCAGGAAATCAAAGAAGAACTTAAAAATTCATGGAAAGCATTGAGAATGAAAACACATCAGTAGAGAATCTTTGAGATACAGCCAAGGAGGTCCTAAGGGGGAAATACATAGCCAACCAAGCCTCACCCAAAAAAAAAAAAAAAAAAGAAAAGAAAAAAAAGAAAAATCCCAAATACATAAACTGTCTTTTCATCTTAAAGAAATGGAGAATCAACAACAAATTATGCCTAACCCACAGATGAGAAGGGAAGTAATTAAGATTAAAGCAGAGATCAATGAATTAGAAACCAGAAATATAATAGAACACATCAGTGAAACTAGAAGCTGATTCTTTGAAAGAATTAATAAGATCAATAAATCACTGGCCAGACTTATCCAAAGGAAAAGAGAAAGGACCCAAATTAATAAAATTATAAATGAAAGGAGAGATATCACAGCTAACACCAAAGAAATAGAAACAATTATTAGAGATTATTATCAACAACTTTATGCCAATAAATTAAGCAACCTTGAAGAAATGGATGCAGTCTTGTAAACCCATAAACTACAAAGACTTCCTGTTCCAAAAACAGGAAGAAATTAACAACCTGAATAGACCAATAACAAGTAACAAGATTGAAGCAGTGATCCAAAACCTACAAACAAACAAACAAACAAACAAACAAAACAAAACAAAACAAAACAAAAACAAAACAAAAACAAAAAAACAAGAGTCCAGGGCCTGATGGATTCCCTGGGGAATTCTACCAAATATCAAAGAAGAAATAATACCTATGCTCCTGAAGCTGTTTCAAAAAATAGAAACAGAAGGAATGCTTCCAAACTCATTCTATGAGGCCAGCATTACTTTGAATTCCCAACAAGAGCATTAAAGGGTTCCCCTTTCTCCACAGCCTCTCCAACATTTGTTGTTTCTTGCCTTGCTAATTTTTGCCATTCTAATTGGTGTTAGGTGGTATTTTGGGGGGATAGATTCCAAAATCAGGCAAAGACCCTATCAAAAAGGAGAATTTCAGACCAATATCCCTGATTAATATGGATACCAAAATTCTCAACAAGCTCATAGCCAATAGGATCCAACAGTACATTAAAAGGATTATCCATCATGACCAGGTGGGATTTACCCCTGGGATGCAAGGGTGGTTCGACATTCACAAATCAATCAGTGCAATATAACACATTACTAAGAGAAGAGACAAGAATTATATGGTCCTCTCAATTGACGCAGAAAAAGCATTTGACAAAATACAGCATCCTTTCCTGATTAAACCTCTTCAGACTGTAGGGATAGAGAGAACATTACTCAATTTCATAAAAAACATCCATGAAAAACCCACAGCAAATATCATTCTCAATGGGGAAAAGCTGACAGCCTTCCTCTTAAGAGTAGGAACATGACAAGGATGCCCAATATCACCACTATTCTTCAACATAGTGGTAGAAGTCTTAGCAACAGCAATCAGACAAGAAAAATAAATAAACGGTATTCAAATTGGCAAAGAAGAAGTCAAACTCTCTCTCTTTGCAGATGACATGACACTTTATGTGGAAAACCCAAAAGTCTCCACCCCTAAATTACTAGTATTCATTGAGCAATTAAGTAATGTGGCAGGATATAAAATCAATGCACAGAAATAAGTAGCTTTCCTATACACTAACAATGTAACTGCAGAAAGAGAAATTAGGGAACTGATTCCACTTACAATAGCACCAAAAACCATAAGATACCTTAGAATAAACCTAACCAAAGTGGTAAAGGATCTAAACTCTAGAAACTACAGAACCATTATGAAAGAAATTGAAGAAGATGGAAAAAGATGGAAAAACATTCCATGCCCATGGGTTGGAAGAATAAACATTGTTAAAATGTCTATGCTGCCCAAAGCAATCTATACTTTCAATGACATCCCAATCAAAATACCATCAGCATTTTTCAAAGTGCTAGAACAAACAATCCTAAAATTTGTATGAAACCAGAAAAGACCCTGAATCACCAAGGAAATGTTGAAAAAGAAAAACAAAGCTGGGGGCATCACGTTGCCTGATTTCAAGCTATATTACAAAGCTGTGCTCACCAAGACAGCATGGTACTGGCACAACAACAGACACAGATCAATGGAACAGAGTAGAGACCCCAGACATGGACCCTCAATTTATGGTCTACTAATCTTTGACAAATCAAGAAAAAATATCCAATGGAAAAAAAAAGACAGTCTCTTCAATAAATAGTGCTGGAAAATTAGACAGATATATACAGAAGAATGAAACTCGACCATTCTCTTACACCATACACAAAGATAAACTCTAAATGGACAAGGGACCTCAATGTGAAACAAGAATCCATCAAAATCCTAGAGCAGAACATAGCCAGTAATCTCTTTGACATTGGCCACAGCAACTTCTTTCAAGACATGTCTTCAAAGGCAAGGGAAACAAAAGTGAAAATAACTTTTGGGACTTCATCTAGATAAAAAACCTTCTGCACAGCAAAGGAAACAGTCAACAAAACAAAGAGGCAACCCACAGAATGGAGAAGATATTTGCAAATGATACTACCGATAAAGGGCTGATATCCAAGATGTAGAAAGAACTTCTCAAACTCAACACCCAAAAAACAAATAATCAAGTCAAAAAATGGGCAGAAACATGAATAGACACTTCTTCAAATACATATACAAATGGCTAACAGACACATGAAGAAATGATCCACATCATTAGCCATGAGGGAAATTAAAATCAAAACCACATTGAGATCCCACCTTACACCAGTTAGAAGGCAAGAAACAACGAATGTTGGAAAGGCTGTGGAGAAAGGGGAACCCTTTTACGCTGTTTTTGGGAATGTACGTTGGTACAGCCAATTTGGAAAACAGTGTGTAGTTTCCTCAGAAAGTTAAAAGTAGAGCTACCCTATGACCCAGCAATTGTACTACTGGGTATTTACCCCAATGATACATATGTAGTGAAAAGAGGGGCCACATGCACCCCAGTGTTCATAGTAGCAATGTCTACGATAGCCAAACTGTGTAAAGAACCAAGATGCTTTTCCAACAGATGAATGGAATGTATACAATGTATACATGTATTCCATGTATACAATGGAATATTACTCAGCAATCAGAAAGGATGAATACCCAATATTTTCATCAACATGGATGGGATGGGAAGAGATTATGCTGTGTGAAATAAGTCAAACAGAGAAGGTCAATTATCATATGGTTTCACTTATTTGTGGAACATAAGGAATAGCATGGAGGACATTAGGTGAAGGAAGGGAAAATGAGGAGGGGACGATCAGAGGGGGAGATGAACCATGTGAGAGTGTGGACTCCAGGAAACAAACTGAGTGTTTTAGAAGGGAGGGGGTGGGGGGGATGGATTAGCCCAGCGATGGGTATTAAGGAGAGCAAGTATTGCATGGAACACTGGGTTTTATACACAACCAATGAATCATAGAACACTACATCAAAAACTAACAATGTACTGTATGATGACTAACATAAGATAATAATTTAAAAAAAGAATTTTATAATGAAATTCTTACACACCATCCTTGATGGTAAGGAATTTTGGTGTTCTAAAAAAAAAGTAAAATTTGTTTGTTGGAGAGGGAATGAGCAAGAACAAGCAGGGGGAGCAGCAGGCAGAAGGAGAAGCAGACTCCCCACTGAGCAAGGAGCCCAATGCGGGACTCAATCCCAGGACCCTGGGATCATGACTTGAGCTGAAGGTAGACACTTAACCGACTGAGCCACCCAGCCATCCCAGACTGATTTTTCTTCCATGGTTCAAATACATAATGGTTGGGATCATTGATTCTGGTGTCAGTATGCTTGTGTATCAATCCTAGCTCTGTCATTTCCTACAAGCTGTGGAACTCAGCAAATCACTTAATTGTTGTGCTTCAGTTTACTCATCTATTACATGGGGATGATCATAATTTTAACTCCTTATTGGATTGTTGCCAGAATTGAATCAGTTAATACATGTAGCTCCTGCAATACTGAAATACAAATTGAACATTCAAGAATGTTACTTCTTGTTATTTTCTTCATGATCATCATTGTTGTCCTCATTGTCATTGTCATCATTGTCATCATCACTGTCATCGTTTGTCATCATTGTCACCATTATCATCATCAGTATCATCATTATCATCGTCATCCCTGTCATCATCTAGTTGTCATCATTACTGTCATCATCATCATCTTCATTATCATCACATTGGCGTTGCCTCTGTCATCATTGTCATCATCATGATTGGCACTGTCATTGTCATTGTCATCACTATCATTGTCAGTGTCATAATTATTGTCATCATTGCATCATTGTGATCATATAGTCATCATCATTGGCACTGTTATAATCTAGTCATCATCATCGTCACTGTCATCATTGTCATCCTCATTGTCACGATTGGCCTCATCTCTGTCATCATTGTCATCATCACCATCTTCGTCACCATCATCATTATCATCATCATCATCTGGAATCATCCAGTCATCATTATCATCACCATTATCATTATCATTATCAACATCATTGTCATCGTCACTGTCATCATCATCCTCATCGTCTCTGTCATCATCATCTTGTCATCATATTCAGTCAAGGTCAGTTTATTTGGCCATTGGAGTGGAAAGGCTCCTGAATGTAGTATGAGGAATCCTAAGGTATTCAAGATCACTGTGATTTGTAAATATCTATAACTGCCATATTTCCCCTGGCCCTTAAGAAAGCAGGAGACGCTAGATTTCTTCTTTGGGCAGTTAGAAGTTTCACAAAAATTCTGTATCCATAAGCACAATAGGCAGGAATGGAGGCTACCTTTTTCGATTCATTGATTTTGGTTTTGGTACCTGCCATGTCTCAAGAGCTGTTTAGGCATTTGCAGCAGTGTGGATGTCCTGCACACAGGTTAGCCCTAATCCTCAATCAAGGAAAAAGAGGCATATGGTAGCTAAATAACTTTTCAAGGTTTCCCTTCATTCAGAAGAATGAATCTGTTTGTTTGTACTTATATGCATTAGAGAGTTAATGTTATTACTCAAAATAAATAGCTCCTGGGTATTTCTCTAAGAGAAGACCTGAGGAGCTGATTTGCTTTTTGTTCACAATTTTAATGCACTTCTTCAAATTTTGACAACATGTGTATTACCCAAAGGGATGGAAGTTGAGTGAATCATGGAAAGTTTCTTTCTCTGAGATGGTGAGATGTGAGATGGCTAGGATAGTTTGAATATTTAGTAATCTCAAAAGCAAACCATTACCATAAGTCACGGTATCATCTACCATAACAAGAAAGTTTAGGTTATTAATGTAATTCAATTCAATTAACTAGCATTTACTGGGGATTTATAAAGTTATCTTAGGAGACAAACAAAAATGACTTAGACTCTATTCCTGGTTCTAAGGAGGTGACCCTTTTGGAAAAGTTTGACAGAGAAAAATGCTGGATGTAGATGGATGAGAAGCTTGCCTTGCTGGATGGGTGAAATTAGAGGCTGCCTCCTTGGCCTTATTGAACTCCAGCAAAAATACAGCTCCTTAGGAAGAAAAGAAGGTGAAGGATGCCAGATTATCTCCTTCATTCTCTCTGTGCATATTCCCCAGTTCTCAGATCTTTCTCTGTCCAATGCAGATCCCAAGACAATATTCACTTGTGAACATTCTGTTTCCTTCACTGGTCTGGGATTCTTCTGAGAATGTTCTCCACTTCCTAGAGCTTCAGGGACTGGTAGACACCTGCAGCTTCATGTACACCTTGACCCACTACAAAAATGAATGAATCAGTCAGTCAAGATTCCCCCCCGCCATTCTCGCTATATGAGACCTTTGGCTCAACATCTGCTATGTGGGAAGGTGTGAAGCCTGGATGCACTAGGGAGATGTTTGCACCTTCCCTAAAGTGTCTTCCAGTGCTAGAGCTAGTTCCAACAGGGCCAGATATATCTAAAGGTGAGTAGATCCCTCTATTCACATGCAGGGAACAAAGCCTTTGACTTTTAACTCTTCTAAGTGGAGCAGTGAATACACCAGCTCTTCGAGATACACTAGGAAGACATCTGACATTTAGAAATACATTAATCATCAGGGTAGTGATTGACTCTCAGCCTCTGGGGAAATCACTCTCTAATTTTCTTACAGAGATATCCAGATGAGTTCTTCATTCAATCTGGTCTTTCTAGTTTTTCATTTGAAAACATTTCAAAGGAAAGGATAGAAAATAAAAGTTCAAGAATATGGATTAGTCAAAATTAATCCATTAACATGTGATTATATAGTGCTTTCCAAGAGCTTTGCCTACCTAAAAGAACATGTGTAGTTTTTACTCCCTTTCCAGGAATTTCCTTCTTATGTACTATACTTCTCCATCTTAGTTGAACACAAAGGCTGCCTCTTCCTTTAACTCCTTGGTTATTCGAGCTCAGACATGTTTTTGTTTTTGTCTTTTTTTTGTCTGCACACCCAAAGGACTTCAAGAAACTGAATAGTGATATAATTTTGGAATATGACTTTCCTAATACAACCTGTAATATGGCCTTTTGATTCTCCGTAGTCAAACAGAACACTGCCTATTATTATTTGAAGGTATTAGAGATGCTGAGTGTTAAATTTCCTTCTCTTTTCATAATAACAAAGAGATAACATTTATTAATCTTTTAAAATGTATCCAACAATGTGCTAAGCATTTTTCATACATTATCTTATTTAATCCTGATGACAGCCCTTGGAGGCAAATGCTGACTTGTGGGCATCTCACAGATGAAGAGCTGTGCTACTTAGTCAAAAGTGATCAGCAAGAAGCGGGTTCAGGACTTGAACTCAGACCATTCTAGCTTCAGAAGCCTTGCTCTGAAACATTATGCTATGCTCAAGAGATCTGGCCTTCTGCCATTTTATCATGCATCTGGTATTATTATTAAAATCAAATGAAAAGGCCACTGGTGTTAGAAGCCTAGTTTGGGATTCAAGTTAGATGACAAATATCTTTCAGTTTCATCTTTGAATGTCCATGACTGTATCTGGCCTCATTTCAGGATAATGTCCAAAGCCCAAATTTGAGAACTTTCACAAATGTGAGGTTCTTGGTGTCCCCTGCTCACCTTGAACACCCAGAGTGCCTTGTCACCCTCAGTTACTTCCATCTGGTGGCCAGGCCTACCTGATAATTTATTTTTCCCATTCCCCACATTCTGGGTTCTCACCAGGCAGTGTGTGCCATAATGGTTACTATCATGTCTCTGTGTTTTGAAAAGTAAAAGCATTGAGGCTTCTAATATATGAGCTAATACGACTTCTAATATACAGCTAAAGACTGCAAGGCCCCTGAATTTTAAGTGGATTTGAAAAATTCATTTTAGAGCTGCTTTCCTGTTAAATTGGACCTTTCATTCCATGCTGGGCAGTAGCAAGCAGGGGGAGAGCCAAGAAGTAAGATGAATTTGGCACAATAGCTCACCTGCCGTGGGCCAAGTTTGAGGTAGGTTTTGATTTTGTTTGGGGTGGCCTTGAATACACTTGGTTCTTTTTTTTCAGTGTGTCCAAGTGTGAGAGTGTATAGTAAATAGATGGAAAAATGAGCCTGTTGAGGAGGAAGGGAAGCAGGTGTCCTCCTGTGTGTACCTTTGATTCGTGGCATAAGGAGCTTTCTGAGATGTTGGCTGGCGAGAAGGAAGCAGGTTGTCATGTCAACACTTGTGGTTTGTTCATATGTGTTTACTACAGCTTTTTGCTGGGTTTTAGTGCCTTATTCTAGGAGAAAATTACTAAGGGTTTGTGGGTCCAAAAGTATTCCTGGTGGGCAGGCAATGGGCTGCCCTTCCCAGCCTGGGCTCCTTGCCTTCCCTCATCTTTCAGACAGAAGGGGAAAGCCAGGTCACTCCTGGCTCTTTCTGTGAACAGAGACAAAGAGGAAGGCACAGACAGGCTGTACTTACAGAATGGCCAACAAGCTGGTCTCCCTAAAGGGTCAGGGAAGAGGGGGAAGAGGTTCTGTCTCTTCTCTGGAGCGGTAGGTAGGAACAAAATTACAGAACAGAGACAGGGAATGAGTGGCTCCTGAGGCTTGTTTGGATGTCGGCTTGTTTTGTTTGGCTTTTTGGTGTTTGGCCTGCACCCTGTTTTAATTTAAAATAGATGTCCACTTTTTAAAGATGTTATTTATTTGTTTGAGAGAGAGAGAGACAGAGAGAGAGACAGAGAGAGAGAGAGAGAGAGAGAGAGAGAGAGAGTGAGTGCATCCGGGGAGGAGCAGAGGGAGAGGGACAAGCCAAGTCTGCACTGAGCACGATGTCGGGTTCGATCCCACAACCCTGATATCATGACCTGAGCCAAAATTGAGAGTCAGATGCTTAACCAACTGAGCCACCCAGGTGCTCCCAGCTATCCATTTTTTTTTAAATCAGCTAATTTTACCTAAAAAAATAGGGACAGTTAGATTTATAAAACACAGAACATCTTATTTGTGTGTGTCAACCAGGAATGGACACCACGAAGCAGCTTCTCCTTGAAGAGTCTGTGTTGACCATTTTGCTGCAGTCGCCAGCATGCCTCAGTGACCCCTGACACCGAGGCCGTGTGCCAGCTGCCATCTGTCATATTCATCCAGCTCATTTTACTCCTACACATGATTTGTCTGTCTCCTTAGGCACTTGATTTTATTAGGCTTCTTGTAAAAAGTCTTCCATTCTATAGAAAGATGTCTGGGCTTTGTCCCAGGCTCTCAGAACTTTTGGAAGCCAGGAGAGATGAGCTCAGGTTTGGGTTTTAGAGATGACTCTAGCTTCTTGCCTCAGGCCTGACCGGTTTCCAGTCCGTCACGCGCATGCAGGCTGGTGAGACAGATGCAACAGGGCCACACGGATGAGAAGGCCTCGTCCCAGGCAAGGGGCAGGGCTTGTGGAGAAGAGGGGAGAGACGCTGGGAGCACTTCCGGGGCAGAATTGTCAGGGCTAGGAATGGCCTGGAGCACGTGGAGGAAAGCTAAGAGAAGAGGCTTGCGCTCATGGGCAGGGGATACGACCGTGGACGGAGAGAAGGAAATGGATGTTTGATGCGTTCCGAGTAAGGACACCAGCAAGATTGGACTGTGTTCAGCTCTGGACGCTCAGGAAGTCTCAGCATAGCCCATAATAAATTCATTTCTTACCCAGATATGGCTCTTTGTTTAATCAGCATCATCTGTATAAATAAATGTATGTAATAGCTGGCCACAGACAATGTGATAGGGCCCTTCCTAGTCACCAGGGGCTCTCATCTCACTCAATGCTGTATTTCTGGTACCTGAGCAGTCCCAGTACATTGTGTGTGCACAGGAAAGATGCGGCGAAGCCACCAGTAAATTAATTAATTAAAGATAAACAGGGATAATTTAAAGTGTACTCATGGTTTAAACTCAATTGTTATAAATTGTTGCTTAGTTAAGCCTTTTGCCTTTGTCTCTGCTGCCTCCAAGCCCCCTCCAATGTAGCTCTCTGACACCCGGGCACACCTGGGCACACGTCCCAGGGAAGAGTCGCGTGTGATGCATATAGTAATGAATGTAGTTTTCGGTGACAACGAAGACTTCTCTGCTTTTAATACGAACATGATTCCTAACTTTTAATTTTGGCCACTTACTAGTTTTAAATACTATTCAATTAAAACCATTTTAAAAGCCAATGTACACACACGTGCCTTCACAGAGACTTACCTGTAGTTTTTCCTTAAGGAGCAAATAAGTGAGTGGATTGCCTTTCCGGGATGGCCCTGTGGTCAGAATCAGAACGCGTTTTGTAGTCAAAGATTGTTCCCATTCAGCTGCAGCTTCTGCCACCATGTTCCTGGGTTGCTTGAGGGGCCGTTCACCTGCTGAGATCTTCAGAAGATTTGACAAGTAATCATACAAGTTTTATAGATTTTATGCAAGTAATAGGTGAATATATTCTTATTGTAAAAATCATAAAGATGTCTATAATATAAAAAGCGAAGGTTCCACTTCAACACTACCTCCTCAAGTCCCTTCTTTTCCTCCACAAGTAATCATAGCTAATTTTTAATGGGTTCCTTTAAAACTTTTTTCCTATATACAGGGGTGCCTGGGTGGCTCAGTGGGTTAGGCATATGACTCTTGATTCAAGCTCAGGTCTGGATCTTGGGGTTGTGAAAAGTTTTCAATTAGCAATAATCGTGCCTCGGATAAACCTCATTGGCTACGATACTGCCACTGCGCAAAGCTTTGGATCTTGGGGTTGTGAGATTGAGTCCTGAGTTGGGCTCCATGCTCATCATGGAGTCTGCTTGAGATTCTCTCCCTCTCCCGCTGCCTTTCCCCCTGCCCTCTCTCTCTCAGATAGATAGATAGATAGATAGATAGATAGATAGATAGATAGATAGATAGATAGATAGATAGATGGATAATAAAATCTTAAAAAAAAAACCCCTTTTCTCTCTGCACTATGGCACAAACCTATATGTTTATAAAGACAAAGCAATTTGGGGACTTGAGTTGTATCATGCTATCATATTGGCAAATACTTTGTCAAAGGTTACCTGAAAAGAGGCAGGGAACTTAGAGAAATCAGTGTGTGAATGTGTCTCTATCCACTTAATTCTTTTAATTGCAGCTAGCCCTGTGTAATATGTGCACCTTGCTTTCTTGAAATGTTCAGGGACATTTAGCCTGTTTCTGATTTTTCACTGCCGCCAACAATGCCACAATGAGCATCTTTGCCCTTGACTCTTTGGGAAAATATATGAGTATTTCTCTAGAAGACATCGCTTGCATTAGAATTGCTGGTATAAGATATGCGCATTTAAAATTCTGATAGATATTTCCAATTTGTTCTTCCAAAAAGCTACACCAGTTTATCCTTTTGCCAGGAGGATGTAAGATTAACTCTTTCCCCACTCCCTTGCCTCCTCTAGATATTGCCATTTTTAAAATTATTACAACTTTTGCGAATGTGAATGAAATTTTGTTGTTTTAAACTGCATTGTTGCTTTCTCATGAGGTAGGACCTTGGGTGCTCATGAGAGCTTTGTCACCATTTGCCCTTGTGTCTAAGTATTGCTCTCTTGTTTCAGATGCTCACTACCTCACCTGCAGGATCCAGGAATGTGCCGAGACCACTCGAAGTGGGCCTTTTGCCCGGTCCATTGACATCAGTTCCCTGGTTGTTCAGGATGAATATATCTTCATTCAGGTGAGTCCAGAAAATGCAGTCAGTGGTAGAGAGGGGATGCTCAGATGATGTCAGGAAAATGAGGGCGGCTTTCCCATCCTTGTGAAGATGTGGGGCTGGGGTGTGGTCCCTCATTTGCTGCTCTGGTGACCTGTTTTCTGGGGGAGATCCAAGACTTCTGGTGAAAGGTGAAGATGTTATGGGTCAGTATCATGTAGACGGGTCTTCAGTGGCCCATTGAATCCTCAATTGGGTTGCTGTTTTATTAGACCAAAAAGGGTCTGGAAATGACTAGGACTTGGTCTAGGGTTTGGAGGTTACTTAGGGCCACATCTCCCATGGGATCAGATTTTAATTCGTTTATCAAAACTCCATTCCATTTCTGTCCAAAGTGACCTGTCTAATTTGGGAATGAGAATCCCCAAGAAATGTAGCATCTCTGGGATTTTCTTTCAGAACAATCTAGAACTCACTGAATTTTGCCCTCCCTTTCCAATGCTAATTACTCCCTGATACATTCCAAGTCCAAAATCCTACACCCCCAAGAACTCTGACTCACAAAGAAAACTAGATGTGACTCACATTTATAGACAAGCAAGAGAAGCTTTGTGTTAGGTCTTGAGTTTCCCTGGAAGGAGATACAAAGAAGAGCAAAAATGAGGAAAAAACTAAAGGTGATGCTCCACTGAGTGACTTACTCGTGTGTGTGTGTGTGTGTGTGTGTGTGTGTGTGTGTGTGTGTGTGTGTGTGTGAAATCGAACCTGACCTTTGACAGCAGTTTTGATTTCCCCCGCTCTGCCTTCCCACCTTTCTGCTGTCCATTCCTTCGCAAACTCTTTCCTATAGAAACCTTGATCTTTGGAATCTCCTGGAGTTTGCTCAGACCTAAGCACCTGAATGATTTCCTCTGCCCCACTCCTGGTCTCAGTCCAGCTCAGCCCTGCTTCCCCTGGGCCAGGGATGCCTCTCTTCCTCTGAACCCTTGCAGCTCTTCTTGTCTGCAGTCCTCTAGCACAGTGGCTATTAGGAATTGTTACTTATATATTTGTGGATTTATCTTCTTTCTAAATTGTATTTTATACCCTCTGAGGATAGGGACAATATTTTACTCCTCGTCGTAACAAGAAAGAAGCCTTTGCGAATCCAGGGTGCTCAGTGACTACTTGTTGTATTGATAGATTGTAGATGGAGAGATTACTTCTTTTGAAAAATTAGTTGTGTAGACTTTTGAGAGCTTGTAAAATACAGGAAAAGTAACCAGCCATTCAAAAACAAGCTTGAAAAGAGGAGGGAAAGAGAGGTCTTTTTGGCTCAAGAAAATTCCTATTTCTTAGTTTGAGTAAAAGCCAGAATCTCAGACTGTTTTCCCTAAATCTTGGCAGGTCATTGCCAGTATTATTTCCTTAATCATGAGTATGTATTGAACATATACAATGCAAAATACAGTGTTAGGCACAACCCAAGTTTTCCTTAGTTTTGGCCCATGGCCCGCTTCTCTCTGCACCTAGTACTCACTGTCTGGGAGATCCCGTGGTCTTAAGTACCATCTCCATATTCTGAAAACTCTGAAGTCAGGGAGTTGTGACCTCTGCCATGTACTTTAGGTCTTTATGTCTAATAGTCATCCTGGTACTTCAACTTGGATGTTTTACAGCTAAAACAAAATCAGCATGTCCCCCCTTGAGCCCCACACACTGGTGGCACTTCCCTCTACCAGGTCACTGGAGGAAGAAAACTAGAAGTTTTTCTATGTTGCCAAATTCAGTGAATCAAGGCTCCTGTTCTTGTCACCCGTAGTTATTTCTCAAATGTTTCCTTTCATTCCATTCCCATTGCCACAGTCCTAGTTTAAGGCTTTATTATTTCTTTATCTATATTTAATTTTTTTCAAGGTAGAAGCACAGAGATGATTTATGAATTTACCAATCTGATTGCCCTTTCCTTAATGCTAATACTGCACGTAATGATGAACATGGCAGAATCGTTTCTGGGAAACATGACGTAGAATTTTAAAAAGTTCAGATTTTTAAAAATTCATTTTTCCTTTTATTGCATAAAGTTTTCTGTAACTCTGCCAGCAGACATCCAGGTTTTTTTTTCTAACTGTTCTGAAATATCTTTTATTTTTATTAGACTGGAAGCCAGTAGAAGTTTTTTCTTTCATAAGCATCAATTTTTATTTTGTTTGAAAGAGATATGAGTTCCCATTAGTCAATAAAGTTTTATTGATTGCCTACTACATTTCAGGCCCTTGTTCTAGGGGCTGGGGTTAAGACAGTGAACATAATAAAGTTCCTGCCCNAGTTCCCATTAGTCAATAAAGTTTTATTGATTGCCTACTACATTTCAGGCCCTTGTTCTAGGAGCTGGGGTTAAGACAGTGAACATAATAAAGTTCCTGCCCACGAGGTGGGATGGAGAAGGAGACAAACCATAAGAGACTCCTAATCTCACAAAACAAACTGAGGGTTACTGGGGGGTGGGAGGGTAGGGATAGGGTGGCTGGGTTATGGACATTGGAGAGGGGTATGTGCTATGGTGAGTGCTGTGAAAGGTGTAAGCCTAATGATTCACAGACCTGTACCCCTGGGGCAAATAATAATAAAAAAAATAATAAAGTTCCTGCCCAAGTGGTGTTTGTATTCTAGTGGGAGACAGGGCAAAACATGTATGTGTATATGCATGTGTGTGTGTGTGTAGTGTGTATATACACATAATACATATATATATCCATATATGTGTAGATATGAAAGATTATAAAGAGTAGTGGTTGAGATCCTGTAGTTTGAAATCCGATGGCCAACATTTATTCTGACCTCTGCAGGCTACACTTGAGCTGTGCCTCATCTATAAAAAAGAGGGTAATTACAGTTCTTACTTCCTGGGTTGCTGGGCAGATTCTATTTGTTAATTACATCTGTAAAGTGCCAAAACAATGCTATGTAAATGTTGCTCTCTATCTTTCTATCTTCTGCTATCATCTATTTATCTATTTATAGAGTATATCAGGTAATGATAATGCTCTGGCTGAAAATTCATGAGGAATGTGAATGTTAGGTATTGGTAGGTATTGTTTTATTTAGGATGACCTGAAAAGGCCTCATTTGGTGAGTGGCGAACCAGGAGTGGGTGGCAGAAGTCAGTAGTCAGAGGATCAGAGGAGGACATAGAGCCAGGTGTGTTGGGCCCTTTACTTTCTGGAGCCCCACATGAGGATGTGGGGTGAACAGGTAGAGATTTGAGTCTGGCTTTAGGAGAAGAGGTGATGAGGAGGCCAAGGCTGAGGATATAAGTTGGAAGGCTGTCAGCATACTGATATTATTTGTGAATTACAAAATCGAAGTCGCCAAGGGAGTAAGTACAGACAGAAAAGAGAAACAATGCGAAGACCAGGGTGCAGGGCACATTAATATTAGGGAGATGAGAAGGAAGGAATAGAGGGGACCTTGTCACAGAGTTTAGAGACAGCCACAGGAAGACCTAGGGTACTAGATCCCACAGGGCTTCGAAGGCTGTTTGGGAATTTTTTATTTTTGTTTTTGTTATTGTAAACCATGAGAGAGATGGGAAGTTAATACTTCCCCATGGAATAACAATGCCCCAAATAATGCAAAAGTCCAATACTCTTGAGAAAAACATGGAATTTCATCAACCAAATAAACACAGATGAAATGCAATTATTTGCAACTGTCCATTGGCTAAGTTTAAAATAAAGTGAAAGCATGTCAGTGGGTTACACACGAACAACTGCGCATGCGACAGGTACAGATGTGTGTCATTCTTCCAGCAGCAGCTGAGTCCTTGCCTTCTCATAGGTGACATTGGCCTTTTGCATTGATCAGTATGATAGATATGTCTTGGTTCTGACAGTGTATGCTTAGTCTTTGGTTACAATTGCTTCTTTAAAAAAAGACTATATGATGTTTTCCTTGCTTTCTTGAATCTGTGCTTCTTTGATAATTTTGAATATTTGTTTTAGTTACTTAATTTTATGATTATAACAGCAAGTCTTCTATTTTTGGATACTATCTATTGATTTCCTTTTATGAGCAATGACACAACTAATAGATTTCCATGCATTTCTCTTTCCTCCCCTCTCTCTTAAATTCCTCCCCTGGTTTTGGGTGGTCATATTATCTCTTTCTTTGCTTTTCTATCTTAAAATATAATTCTGTTAGACTTAAATATTTTATGAAGCATGGCCGAGCAAAGGTATGAAAAATAGCCTGTGTTTATGACCTGTATGCAACTCTAGTATTGTTAATTAAATCATTCAGAGCATTTACATACTTCTGTAAACTGCCATTCCTGTATTTATTTTGATTTTAGTTTACAGGTAAACCTAGGCCCTTTACTTTAGTTTTCCTATTTGTTTCTTGGTTGTCTGCAGTTTGTTCTTTAGTAATGTTTTCAAGAAAAGTGAGTTTTTGAATGTTGAAAATATGTTTGTCTCTCCCTTTAGGCTATAAAATATGTGTGTCATTTTGCTTTCCGTGAGAACTTTGCTCCATTAACTTACTGAACCTTAGTGTGTCAGGCCAGTCTGATATTTTCCCTTTTAGGTGTCCTAATTTTTTTTTCTCTTGATACGTAAAAGTCCTTTTAAAAATATACATTTGAATACTATTTGCTTTGTTAGTATATGTTTTGTGGTTGGTCATGCTGTGTCAATTCCTTTTCCTGAAATGTAAGTCTCATTCAGTTGGTTCAATTTCCCCTTCCTTTTTAATTTCTCAAAAATATATGATTTATATTTTTGAAATATATATTGAATATATACATTCAGTTTCATTATTTTGGTTCTCATCCTCCAGAACACTTAGGATGTGTATAATAGAAAAAGCAAAGGAGAGTCATCCTTTTTTCCCTTCTAATCAGTTTTAATTCCCTGAGCAAAGTGATATTTAAAAAAAAAGTCTTACCCACATTGTCCAAGAATGAGTAGTTAGCAGTGTCCAGGCTCCTTTTTGCATTGTTTTGCTGTTATTGTTGAACTTCTTTTCTGGACTTTGACAGCTTATATTTTATGACTTTCTGTTGTATAAACATATCTACCCTTAGTTCTTGTATTTCTATTTTGGATTCTTCTCCTACAGAGGTGATCTCCTCATCATACAGATTATTCTTAATCATAGCAGTATGGTCACAATTTTCATTTGCTTCATGGAAGCAGTTTTTATTCTGTGTCTGCTATTTATTTTTTCTGTCTCTTTCCTTCTCTTATTTTGCTGTATTATTTTAAAATTCCTGTGCTGTTTTCTTTTATCTGTATGTTTTTAACCTTTTTTTCTTTTTTTTTTTTTTTTATGACATGAGCTCTTCCCGGACAGACTGAGGAAGGCCCTCTTGGTGATGGACCAGCGCTCTGTTTCAGCATAACAAAAATCTTCCTTGTTTCTCAGTAAGGTTCCATATAACTCAGGATAGTTTGTCTGGGAATGGGTGTTTCGCATAAGGTGAAACTGCCTGGCTGCACTTTATCCAGCCATACCTCTCTAGCTTCTTGTCACCACTCAGCTCCCAGAATAGACCCACTGCTAATTCCTGGGGCACAGTCCCTTGGTTCCAAAGAGTAGATTGTTAGTTTTGTTCCTTAGGAAATGTCATCTTTAGAGAATGCTATTTCTCTGGCTTGATCCACGATTTGTAGCTATAGGCACTTTTGCCCTGGTGCCTGTCTGTACCCAGTTTGTTCTTCACTGAATTTGGTTTCCTTTCTATGTATATATCATGTTTCAGGGTTATATTTTCATTGAGTGTAGAGTTTGTACTTTTAGTTCTTGTTTTTCTTGTTGCTCCAGGGTGATTTATGAGAGGAAAAAAGGAAGCACCATTATTACTTGGCTATTTACAACCATTTATAAACCTTTATCATGTATTTTCTGAAATGTTGCAATATCTTCCTAACTGATTTTCTTGTTCCTCGACCTGCAACCCCCACCCCCAATCCATTCGCAGCACTACTTCCAAAGTAATTTATTTAAAAATCAATGTTCCTGCCTTTAGTGGCTGCTCATCACCTATGGGTTAAAATATAATTTCCTTAACATTGCCTACAAGGCCCTCCATGGTCTGGATCCTGCATACTCCATCAGACTCATGGGAATTCCTTAGCCACTGTGGCTCCCTGTATACCTTCCTTGTTATATTTTACCCTTCCATAAACAATAAACCTGTTCAGTGTCCATACACACATGATGCCATTTGTTGCTTAACATGCCTTTCTTGCATGAAAAACTGCTTGGAATGTCCCTTTACTAGACAGACTCAACCTTAGATTCAACTTAGGCATTGCTGCCTATAGAAAGTCTTCCCTAACATCCTCAATCGGGGTTGCACGAAACTTCTTTGCTGACTACTCACCCATGTGTATTACATCTCCCCAGCCAGGTCTATAAACCTTAAGAAGAACAAGACTATGTCTTATCCATCGTTGTTTCTCCTGCACATAGCACAATGACTGGTTCTCAATACATGTTTGTTGAACTGAACTGAACTGAGAAGATAAGACACCATCCTTATTCTCAGGGAATGCAGTTAGTTATCTATTTAAAGCAAGGGAATCTTGTTTCTCCAGCTAACAATATGAGACAACTTAGGGTAATTGGCAATTGTTCATTGCATAAGAAATGACCATATGTGGAATGTTTCTGCATTTTTATAAAATTGCTGTCCAACAATTATCCATTATGTTATTCAGTACCCTTTTTATATTCATTCATTTAAATATATTAAAATACAATCAGCCCAGTGGGGAACACAGACAGCTAAACAATTATAATGTAGCGTGATGAGGGCTGTATTAGTGCAAAGCACATGTTGCTTTTGGAGTAAGCAGAAGAGCTTTGGGAGGCAGGTTAATACGAGCTTCCTGGGAAGGGAGACTAGGAATTCCAGTTAGGAAGGTGAAGGAGAAAGAACATTTCAGGCAGAAGGGAAGCAGGCATAAAGTTAAGAAAGTGAGAGAACATAATACTTGGGGACCTTTATCCAAGGACAGGTGTAGTTGTGGGAGGGAATGAAGTGGCAGGAAAATCAAGTAGAAGATTGTCCAGGTTCGGTGAACCTTTTCTGTTTGCTTTCATGAAATCTGGGTAATTTTGTGTTTCCCCCTTTACAGGGCTAAGAAGCTCAGAACTAATTTTTTGTCCGTTGTAGCAGCTTCCCTGCGTTCAGCTGTGTGGTCTTATTCTTCCTTTCTCCTACTGGCCGTTTGTGATCACGTGGCTGCTTTTCTTTACGTATTTATTTTTTGTTGTTGTTTATTGCTTTTTTTTCTTTTAATTTTTGGAAGCCATCTCAGAGAATTTCTGAAACCAGTGTGAATTTTTATCTTCTTTAGAGGGTCTGAGTTTTGGAAAATCCAAATGGGGATCAGGAAAGGCTTTACGGAGAAGATCAGATTTGTACTGCAACGATTAATGTCTATCTTAGAAGCAGGAAAAAGACAGGGATTCCTCATTCTGTTCATTGAACTAAAGCTGCCTCTGAAAGCTTTCATGAGGGCAGAAAAATCCTCAGACCAGTAGTAGCTTCTCCTCCAGGGTTTAAAGCCACAGATTGATAACTGTGCAAGGAAAGCATCTCGGCATCAGGGTAGGTGGTTTCTGCCTCTCCTGCCAGCAGTCTACTGAAGAATGATCCCAAGAGAAGAAGCTGGTGTGTGTCAAGGCTCAGGTCCAGCCCAACCGTCATGGGTGACATCTCCAGGGAAGGCCACTAAGGCAGAGCTAGACTCTGAGGACTATGTATTTTCTGAAGGATGCTTGCTGTCACTCCAGAATTTGGCTTTTAAAGGGGAACCTTATAGAGCCACATTGTCTCCTTCTTTGCCTACAATCCGAACAGCTGAATAATAGCTGGGTGGGCAAAAAGGGCTCTGGTGGCTTTGGTTTTTCATAATTTTAAGGGATTTATCCACTTGAATTTTCTAGTTTTGTAAAGTATTGATATCCTTTATTTTATTTTAGTGCCATCAGAGACATACAACTGAGGAAAAATCTTACAGAAAAGGACGCCAGTTGATCCCCTCACACTTTCCGGCCCTTTTTGCCAAATGTGATTTTTGGCAGGTTTTACATTGAGTGTTAGGGAACTTGTCTCAGGAGCTACTGCAAAATGGAAGAAGGTCTCTGGCCCTCTTAACCTCTCCTTACATAGAGTCACTCAGCTTTTGTTTGCTCTGTATGTCAGGGTTCTTAATACCTTTCTCATTTGACAACAACAATCTGCTGCTAAGACATGTTCGAAAACCACTGACTTTTTGTAGCACCGTTGGCTCCATGGGTCAAAGGTCAGTTGTTTTTGTGTGCAGACTCCTGAACCATCAGGGAGTCAGGTGACACGCAGTCCTGTTTCCTTTCTCTCCAAATTAATCAATATTACGTATGTGTGTAAGGTGCACTTATTTACCAATGAGTCATATACAAATGTATATGCATTGGAGAGTAAAGTTTAAATAACCAAAAACCCAGGTCACCTCTTCATAATAAACTTCCCATGACATTCATTTTGCATAAAAAATTCACCTTCAAAAAAAATTGTCCTTCTAAAGGAAAGCTCCTCATGCCCAGTTATTTCTTTTTTCTAAACATGCTTAGTTTTGGTTCTGTATCCTGTGTGTGGTTGAAGCATCCGTCTCCTCCTCACGTGGCTCCTGCAGTTGAGGAGAAACCCCAGAGGTTCTGCCTCACCTTTTAGTGTTCTGTTGACAAAGAGGTAAAGGTAGTCATTTTGATGGTTTTGCTTGAGGGGACCTAATGTTTGATCTCCTGCTTTCAGCTGAGCTGAAGATGTACAGAACACTGTGAAATCTGTTAATCTGTCAATGCCTTTTCTGTGCAGGGGGCCCCAGGGCCTGGGGTTTCATAGTGAAATCAAAAGGAGCTAATCCTTCCCAGAAGAGCCCTTGTTTTAATGGGAAAGTGTCTGCCTGAAATGTCTCCGTTCCACATGGATAAAAGAGAAATCGGCTTTCCTCTGTCGGGGCAGGGGGGTAGAGATAAGTTGGTTTCTGTGTTCTGAGCCAAGAAGAAATCCTGCCTTTTCTCTATACGGAGTAGCTTTTCTAGTGATTATCCTGGAGAGTAGCTGGTTCAGCAGTGGTAACAGTGCAGTCCCTTCAGGGATAGGATTCATACACTAGCTATTAGGGAGTGTGATGAAGAAATAAGAACAAAGTTCTATAAGCCATCTTAAGAACATTGTGTCTTCACTGAACTACATGGAGCCTGGCCTTATCCCATCTTCATGGCACAGGAAGTGGCCCTCAGTGTAATAAAGATTCATCACTCAGTGAATAGAGTTTCACCGTGAGTGCCATTGTATTAAAAAAATCTGATACAGATATCTAAAACACAAGAGAAAAAAACATCTATAATTAAGATACAAACAAAATGCTCCAGAGGTGTGGAGAAAGCAGAACATTCAAAGGGAAGGCCATCCCCATTCTGCCAAATCCTTCTCAACATCCACAACTAGACCAGTATCAGTGCGTAGATCCACACTTTCAACTCCTGGCAATGTTGTGTAGATGTAGTCCAAAGAGATGTCCCCTCTGGAGCAAGGAATCCTGTGGACAGAGCAATGACATGCAGAAGAAGGGTCCTGGAATAATTCTAGTACTAACAGTGGAGCCAGTCAGTAATTCAGATACAAGTTGCTGTTGTCCAGAGTTGAAAGTGTTAGCAATTAATAAGTTCTAGTAGCTGGTTAACAGATATTTCTTGAGGTCCTAGAGGTATGCCAGGTACAGTGAGGCATGGCAGGCTGGAAGACGTTGTCCCTGCTCTCAGGCAGTTTATGATTCAAGTAGCTGGTGGTCTGATGTGGGCAGAGGACCGTGAACTTACACACTTGAAGTTGTAGTCCGGGTTGTGCCATCTACCAGCCGGGGAACAGGGCAGTTCACTCGGACTTTGAGAACACTAATTTCCTCATCTCTGTAGAATGGAAGGATGCCCCTTGCCCTCCCTAAATTGAAAGGTTTTTGTGAGGATCAAGGGAGATGATAATGGCTTTGAAATAAACTGAAAGCTACAGAGCCCTATCAAATGCAAGAATCAAGAGATTAATCCACATGCAAAAGTCAGCCCTCCTACTTTTGTGTATGCACATTCTCTTTGAAGAGTTTTTATAAGCCGGTCATGGAAAAGATTTCAAAATCTTTTCCCCAAATTCATTTTATAATTATTCATGGATTCAGCCCATGTATCGACATAGGTAGATGATAAAAATCTTCCCACATACCTTCCATAGTGCTAGTGATCAAAGAAACTAACATTTCATGGTAGATATGTAACTGTAGATATACTGGGGTTTAATTCTCTTTCAAGACTCTTGAGTACCTTCTTGTAGGTGTTGGTCCCCTGCTCTCCTGGGTGTTGAGAGTTTCAGTTCCTGGTGTAGGCACCAGTGTGGGAGTTAGCAAAGTCTCTATGGCATGGCTACTGTATCCCTAATAGTTATCTTTCTGACAGAAAAAAAGCCCTGAGGCAAAAATTAATAGAGTGTAATTATTCAAAGAAAAACTATTTGGCAATATTTTAAATGATGTTAATTTGGCCTTAATGGGAGAGATTTGAATGTTAAATAAATAGCAATTTCATCATTAGGGACACATTTACAACACAGGAGTTTAAAGGAAAATGAAAGAGTTGCAGAGACAGTCTTCAAAAGAAATTCAATAAAGACATCTTCAGGTGAATATTCTTGAAGCGCTTTCAGAATCTTAAGTGAGGTGTTTTCAACAGCCAGCACTAATGGAAGTTCTTTAAATAGCGTGTTTCTGGGATGTGTCTCCTATACAGACAATGATTTTAGGGGTTTGATGTAAAAGTTGCTGCTAGTATTTGAAATACTTTCATGAACAAACAAAATTAGTGAACTGATTGGAAAGTCATGATATTTAGTTGATCTTGGCATTGAGGTCCCACCTCATGTCCTTCTGGCTCATGTTTGTTCAGCAGCTAGCTGTGCGCAGAGGTGACCTAGTATCACCTCCACTGCACTGTGAACCTCTTGCTTTTTGTTCCGGGCTGATTTCTCCCAAATGGGATGCTTGCAGGAGACCCTTTAGCCATCGTGGTGGAGATACAAACCTTGAAGTACCAAGGTGTCGAGATGCTCTGGGCTAATTAGACAGATAGGAGTTGGGGCCAGTGGATAAGTACTCCTCTCTTCCTGTGTCAGGAGGCTGATATGGAGCCTTGTTCTCCATGAGTCTTCATAGGGTCTCCAGAGGGACTGCACCCCAATTATTCATAGTAATAACTAATTCAGTAACTCTCCTTGGGGTGACTTTTCCTCCCTCATTTCCCGCTTTCTAGTTCTGTCTCTTTTGTTCCCTAGGATCATTTCTCAAATACAAACAATTAAAACAGCTCCCCCACTGAAAACAGAGCAAAGCAAAACAAAACCACCTGCATAAAAGCCCTTGTCCCAGGCTCTACATTTCTAGGCAGAGGGAACCCAACTCAAGGAAACTAAGAGATTCTCAACTTTATCGAGCCCCTATTATGTATCCAGTATTGTGAATAGATTGAACTATCCAAGAAAAGTAGAAAGAATCATCTTCATGCCTATATAAAATTTTTCAATCCAAACACCTAATCCCATCCCTTCCAGCTGCTCAGGGACCTGGCTTTACCTATTATCCTTCTTCCCCTATGTCTTTAGCATATTCATTCCTATTTCAGACTTCCCATCAGTATTGAAATATTTTAAAATATCTACTCTCTTTAAATAAAAAAAAAGAAAACAAAAATTTCTTTGAACCCCATGTTCTTCTCTATAAATGTCCCATCTTTGGTTCACAACCAGATTTCTTAAGAGCCGTCTATACTCATTACCCCATTTTCTCATTGCCTTCTCTTTAACCCACTTGAGACTGACTTCTGCCTTGTCTACTCCATTGAAACTACTTCTGCCAAGTTCATCCAAGATGTCTTTGAATTCCACCCAGACAACACCTCTCCACCATTTGCTTAGGTGACCCTTCTGCCGCCCCGGGGTCCCTCGCCTGCCCTGCTTCCCTGAGCACACTTAGCTGTGCTCCTTTCACAGTGCGTGTTCAGCTTCTCCTCCTACCTCTCGGGCATCTTCTTCCTCTCCTACACAGGGAGCTCTTCCTCTGCCCACCCTTTAAATACGGGCTGTTCTCAGAGCTTTTCGTAGGCTCCCTTTCTCTGCTCACTCCCCAGGCTCTCTCTGCTCAATCCCATCTCACTGATTCTCCTGGCATCAGTTCCCATTCAGGTGCTGATGATGGTTCCTCTGAGTCTCCTGCTGAGACAGAGAGGCTCCAGGAGGGGCTCTTTATTTACAGAATGCCCATCACCCCTTGAGGCTTGGTGATCTCTTCCCTCCATTCAGGGCTTTGCTGTGCGTGTCCCTAATGAATGATGAAGACTTGTTTTTCCACAGGAGATCTGCAGAAGCTCCATGAAAGTTAGAACACTTGTTACGTGTGAGGCCAGCATCGTAAGGCATCTTTTCCCTGAATCTCCAAGAATTGTTCTGTCTTTTGCCCCACATTATAACACAAGTATTTGCTTTTCTAGTAGTACACGGACGGGATATGTCTGACTCCAGGGTGTCAAATTGTTTTCATTTTGTATATCACCTTTGGGTAATTAGTAATAGCTGCATAGAAGGCTGTGTTATTGTGGTTCAGTAGGAAAGACTGCTGCTGTTAATTAGTGGTGCCTCCATGGACCTGGGAAGGAAGAGTAGAGGCATGGATGCTGGGTGCAGTATATTTTATAGGAAGGGTGGCCCTCGTTGTGTTTAATTATCCAGGAACCTCATATGATTAGATGCAGCCTGTGCATTCTGGTCTGGAAATTAGATATGTTGTCTGGGGGACCACGAGTGTCTCTGTAATTCAGCCCAAAGGAGGGAGAGCAGCCGCTCTCAGTCTCTTTCATATTGGAAAATCTGCAATTTCCTGTTTTCAAAGCAGCGATGCGTCCGTCCGAATGCTCTTTCCACAGTAACCTCACCACCAGTTTTTATCCACCCATCAGCAAATTGAAAGAATGGCTGTCACAATTGATTGGTGGTGTCTCACATTTATTTCCTGCTAAGTGTCCCTTTTATTTTCTTTAATTTTACTTTAATCTTCACAGGATCTAGGTGTGATGGATATTATTCTCTTTAGTGTTTCATGGAGAATTTCAGAGAGGTTCAGAGACTCCCCCTTTGTCCTTAAGCTCGGTGGATGGCAGGGCCGGGCTATGACATCAGAGCTGCCTGGGTTCATAAGGAATGGCAAAAGAGGACAGGGATCTATTTCTCATTTCGCTTTCCCAATCTTCACGTTAGCTCTGCACACCTGGCTTTTCCAGAAACTTTTCCGGACGCTGTACAAGTGAAAGAGAGGTAGCCGTTGCCCCCGTCCTGGTGGACACCGGGGCCACGAAGCCTTCCTCCCTCCTTGTTCGGTGGACTGTTTGTCAGGATCTGTTTCAATTTTGTTTCAGATCGGAAACTTTCTGCACCATTAACCCAAGAAGGGCTTAATGGGATTCAGTACAGTGTAATCATGCCCACACCTCTGAGAGTTGTCCCTCAGATGCACTTAGAGGATTATTCAAAGACTCATCGCTAGGGTGTGGGGGTTGGGGGGGTGGGAGGGTGAGTGGCAGCATTGTTAATCATCATTACCTTCCCCGGCTCCACTTTCTTCAGCTTTCCCCACTTACCTTGTACCTCTGGCCATGAATTACCTGATTTCCGTCATGTGCTTCTTCTGGGCACAGCTTCTCTTGAGTCCCATTCCTGGGTGCGGAGGAGCTACTGAATCATGACCCAGCTGGGTCTCCCGATTGACCTTCCCTCCCAAGTCCCAGTAAGTTCCCCACACCCTCTCTTCTAAGCATAGCTCCCAGGAGGATGCCTTTCCTGGGGCCTTCCCCTATTAAAGATAATTGTATTGTAACAACGACAGTGCTGATAATAGAGGCAGTTGGGCTATGGACTGAGAAGAAGACTATTAAGTCCACTCCTCTCCCCATTACCATTCTAACTAGGACACAGATCTATTTATTTCAGAGTTTCAGCTTTTAAAAATTTTAATCGCTCTGCCTTTAACTCTCTAGCTAACTAATGGGATAAACAAGTGCTTTGGATTTCTGCAAGCAACTTTTAAGAATCTGATTCTGAAAACCCTCATGATCAGTAAGAACTAAGGTCTTTTTAGCATTTAATAGTGGCAGAGACAGTGACTGATCAGTCAGATTAATTTGATTGAGCACCTACTATGTGCTCCGGGCTGTGATAGGTTCTGAGACAGAAGGACTGATCCTTCATTCATTCATCCATTCAGCAAATATTTGTCGAGCACTTAATGTGTCCCTGTTATTCTAAATGAAGGGAATATAATGGTGTCTTCATTTTGTTTCAGGCTAGGTGAGGGGGTGGGACTCTATGGCCTGACACTTGCTGTAAGCAGTGTTCAAAAGCTCTTGAGAAAGTGCTAGGCTTTTTCTCAGACTAAGGGAGACCTATGAGGCATGATATGATCAAAGATGCTTTTCTGGAGAAGGCAAGACTCAGGCTAGGTCTCCAAGTGGAGAAATGACTTGAAGAGTCTAACTTTAGGACCATCTGGTGCTCTAAGGAAGAGACTGTTCCATGGCAGGAGACAGTGCGCCACAGGATGGGCTGGGCAGGTCGGTGGAGGGAGAGGGGGTGGGCAGTACAGCATTCCTGAGTTTAAGTCTGGCCTCACCATTAACTCACTCAGTGAGCCTGGGCCCTCACCGCTGCAAAACAGATACAGCTGGAGTGGATCCGGTTGAAGGAGCATGAGGGACTGCATGAGCTCTCCCACCTACTCAGCCTCTTCGTCATCCATTGTGGACACCTGTAAGGCATCACTGTAGGATTCCAGAACTCCATGGAATCCAGTTTAGAAGGCAGTGGGGTATATGATTCCAGAGTTCCCTTCTAATGCTGCTGTTCTGCCAGTCTGCTCACTCCCCAGGATGCTCCATTTAGTTAAACATGGATGGGCAGGGGGCTGTTATTCAGAAGTATTTCCCATCTTATTTCTCCAATGTCAGAAGCAAAACAAAAGATATTTGGGATGTAGCTAATCCCTTAAGAGAGTTGCTGAACCATTCTTTCTTCCTTTCCTTTCACATGCATCTACTGAGGGCACAAGGTGGAGACAGTGCAATAGAGCAAAAATTAAAAAGCACAAAAGTAAAGGTTCCTGCCATAGGGGGGTTTATAGTCTAATAAGAGATCATACGTATGCAGAACAATGAAGAAGAAAAATAATTACATGCTGTGATCCGTCAGTGAAGAGATAAATATAATTGCAAGAGCTGATCAGAGCAAAGAAGGGACTTCATTAATTCATTTATTCTGTCAGTCCCTTGACAAGTATTTCCGGAGTTACTACTATCCACAAAGCACAGGACCCTACTTTGGAGATTTGGTAGTGAACGAGACAAACTCCAGCCCTCTTCTCATGGGAGTTTATGATTCACGTGGATTCTCATTTCTGATAGTTACTAGGAGGCAACAATAAAATAAGAGCGTAAATTAAGAGAAAACTGTGCATGCGGGCCTGTGTGTTTGTGCACGCACACACGTGTGTATGTGCGTGTAAAATACCTCCAGATTTTGCTTTCGAGATGGGGACGTATGAAGTGATTTCACGACAGGTGGATCCGCACACACTCTTCCCTCCCCGTTTCTAAACTGGGAGTCAGAAGGTCTGAACAGAAATCAATCCCAGCAATTTATTTTTAACTTCTTTCTCCTTAGCCAGGATTGATTTTTGTCTTTGTGATCAATGGCACAGAGAATAGCTCCATGGCCAGAGCAGCTGTTCAAGCGCTTGGTCTGGTCGGCCCCACATCTATCGAACAGAACATTAGAAGCCGATTATGGAAGTAATAGAATGAAGATGTTTGAAGGATGGGCCTGATTACCCCTGCCTTCCTTCGAGGAGTGCCTGCAGGCAGGGGGCTGTGCTCCCGCCTGGAGAGCCGCAGGGCTGGGAGACGCCAGGACACTGCTGTCCCCAGTGGGCAGAAGCCAGTAGGAGGAAGCAGGGAAGGGCAGGGAAGCACTGAGGATTCACTTCCCCTTTGCCACCCTGACTCCCTCCCGCCTTTCCTTTTTAGCTCTCTCTTTTTCTTCCTCCAGCTATTTCATCTTTACTACACCAACTACTATTAGATTTTGGTCTGAAAGTGAAACATCTGTTGCAAAATAGGAAAAAAAAAAAAAAAGAGAGAAAGAAAAAACAGATAGGCTCTTTCCCTCTCCGTGCTTTAAGGTTTTTTAAAGTTGTCTGATTCTTTCATTTCCATTCTCTCCGTCCTTGTTTTCTCTAGTCCAGTGTGTGTGTGATGGGACCGTGAACTTAGCCACTTCCCCTGCCTCCCTGGTCTTGGAACCTCTGGAGGCCAGGCAAGATGGCTTCCACTTTCTCCCCTGAGAAATGTTTCTGGGAGGGGTGCACACTTTGTTATAATGAGCAGTGGTGATTGCAATTAGCGCAGAGAGCCTGGCATACCCAAGGCCTTCTGTCCGATTCTCGGGAATAAACGCCTGCGGTTTTGCTGCCTGCCCTGGGTGCCGATTGCTTCCAGATTGCGGTACGGAGAAATGATCAAAGTGCTCTTAATATGATTGTGTTTATCATTTCGTTCTGCTGTATAATTGCTTCTTAGGTATTCTGTATGTGGGTGGGAGGGGAGGCATGGAAGTGGTGGCTTCTTTCCTTCTTCTGAAATGTCTGATAGGAGTCCTTGTGAAATTGATTGAACAGAATACTTCCACATAAGAAACACTGTAATTCTCAGCATTTTCTTACTTAAGATGTGTCCTCTGCCTTCATCTGTGATTTTTACCTCCTGGCTAATTTTCTTATTGAATAATCTGTAGTTCTTGCAGAGTCAATTACATATAATAGTACTAGCTAACACTCGCTGAGTGGCTAGTGTGAGTGAGGCATAGTATCAATGCATTTTGTTGTTATGACATCCTAGGAGGGAAATCCTACTCTTAACTCCCTTTCACAGAAGAGGCACTGAGAGGTAAAGTCCTTTTCCTAAAGTCACACAGCCAGTGAAGAGTGAAGCAGAGACTTTGACTGAGGCTGTCTGATACCAGTACATGCATTCTGCTTTTTATTTTGTTTGTTTATTTATTTATTTAGGTTTTTAAAATTAGCGTATAATGTATTATTTGCCCCAGGGGTACAGGTCTGTGAATCCTCAGTCTTAAACAATTCACAGCACTCACCATAGCACATACCCTCCCCAATGTCCATAACCCAGCCACCCTATCCCTTCCCCCCCACCCCCCAGCAACCCTCAGTTTGTATCCTGAGATTAAGAATCTACTTTTTAAATGAGAGTCACAATCTAAATATTCTTATATTTAGAGCCAGTTGGGTCAAGACATGTGTAAGGGGCAGTATGTAGTAGCAGAAACCTTTCACACATAGTAGCAGAAACCTTTCACGCAAAGTAGCGGCACAAAACATGTTTGTGGAGTCATTGAATGACTACAAAAGAAACTGGCAGCAGAGAATCTTAGGATATGAGTTGAAGAAGACCCTCGTGCTGGGGAAACCAGAACCTGGGATGAAAAAAATGAGGAGCACGGTGGCGTGAGTCCCTACTTTGTGTCTGGCCCATGTCGGACCAATATGTTGTGAGTATGCCCACCCATTTTAGGATGAAATTGAGATCTGGAAGCAGTTAAATACTTTCCCCAGAGACCCATAATAGCCAGTAGGGGTGAGGGAGGTATGGAATCCATGCCTAGGCTTCTGATGCAAAGCTCTTCGTGAATTTTCACAACAAAGAACTAAATAAGTAACCAAAAAGGTTCAGAAAGTTAAGTTTCTGGTAACCCAGCTGTAACTCTTGACCATTTTCTTTAAGCAGAGCTATGTTTTTGATATGAACCACCTCTGCAAAGAGAAACAAATATAATCGTAATAAGGTTATTGAGCAGTGTGGTGTAACCTTTTTATGGAAATGTCAAGCAAAAATGAAGCACAGTGTTTACGTCAGATATTACACAGCAAAAACACTTAAAACCTACACATACCCACTGTTTCTTGGCACACCACTTCAGGAACCAACAACTAGTGACCTACTGTCTTGGATCTCTCTTCCTGCAGTTTCTCCAGATGTGCCATGTTCTTTTTCTTCCTTCAAGATCCATCCCCACCTTATCCCCACCTTTTCTCTCCATCCCTCCCTTGGTTATGTAGAACACTTTAGTCGTATCCTGGTTACTCCATTGTTCCATCTTCAAATCTATCATCCCATTCAGCAAATAGAAAGTCCTTTAGTGTTCAGAACCCATTCTTCTCCAAAGGTAGTGGGACTGTCAATAGCACTACATGCAGATATATGTATATTACATACACATGCACATATATATGTGTATATACTCTCTATTACATGGTATGTGTGTGTGTGTGTGTGTGTGTTGTGTGTGCACTGATTTTATGGTGATTCTAGAAGGAGCATGAAAGTAACTGGAGTCAAGTACTATGGTTCTGAGGGGTTATTTCTCTGGTGCCCAGGCTTTACCTGGCTCAGGGTACCAGACACGATCACTGGTATTATGTTGTCATTTGTGTATCTTGTATCTTAGGCTTGCTTTTACAAAGAAATGGTAAACTCCACGGGGTTGCAATCCTCTGACTCCCATCGTACCTGAGAACCTGGGCACAAGAGTGCTGGATAAGTGTTTGCTCACTGACTGATATATGCAACATCTAGTAGAATTGGGGCCAGTATCCATCATGAAATGGCTAAACGTGAGCAGTGTTCAAGGAATGATGGGAATTTGGCCAGAACCTTAATTAATATGTGGATTCAGCAGTAGGTGGAGAAGAACATCTTGTAATCTGCTTCTCCCTTCCCCACAGGAAAGCACGCTCTCTTATCGCCATGTTATGTTGCCAAACACTTAAAGGGGTATTTGATGTAAAATCACGACCCACTTATGAAACCCATGCAATTATCTCCACTTTGTCTTTTTCTGATCTTGACTCAGCAGACACAGACTGAAGCAGCCTGGCAACCTGAAAAGAGCCTGGGGATTCAAGGCAGAAGTTCTGTGGTTGGTTTTGAGCTTCACCTTTTAGTAACAAGGTGACCTGAAGTCAGTCCCTTTCATTCTGAAATAGGGATTTAATTAGACCTCCCTCACAGGGTTGTGCCCTGACCAAATGAGATTCAGTCCAATAATAAAAACTAATGACAGAGAATAGAGTCCTCTCCAAATATTAGTTGTTATGACATGGGTGCCAGTTACTAAGAGAGAACAAAATGAGAATATAGCATATTATCTACCATAGAAAACAGTACAAGAGAACTGAAAGGTACCAGTTTCCCATAATTTAGAACAGCAGCTGGTAAGTGCAGCAGGAAGGCCACAAACAAAGAGTTCTAAAAATCAGAGGAAGAAAAGATGAATTCCCACTGGGAAATTGGGGTGGGGAGGCTTCCTTAGGGAAGTAGTTTGTGATGCAAGTCACTGTGATTTCAGTGATGCTGGGGGCTTCTCATGATCTGGGTCATTGTAAGTCTCTCCAGGTAATTGGTCCCAAATTAGCCATCCTTTAGAAAGGCTCTGCAGGAGACACTTCAGGCTTATTCGGGGTTGTAGAGTGTTAGTGGATGTCATCAGGATTTTGAGAGCCAAGTTCAAATCTAGGCTCTGCCACTTTGGAGCTTCATGATCCTATGCAGTCAATGAACTTGCCAATAAAGTGGGACTGTAGACTATCTCTTCTGTGCGGTCATCGTGCATGAGAGCAGACAGTGCATACAAAGTGTGAGCACAGAGCTTGACTCACCAGTAGTGCTTCCACTAACGGAGGACCAGAAAGGCATGACATGGGGAGTACAATGGGGAGGCTCCAAGTAGCAGTTGGCATTTCACTGATATTCATGACTCTCCTGGGGAAGTGGTAGTGTTTCCTGAGAAACAGCTTGACAGATGGTTTAAATCTGTCCATTGCTGTCCCAAAATTCACTCATGAGGCATGCAAATCCCATGTTGGTGAAGTTTTGCTGTCATATCTAGCAGCCCACACATATTTCCAAGGCCGCCTGGAAATCCCATGTACCAAAGAAGCATCCCTGTTTCTTTAGAAAATTAATGACTTTGTTTGCCTTGTCCTTTTAGGATATGTAAAATATCTTGAACATATCGATAAAATTAATCATTCTCTAAGTGGCTGTATAGGCCTGCCATTCATCTTGGGTGGCTGAATACACTTCTATTCTTTATCTCTGCCCATCCATTTCCTGCTTCTCTTGTGACATTCCTTATGGCCCCACCAGTCTGTGGATAGCTATAGCCTCACTGAAAAATTTTGATTGCCTCCCCAGCAATCAATAGAGTGGACTGTCTGGATCATCAGCTTGATTTCTGTCTTAGTCTCTTCATACTGCTATAGCAGATATAATATGTAACAGAATCTTATGTACATATAACAGAATTTCCCCACAGTTCCGGATGCTGGGAAGTCTAAGATCAAGGTACCGGTGGATTTGGTGGCTGAAGAGAACCCATTTCCTGGTTCATAGACACATGGCACAAGGGGCAAGGGAACTCCATGGAGCCTCTTTAGTAAAGGCACTAATCCCATCCCTGAGGACCCCACCCTCATGACCTAATCACCTCCCAAAGTCTTCACCTCCAAATACCATCATATTGGGGATTAGGTTTCAACATAGGAATTTGTGGGGAACACAAACTTTCTGTCTACAGCAATTTTCCAGTGAAAATATTTCTAAGATCTTTGGGTTTTTAGGTACATACGACAGGTCAGTTATAACCTTCTTATCATTGTAGAACACTTTACAGTTCCATGAAAGCATTTTATTATCTCATTTACTGATCTGTAAGAGAAGGGTAATTATTTGCTTCCTTTTTACAGAACAAAAGCCCTGAACTCCAAGAGATTAGTTACCATGCCAAAATTGCATATCTGATAACTGGTTAAGCTGAAACCAGAAGCACCAACATTGCATATACCAGGACCTTACTCCCTTCTTCCTCCTTCTCCTTTCCCACTATTTTGTATTTATTTTCTGAAATTCTGGAATACTAGAGAAAAGACAGAGGCTGGTGTCTGGCTTGGGAAGATTTCAGTCACAGAGCTGACTTCATAAGGTCCACCTATAGAAAGGAAAAAGGCTACGTGAGGTCTCAAGTCAAAGAGAAAACTTACGTAAGTGTAAGAAGACTAGGGAAGCTAGACTCCTTACCATATCTGCCCCGACCTCCTCGGTCTCATCTTTCCCAAAGCCACATGAAGCTTGCAGTCTACCAGGAACAGGGCCATTTCTGAGAGGGGAAGGTAGGGGGATGTTTTGCTGACAAGTTTTAACATGCCACTTTAGGGTTTCTGTGGGTAGTGCTTTTTTTTTTTTCTTTTTTTCTTTTTTTTTTTACAACAGCTCTGGTATCCTAATCTAGAACACTCAAAGTATACTGTTTAGGTTTTGGCTTTTTAGCTATTATATTAATTATACATATATAATTAATCAAGGTGCTCCTACCTTTTGTGCTCTGAGATGACAATTAAAATCCTTATCTGTTCTTTTTTATTTCTTCACTTACCTTTGCCTTTTTATCTGTCTCCCCCACCCTTCCAAAAAAAAATATTAGGAGAGGGTAGGCAAAGGACTTCCATCTTGAATGGTCAGATGTATATTCTAAGAACTTCTTTCCCTCCAAGTTATGAAAGCCAGAACACGAAGATAATTTCTGCAGCCATTAATGGTTCAATCTGTGGCATGACACATTGGGCTCCTTTTCTCCATAGGTGTCCTCTGCATAAAATCATCCTACCTGGAGGCTCCAAAAAGAATTTCAGTCCTCTATCCCTGGTTATTTCTGACCGGATAGCCCATGTGGCTACACCAGCACTTCCTAAAGCCTCCAGTTGGCATATAGAAACCGCCACCATGGTCAACCCCCAGTCAACCCTCAATCATGTTACAGTGGTACAGGCAACTGTCCTCTAGCTCGGCAGGTGCAAGTTCTATGCAGTGAGCACGTAGCATGTGCCAGCTTCAGGCCTAACACTCTTTACGTGTGGTTCTGTGTTTTTACTCCTCATGACATTATGTTGATGGGTAGTATTGATGTCTCCACTTCCCAGAAGAATTAGGAAGGTTAAAGTAATTATCTGTCCAAGATCACCAAACCAGCAAGTGGCAGAAGCAGGATTAAAACACAGGTCTAGGATCCCAACCAATGTACTATAGTGCTAAAAACTCAGAAGGAGAGCCCTCTTTGAAAATATATAATTGGAAACTTACCAAGTCTGGACCTTGATTGTATTTGAAAAAACAGACTCAGAGTCAGGCGGACTGATTCCTCTTCTAGTGCTGTGGGTGGTCCCGACACCAGTCTTTCCCCTCGCTTTTCCGACTCACCACCTTTTCTCTCTCTTCCTAACATTCCCAGGGGGCAGTGAAGGTTCCAAGATGTCTTGGCAAGGGTCGGTGAAGGTTGCAGTTCTTTTCAGTATGTTTTGGCCAACCTCAGTATTCACCTTCCCTCCAGTACCTTCCTTTTCACACACACACACACACTACAAATTGAGAGAGCAATATTGGCTTCAGTGTCAACCATCTATTCCAAATCTATTCTTGGTGAGGTTATTTTGGGGATTGTTATGTTAGGGCCCCAGTAAAATATTTTATTGCGTTAGGGCCCCAGTAAAAGATTTTATGTACAAATCTGTTTCAAAGAAGGTTCCGTCTCAGCACAGTGAATGCGTGGTATGTAATAGACCCACTCTTTCTAGAAACAGGGAGATAAAACTGCGTATTACGTTAATATCACACAGCCTCCAGGACATAAAATGAGCAAACACCAGTTTGACAAATACTAAATTCAACATCAAAGAGTCTAGCAGAGGAGATGGCTTGCTGGTAAGATGTCATGTTGTTCCAGACCTCTAGTGTGGTGCCTTAGCAAAACATTTCTGGAAAACGAGCTTAAGTTGGCAGGGGCAATGTAACCTGCTGCAGAGAAGCCCCCAGGACCATCCCAACACTTAGAGCAACTTCCTGATGAGACCTATGGCTATTTATCGACTTTGTGGTCCAGCAGTCAAATACTGCTCCTTTGTTCTTGAAAAAGAACTGTGATCTTTGAAGGAATTATGTAGGTGGAGAGGAAGAGAAAGGCCTAACAACGTCAAGATTTATTTTAAATAATCTGAATAGAATTAATGAACAAAGAAATTGGAAAAGTTAATTGTGCATCCTAACAACTGTGCCGTTCCTTTTTGTTTCTTGAAGGAGGAGGGGATGCCGCAGGGGCTGTGTGGGAGGCGCTAATGGAGGCCTGGACAGGTGGCCACTTCCCTTGCTTAGGCAGATTATTCACATCATATTGGGCCCAGCAAGGTCCTCTAGCTGAAAACCCTTCAAAATGTCATTTCCTGCATTTCTTGTGCCAGCCGGAATTCTTTCCACTCTGGTCCCTCTTGTTCACAAACGCTAGTAGGAGCACTCTTCACTCCTGTGCGACAATAGAGCGTTGCTTTCTGAGCGCTGAGGAAAGGATATGATTCCTCATATAAAAAGATGGGCCTTGGGCGCCTGGGTGGCTCAGTGGGTTAAAGCCTCTGCTTTCGGCTCAGGTCATGATCCCAGGGTCCTGGGATCGAGGCCCGCATCAGGCTCCCTGCTCAGCAAGGAGCCTGCTTCCCCCTCTCTCTCTCTGCCTGCCTCTCTGCCTCCTTGTGATCTCTCTCCCTCTGTGAAATAAATAAATAAAATCTTNCCTTAAAAAAAAAAAAAAAAAAAAAAAAAAGATGGGCCTTGTTGGTAGGCATCCTACCTGGGGGAAACAGGAAGTTGAGTGACATGAGATCCATTCCCCTCCACAGAGATTTGGAAACCTGACGTAGCCTGAGGGACCAGCATAAGCTTTGCAGTCAGATAAACTTGGGCTCAAATTCCAGCTTCACCATTTACTTGCTGTGTGTCTTTGAGTATGTTGTGTAACTTCCCTATGCCTCAATTTCTCACCTGAGCATAAAATAGAAGGCTAGTATGTACAGAGGAACAGGGCTTGGTAGACTCTAAATACTCAGAGTATGTTATATTATTAGTATTTATACCTTGTAGGGTACGGCTAATGTTACTAAAAGTGATAATAGTAATAGTTATCATTATTAGTGTGGATATTAAATAATATCATGAATGTAAAGCACTCAACATAGTAGACACCCGAAAATAAGTTTTGCTTGTCTTTTCAGATTACCTATGCCCACTTACGAGCTCTAGAGATTTTACAAGTTTTCTTCTATCTATGACTGAAACAGACTCAACATGACTCCAGGTGCTTTGGTTCCATTTTATTTTATTTATTTATTTATTTGTTTATTTTTGGCAGATTTCTCTCTCTCTCCTCAAGGGCAAGCCATCTTCTAGAATCAAGGAGAAATAAAAAATAAATAAATAGGGGCGCCTGGGTGGCTCAGTTGGTTAAAGCCTCTGCCTTCGGCTCAGGTCATGATTCCAGAGTCCTGGGATCGAGGCCCGCATCGGGCTCTCTGCTCGGCGGGGATCCTGCTTCCTTCTCTCTCCCCTCTGCCTGCCTCTCTGCCTACTTGTAATCTCTCTCTCTGTGTCAAATAAATAAATAAAATCTTAAAATAAATAAATAAATAAATAAATAAAAAATAAATAAATAAACGTCAGGTTAGACTTGGTTACGGTAAGAATAAGAACAAAGTCAGAAGAGACAGATGTGTTTAATGGTCAGTGCATTTATCCAAAGGAATCATTTTCACTGGCCAGGAGCCCAATTAAACCTGTAAAATGGAAATCCAGAAAATCAGATTAACGAGCCAGTCATTAGTGAGGAAAAGACCCAGCTAATTCAGTGTTTAGCATGACGGATGGGCCCTGAGCAAATAATTGGATGACATTCATCATATGTAAAATAAAAGGTGTCACTGAAAGGGAAAGTGGTAATAATCTCTGGGATTTACAATGCCAGCAGATTTGCTTGTGAGGAAGAGAAAAGTTCATCAAAATAGATTAATAGTCGCTAAACTTTATTCTTTCCTTGTGTGTTGCCAGAGAGTCGCGCAAATGATAGTGGAGAGGCAGCAAATGCATCTGCTTTGTATCGTCCCGACACTGTGAGGATTCGGCTTCCAAGGGGGGAGTGCTAGAAATTCGTTCCTGTGACCATCCAGGGACTGGGTGGGAATGGAGAGTTCTTCTGTGCATCCATGGTTTAGTCCCTAGACAATGGAGGAGCTCAAACTCCAAGCATCTCTGGCTGAATGGATTAATCCCCATGATTCCTTATTGAGTTAGTCAATGAGTGTTGAGCCCTTGCTCTGTACCTGACATTTTGGGGATGCACTTGTTCCTAATTAAGGGCTGGGACACAGGGGAGAGTCACAGATAGGCCGTAACAGTGAAAAGCTGTGTGATGTCAAGCAAGTTAGTTGACCACTGTCAGCCTCAATTTCCTGACTGGTATAGATACTATATATTATATCATATATATATCTAGAGTCAAATGAAGTACGGCATATAAACCGCTTATTGTCCCATTTTCTGTGTAATAAGCTTTCACTGCCTGGTGGTTATTATTAATCTTGTTCTTATTACCTCGCGTCCTCTCTTCTATGAAGACATCATTTTTAACATGCACCATCAATGTCATAACTAAAAAACATCTTGGAGTCAAGAAAATGTATTGCTGTTATACTGAGATGAGTAAGTGAATGGAGACCCTTCTTAGTCATAGGAGGAGGCGAACAGGTCTAGGGCCAAACTTTGCTAGGTTCAAATTTATCTTACCTTGGGCAAGTCACTCAGTATCTTAAAGTCTCTGAAGGGTTGTCATGGGGATTAAACTGGATAATTTATGTAATGGCTTACGTGCAGTTTTGGAGCACGGTAGATGAACTCAGTCAATGACTTTTGCGTCACTACTTTTATTATTATGTATTCACCAGTCACTTGCCACGAGACCAGCACTGCCTAGGAATCAGGGAGGTTGAAACGTTATAAGAAGACATGGAGGAAAGATTGAAGGAATATTCCCACAAAAGTAAATGTTGAAAGGGCTGTAAGAATAGAGAAAACGGAGTTCAAGAGGCGAGAGGTGAATTGGTGGCATCCGAAACCCTTCCATGAACCTGTGGGTCTTACAGTGAGGTTAAACCATGAATTAGATGGTAGCAGGGACAGAGAAGGATACAACCAGGACAAAGCAGAACTGTAGGAACCAGCTTGGTGTCAGTGGGAGATACTCTGATTCATAGGTATTGGAAGAACCTCTAGCCTCCTGAGCCTTCATCAGCCCCTTAGTAGTTTGGATCATTCCATCATGTATCGGAAGTGTAATCTCCATCTTGATTACTCAGGCACAAAGTCTCTCAGGTTGTGTGTGTGAGCTTGTGAGAGAGAGGGTCTGTGTTCTCTCCGTCATGGCTGGGCTGAGTTCCTGAGTTGGTGGGGTCCATCACCCTATTGAGGAGACCACTGTTCTCCTTTGGCTCTTGGTGATTTGGAAACCCCAAGGGATCCAGTTTTGTTCTAGGGTGCTGTTCTAGGGTGCTGATCATATGCTCAGAGGTGCTCTCACCTTGTTCCCTCTGGAACCAACTGGGTCTTCTCAGGAGCAGTTTCTTTTAATTGCTGTGCTCTAGCCAGCATTCAGTGACAGGACTAGCCTTCTCTGCTGCTGCTTTACTTCCCCCAAGGCAAGCTTGGTGACATTCAGGTTATCCTGCCATTCAGGGTGAGCTCTTTTTTAAGCATATGATAAGTGACCAGAGCATATATTTGGGGATTTAAAAACTTTATCACTGGGTATGAGATGTCCTTTGGAGGTGATGAAAAATGTTTAGAATTGGGCAGAGGTTGTATAACACTGCAAATGTGCTAAATGCCACTGAATTGTACATTTTCAGATGGTTAATTTTATGTAATAGAAATTACACCCCAATTAAAAAAAAAAACTTTATCATCATTGTCAACACAAAATCAGGAAAATAGCTATAGCTAGGGAGTCCAGGGTCATGACAGGTGTAGGGCATGGAGGTGCAGAAGTGTATGTCAGTTGTGTTAAAAGTTCTAGTTCTGAGCTGCTCGGAGTGAGATCCCTGGACCAGCAGTATCAGCATCATCTGGAAACTCATTAGAAAAGACAATGCTTGGACCTCACCCAACATTGATCAACTCAAAGACTCTGAAGGTGGGGCCCAGAAGTCTGAGTTTTAAGCAGATTTCCAAGTTATTCTGATGCAGCTTAAGTTTAAAACTACTGTTCCAGTTCTTTGGTTGACAGGCATACATGTGTTGGTTTTATAATTTATAATTAAAACACTAATTCAAAAAGATGATACGCATGCCTGTGTTTATTGCAGCATTACTGACAATAGACAAATTAGGGAAGCAGCCCAAGTGTCCATCAGTAGATGAGTAGCTAAAGAAGATGTGGTGTATATCTATACAATGGAACATTACTCAGCCATAAAGAATAATGAGATCTAACCATTTGCAACAACATGGATGGATCTAGAGAGTATTATGCTCAGTGAAATAAGTCAGTCAGAGAAAAACAAATACCATATGATTTCAGCCATATGTGGAATTTGAGAAACAAACAAATGAACAAAGAAGAAAAGACAAACCATAAAACAGACTCTAAACTATAAAAAAACAAACAGATGGTTCCCAGAGGGGAGCTGAGTGGGGGGAATGGTGAAATAGGTGATGAGAATTAAGAGAATACTTATCTTGATGAGCACTAAGGAATATACAGAATTGTTGAATCACTATATTGTATACCCGAAACTAACACGACACTATATGTTAACTAGACTGGACTTAAGAGAGAGAGAAAGGGAGAGAGAGAGAGAGGAAGGAAGGAAGAAGGAAGGAAGGAAGGAAATTAAATAAATAGGATCAAGCAAGGACTAGTGGTGACTGTATTTAGTACCAAAGATTTATTTTATTTTATTTTATTTTATTTTATTTTAAAGATTTTATTTATTTATTTGACAGATATAGAGAGAGAGCTCAAGCAGGAAGAGAGGACAGCAGAAGGAGAGAAAGAAGCAGGCTCCCTGCTCTGCAGGGCTTGATCCCAGTACCCTGGGGTCATGACCTGAGCCGAAGGCAGCTGCTTAACCGACTGAGCCACCCAGGTGCCCCCCGCAAAGATAATATTTTAATCTGATTCTATGCAGTTGAAATTTATTTTAAAAAGAAAAAACTTCTTAGCACCTCATTGATCTTAATGTGAATGCCCCACCTCTAAGCCAGTGCAGAACGATATAGATTCGGAACAGATGTCTTATCAATAAACAAAAACCAGGGGCTCCTGGGTGACTCAGATGGTTGAGTGTCTGCCTTCAGCTCGGGTCACGATCCCAGGGTCCTGAGATCGAGCCCCATGGAGGGCTCCCTGCTCAGTGGGGAATCTGCTTCTCCTTCTCCCTCTGCCCCCCCACCCCCGCTTTTGTGCTCTCTCTCTCTCTCAAATAAATAAATAAAATCTTTAGAAACACCAGAAAGACAAAAGTCCTGGAATGCAAGACATGAATGGCTCTAATTAGGAAATAGAGATGCAGGGATAGAGCTGAACACTAGGGACCAAACCAGTCTCTCCTCTTGATTCATAGCTTAAGTCTTCGCACCAAGTTTTTCCCAAGGTTTTGCCTTCACTCGGACTCTGACACGTGCTCTGCCTGGCAGTCTCTGTGCTTCCGATCTGTGCAGAGCTATGGGGAGCCATGGGAGATGCCATCTCTTGGAGTGAGGAGCAATGGGTGGCTTTCCATAGAGATGTGACACCTCGCCTGCTCCCCACAGCCGCTGTGGATGGCCGCCAGGTTCGGACTGGAGTGGGAGGACTGGCCTGTCTCCAGCAAGGGCTTGGCGAGAACAGAGCGGGGGCCTCCAGTAATTGCCTCCTCGGCACAGCAGCCGGGTTGCTATTGTTGTCCCGCTATTTTCTCTGAACAGCCTATGGTGTCTTCTGTAGTGAATATTAATGTCCCCCCGAGTTAGGACGATTGGGCTGAAGCAGCCATCTGCAGAGCTGTGCCATGTTGGCAGGACTTTTCAACAAGCCCAGACCAGAGGACCATTTCTTGGAGTCGTTTCCAGGTTCCTATAAGAATCCATCCTTCCTGGGCGCCTGGGTGGCTCAGTGGGTTAAAGCCTCTGCCTTCAGCTCAGGTCATGATCTCAGGGTCCTGGGATCGAGGCCCGCATCCGGCTCTCTGATCAGCAGGGAGCCTGCTTCCTCCTCTCTCTCTCCCTGCCTCTCTGCCTACTTGTGATCTCTCTCTCTGTCAAATAAATAAATAAAATCTTTAAAAAAAAAAAAAAAAAGAATCCATCCTTCCCAGGGTTACAGAGCTTGAGTCCCCCTGCCATGAGACAGCAGAGCTGGGACTCATACCCAGGATTTCTCACCTGCTGATCCAGAGTTCTTCCTCTGACCTTTGCTTCCTTTAAATAGCTTGCACGTGGAAAGGAACAAACACTACCTACCTTCTCAATGCATGGATTTGTAAATATAAAGGAAAAAAAATTGTGCTCAGAACAGAAATGAAGTTAATTTCAAAATTACAAGAGCTTTTGAGCAATAGTAGTTATTTAGATTCAGAAAAAAATTTCATTTCACAACCATGTCATGATTGCAATGGAATAGAAACTTCTGAATAAATCGATCATGGGTACATCTCACATGAGTAGCTTCTGTTTGCAGTGAAACTGTGTATTAGGTGTGTTCATCGGCAGAGCACAGTGACCAAATACAGAGTCCCTGCTCTCACCGAAGGTGTCAACCATTGGGAAAGACTGTTGTCATTGCTCATTTGTTGTCTTAGTGTTGTGATGTGGGAACACCTCAGTACTGTGGGACTGGAAGCTCAGTGCCAGCAAGGGATACTCTCTGGAAGGTTATCACAAACGTATTGTGGCTGTTGATGGAGAGGCTAATACTTTCCAACTTGGCCATGATCCCTGGCACCATCTGACTTCTCTGTGTTTCCCTTATGATCTAGGTGACAACTGGTGGAAGAGCCAGCTACTACGTGTCCTATCGGAGAGAGGCCTTTGCCCAGATAAAGCTGCCCAAGTACTCCCTGCCCAAGGTACGTCCAAGCAGGGAGAGGCCACCATGTTGGACTGCAGGGAGGTTTGACCTCTGCCTGGGGGACAGCTGGCATTGAGCCTGACTTGCCACTGTGGGGCTCTGGCCTCTGCTGATGGCCCTGAACCGGGTTCTCTATTCTCCTCTCAGCGGGGCATGTCTGCAAGAGCTTTGATTCCCTATGTCTCATGCATCCTGTATTGTCTGGGGTCATTTCCCAGTGAAAGGAGAGCTAGCCCACAGTCCCTTCTGGGATTCTCTCCCTCTTGCAAGGACCTTACTGCCAAATACAGGGACAGGTTCAGAAGGGCCCCGACAGGAGCCCAGACGCTGTAGGTCTGTGTGCATAAAGGTGCTCAGGTGAACCTTGTGGAGTTCGTGCTTCTCTCTACATTTTAATGCCGAATGTAAATGCACTGTCTATGTTTCTGCTCCCTTCTGCCATTATGAGTAATTAAAAAGGAATAATTTACTCTAATGTTAATATCAAATGATGGCATTTTAACTCCTCTATCGGAAAATCATAAAACTTACCCTGTGGACTCCATCCCTTGTGAACAGTGGCTTCATGGAGGAGACGGATCTTAGAACCTCAGTCTAAACATGGACAGGATACAATTGCATCACCTAATGAGGCTGCAAGAAAGCCTCATGTATCAAATGTAATGTTGCAAAGATTTGAGTCTGTAAGCTGGTGTTGGGAAACAATGAAAGGTTAAATGAGTACAGAGGCGGGAGGGACTCTGGGGCAGGAAGGTGGGTAATAGTCTACCCCTGATTGTTTTATTCATTCATTCATTCATACATTCATTCATTCATATATGCATGCATGAATCTATTCATTCATTCATTCATATATGCATGCATGAATCCATTCATTCATTTGATCCTTCTTTTATTCATCCATTGAACTGTTCTTTCCCCCATTTAGGATTTTACTCTGTGCCAGGCACTAAATTAAGCTCTATGGAGAGAGTAGAAAAGAAGCCACAAATGGTCCCTGCCTTCATGGAGTTTATATCCTGGTAGAGAAGAGAGACACCGAACAAGCGCTTGCAGGTGTAGGGAGTATGATAGTTATAGAAGTTCAAGGACCATTGTAACATAATAGGTGAGCTTACCTATATGGATACCGATGACAAATTTCCTAAGGAAGTAAGGTTTAAGATGATATAAGAGGATTAAGGAGTTAATCCTGTAAACAAGGGTTGGGAAACCAATAGAAAAGGCACACACAGGCACTATTTTAAGAGAGAGAATATGGTTCATTCAACAAACTAAACACCATCTCAAGAGACTGGGTTGCAGAGAGAGAGAGGTAGGGAGGCTGATGGGATGAGCAGAGACTCTATTAAGTAGCCCCAGGGGCCATGGGATCAATTTCTCGTTTTCTCTGCCCTCTCTGTGACTGGCTGGTATGGGACCATTCTATAACATCGTGGTTGCAGGATGTCCCCATCAGATGTTCTAAACCCAAGCAAGAAAGCAGTATCCCTGCTTGGAGAAGAGGAGAAAGGAGAAGTTCATAGTCATGATCTTTCTGAAGGAGAAACACCCCTTGCAGTAACTTGATGATTTCCACATATTGGCTCAGGAGAAGTACTTCGGGAACTTTCCAAACCATATCCCCAGTGTAAGGCCTGTTCTGTCTCTGCATTACGCACATATTTCGTGTATTTTTCACCTTCCTGGATAAACAAACAGTTTGCGCCCCTGGGTGGTGTGGCTGCAGGTGGGGACGAATGAAGCCTGGGATTGATCACAACCCTGGAACACTCCATTAATGATCAGCAACTCCATGGCAGTTTATCGTGGTGGAGTACCTTCCGTGAGGCCCCTTTTACAGAACTCCATCCAGAACAGCTTCATTAATATGAGGGCTGCTGTGAAAATAGCTGGATGGTTATCGATCCCCTTTATTAGCCAGCATTGGCTCAGATTTTTCCCTAGCCTAGGCCGAGGAGGTGAGGACAGAGGGGGTGGAAATATTTAAAAATGGAAATGGCTTTTAAGCAAGTTGTTGCTGTTCCAAGAGCTGTGGCTGCTGTTGGGCATCTTGCTTACAAAAACAAGGAGAAGCTCCCTGTCATCACTGCCCTCACACCTCTCCTCCCAGCCTATCTATTCAGAACGTGCTCCCCTGGGGCGCTCTGTGGCTTGGAGTGTTTTGCAGAGAATGAAATGAACACCATTAATAATGAGTGACATTATTAGGAGCGGCAATCTTGTGCTGAGTCCTCCATAACCAGTCCCTGAGCCTCAGGGGGCGTGGGGGGGGGGCAATGGAAGGCACCACCAGCAGGGGACAAGGAGGCAGATGACAGAGAGCCCTGGTCTAGCCTGTTCTAAAGACAGTGGAGCTTCGGAGCGAGAAGCCCTGAGCTGTCTTCCCAGCTCTGCCACTTGCTTATCCAGGAGCCCAGGTCGTCCAGTCTATGAAATGGGCAGCATGATACCATGGAACTTTACTAAGCCCAGTGCTTCTGGAAAATGGTGAGGTTTATGAAATACCCACCTCTTTTGTGTTCCTAGAAGTAGCTCACTGCAAAAAACCACTCTTCCCCATGCACCTCGCTAAGATACGTGTGCCTGCCTATTTACTTTGGACGAGACCGAATTCTCATTCCTTATCTGTAAATGGTTAACTGAACTCTTTGTCCCTACTGGGGGACAGTCTGGACAAAATGCTGCCTCATTTGACTTGACCAGACTTAGTCTGGATTTTCACCTCCCCGACCTCCAGCCCCTGAACTTGGGCTCACTCTTGGGGGCTTAAGCAGGCACTAGAACACAGAACAACCCCTGTTAACAACCCTTCTGAAAATCACCTGACTGTAAGGAGGACGGTTTCCCGGTCAGTGGCCCCTCTCCCACCCCCTGCTCACTACTGCTCCCCACATCCGGTTCTCTCTAGCCTTGTTTTGCTTTCTCTACATAAAAATAACTCTTTCTTGCCTTCACTCTGAGGGGCTTGCAGATATGATAGCCAGAGTGTTCTCCCTATTTGCAATAGTCTTGCAAATAAAGGCTCTCCCTACCTGAGTCTGGGCTTGCTTTTCTTTGACAGTAGAATATGTTTAATCCCATTTTGAATAATAAAAGCGAAGAGAGGGAAATATGCTTGAGAAAATTTATTATAATGATAATGACAGTGATATTAACCTTTTCCTTGATTTCCTTAGGACAGTTTTCCTTAATTTTTACATTTCCCCAAATACTGATTTATCCTTCTTTGCTGTTTCGCAGCCACACTTCTTAAAATGTTATCCATAATTCTAATTTCTTTTGTTGCTTCCTATCTACCCTTGAACCCACTGTGAGCTATCTTCTCTCTCAAGCACTGTTGCACCAAAAATCCTCTAGCCATTGTTACCAGGGACCACCTCCAAGCCAAATCAAATCCAACAGACATTTCTACAACTTTCTTCCTCTTCCTTCTTTCTCTTCTTTCTTTCTCTCCCTTCTTTCCTTCCTTCCTTCCTTCCTTCCTTCCTTCCTTCCTTCCTTCCTTCTTTCCTCTCTCTCTCTCTCTTTCTTTCTTTCTTTCTTTCTTTCTTTCTTTCCTTCTTTCACCTTTCTGAAGCATTTGACACTGCTGGAAAAAAAATCCCTACCTGATACTCTTCCCTGTGGAGAATTTTATTCTGATTCACTTTTCTGGATCCTCTTATTCTGCCACCCTTAAATGTTGATGATCCTAAGTTCTCTTGGTATTCTGTGTGGTTCTTAGGTGACCTCATCCCTTCTCTTCATATTGGTGACGTCTGTATTCACAGTTCCATCCCATACCCATTGAACCCTGGACGACTTTTTTGAAGTACTTCCTTTGAAAGATCCCATTTTGAAACTCTGGAAAACTCTGGAGCTCAGCATCTCTACCTTATATTATATCCCCAAAGGTTCATCCCTTTCCTGTGTTTACTTACTCTATTCATTCATACAAAAACTTCAATTGGATATCTACCATGTGCTATTGATACTAAGAAAGTACTAGCACTGCAGTAATACATAAGAAAGACACTTATGTAAGAAAGCGCCCTCTGGGAGCTTATGGGCTAATGAGAGAGACTCACATAGAATAAATAATTACACACATATTAATTATGAGTATTTAATTATGATTGTATGAGCATGCTAATGAGAAGGAGAGAATTTTGTAGGTCAGATACCTGACATATTAAAGATATGCCTTTTTCCTTTATCCCCCTGTGGGTTCTGCCTCCCTGATACCTCACCAATCCATTTCATAGGGTTCTCATAGAAAACCTACTTCCTTAGTTTAGGCCCTTATGTGTCACTACTGAGATTGTTGCAGCCACCTCATAAGCCTTCCCCCTGCCCCACCGAAATCCACATTTCATGCTGTGATCTCACAATGAAGCTGGTCTTCTGCAGCCAAATCTCTGGTCAGCTCTAATTCTCCCTTTTCCTCCTCAAAATCTTGTTCTAGTTTTATATTTCCTTCTGGGTAAAACTTAGGTGTGCCATGCAGAGTCTCTTATGGTGTGGCCACTGTCTGTCCTCACCTCCCTCAGGGAAAAAGCCACTTTCAAGCCACTCAGGTTCCACACATTTCCATGGATGCCCCCTCGACCGCCCTCATCTATATGCCCTTGTATTCCCATCAGTACCTGTACTGGGGACCTTAGGTTCACAGAAGGCCAGGAGTGCATGACATTCCCACCACCGTTGGGCATCTGCTTGGGGTCATGTTCTACATCTTGGTTCTCTCTGTATTTCTATTATAATGCCTGGAGGATGGCAGATGCTGAACAGCATATGTGTTATAATGAATTAAGTTACATTCAGCCCAGATTACATGAAAATGCTTCGATCAAAAAGTGTTTTCACCATTGTTTACCTATGAAGTCTCATGTTTAGGTTTGTGAAGGGCAACTATGATTCTTCAAAATTAATGGGGGGTATTGGGGGAGTGTTATTTATAATTGTTCTCCAAATAAAAACATGAGTGTGGGTATGTCTGATGCTGTCCAAATTCCTGTTTAGTAGAGTGCCTACCAGAATTTACTTACTGCTTTCCCCACTCTTCAGTCTCTCTCTTCATCACCAGTCAGACCTTGCCCTGCTTGTTATCAGGATTAGCAAGAATATCTTCGTTTTCTTCAGAAGGAGGTGACATATGTTTTGGGGTTAGATTGAGATCATGGGATTCAAGAAATACGCTTTATTATCATCCAGCTCCCTATTAGACCAATATTACTGAAACTAATTTCATTTGTTCTTGAAGACTTAATATTCTGTTTATTATTGGTTGATCCCTATTCAACTAGAAGATCTATTTGGAGAGAGGACACATAGTTCAGAGCCTTTTCAAAGAGTGATGACCCAGACTGCATGCACCTGACTTGTCTGGAAGGCTGGTCCAGATGGTGGGATTTAAGCCTTCACAACCAGACACACTGACTCAGAACCTCAGGCAGTGGGACATGGGAGTCTGTCTGCCTTTAAGATCTCCAGGTCATTTTGATGCATATTGTGTTATAGTCCCACTGACAACAGAGTTCAGCTTCTCGATTCAGATAGTCTTAGGTTTAAATATTAGTAATATCATTTATTAGCTAAGCGACTTAGGGAAATTGAGAATTTTTCAAGCTGACTTCCCAGGGTCCTGATTGCTAGAGAGCACCCAGTCCCCTGAGCCTGTGGTACCTATGAGCCAGGTGATACACCCACACTCACAGCAAAGCTGGCTGCCTTCCATTCTGACCATGCCCCAGTGTTTTCCGTTGTTTTTTTCCACTTCTTTTACATTAGTTTAGTCTAAAATAACTTAGCTCATTCATTTTTATAACCAAAACATCTGGGAAAAGCCCAGCATTTCTATTGCATTTTTAACAGGGTAAGTGAATTTAATCTGTATTTCCTGCAGCTGCTCTTTCCCCTCCTACTGGGTTCTCCGGCTTTCATTCCACACCAACACAACACAATTTCATCACAGGGTTTTTAAGAGGAAGCCTTATTTCCATTTTCAAGCAGCTCGGCGGGATCCTGTAATTCTATGAGGTGTGTAAGCACACATGAGCTAGAGAGGTCTCAGTGAAGGCGACCGAGGGAGTTCAAGGCCAGACGCTGTGATCTGACAGATTCTCCAATGAAAAGATCCAGAGCTCTTCTCACTTCCGCCCGCCTCCTTGTTGTCCAGATTGAATGAGCTTGCTCCTTTTGAAAAACGACTTGGAGGAGTGCTCCATGGTTGTGACATTGTAGACATTGCTACCTCCTTTTACTGCCGAAATCATTTCTGGGAAAGGTTGGGCCAACAAGGTAAAAGCTAGACCCAGCCTGGTAATTTACTCACTGTCAGCTCCAATTGCGCCCCTACTATGAGTGCTTGCCACCACGGTGACCAGGGTCCTCTCCTGCCTTCTCGGGATGCCACGTGCTCTTTGGCACGTCTACCTGTGTAATTATGCATTTTTTAACTGCTTCCATTGTGTCCAGCGTTTATCTGTGTCAACAGTTCCTCCTGGCAGCGTGAATTCCTTAGCGAAGGACTAGCGTTTGTGATTGTCTTTGTACAGCGCCTAGCCACATACGAAAACTGGCTCTTATCAACTCTTTTGAATTGTGAACTGATTAGATTTGATTTTAGAAATGTTCTAGTCTAGGTATACAAACTAAAGTGACTTCAGGGACCAGGGCGTTAACATGAATATGTAAGAGGCATGTCATAAGAATTTGGGTACTTAACGGCTGAGGCTTCCTGAGTGCTGACTTCACCTAAAAGACTACACCATCCAGGTTTTCAGTAGAGGCTATGGTCAGACCAAACATTTGTGATTCACATTTGTCTCACGGGTTATAGAGTTGCAGCTTCTGATCCAGAGGCTATATGTTCAAGTGGTTAGAAGCTCACAATTAGGTTAGAGCCCTATGACAGAGGTTCAACACTTGGTTCTGCCACTTACTGGCTATGTAATGTGAAGCAAGTTGGCAAACCTCTGCATACCTTATTTTATTCCTCAGTAAAATGGAAATAATGGTGTACCTCTGTTGTAGGATTATTTGGATTTTTAGCTGAAATAATACATTTAGATGACAGACTAGTGCTCAGATGTTAGCTATTTTTAGCAGTAACCCAACCTCTTCAGTATTTGGTGAGAAAATGGAAGCTCAGGGACACAGACACATTCTACACCAGATAGCTAACTTCTAGCAGAGTTCCTGCTAGGACCCAGAACACTAAATTCAAGGTTGAGTACCCTTTTTCGCTATTGTCAGTGATTTTCTTTTTTCTTTTTCTTTTTTTTTTTAAGATTTTACTTATTTATTTGACAGAGAGAGAGATCACAAGCAGGCAGAGAGGCAGGCAGAGGCAGAGAGAAGAGGAAGCAGGCTCCCCGCTGAGCCGGGAGCCTGATGCAGGGTTTGATCCCAGGACCCTGAGATCATGACCTGAGCCGAAGGCAGAGGCTTTAACCCACTGAGCCACCCAGGCGCCCCTTGTCAGTGATTTTCAAATATTATTTTATTAGCAGCAGAACCTCCCTCACCTTTTACTCCTCAAATATCATGCAGAACTGCAGGATAAAACAGATTCAAGTGGTACTGCTCTGGTTGAAACAGAGTTGCAAGCCCAGAGCCCCGCCCGCTGACTCCGCCTCCCTGCCACCCTTCTGGCAATCCCCATGACTCTGAAGACCCCAAAGAGAAGTTTTGCAACCACTACACTAAAAAGTTTGAAAACATAAATGAAGGTCTAAAGAAGGGATAAGCCCTGTCTTCTTTGCATGTGTGAGTTTCCTCCGGCAAGGCTGTATGTCTCCGTTAACACTAACACTAACTTTCAGATATAAAAATAAAAAATGAAAGTGGATGAATCCCTTGAAGCCATGGAAAATGATACCCACCAAAGCCCCTTCCACCCATCTTACCGTCACTTAGCAAGGAACAGAAATCACGAAGCTCTTAATTTATAGCCTTGGTCTGACACAGAATTGTTTGACATTGCCTGTAACTCAGGCTTTTTCTCCACCATTCATAAGTCATGGTAATTACTCTGGGTCCCTCTGGGCAGCGGGGTATGGAGATCTGCTGCCTTACAGGTGTTCCGTCTTCTTCCAGGACATGCACATCATCAGTACCGATGAGAACCAAGTGTTTGCAGCCGTCCAGGAATGGAACCAGAACGACACGTACAACCTCTACATCTCAGACACGCGTGGCATCTATTTTACCCTGGCCATGGAGAACATCAAGAGTAGCCGCGGTCTAATGGGAAACATTATTATTGAATTGTATGAGGTATGTAGCCAAGATGATCCTGCACCTGGGTCTGCCGCTCTTTTGCAGGAATTTTAATGGGACAAACACGAGCATTGCAGTCCGCCGGCCCTGGGGTCAGATGGCAGCTGTACCCTTTAGCAATTGTTTGAATTCGGGCAAGGAACTTGGCTTCCCTGTGCTTCCATCTCCTCACCTGTAGAAGGGGGATAAAATATTTGCCTAACGAGGTGATTGTGACAATGAGAGAGAATGTACGTAAAGCATCTAGTGTGGTGGTTGACTCAGCAAACTGAATAGATGGTGGCTGCAGTGGGTGTTCTTTTGTGGACGAGCGCGATTACGAGCCAGACACCCAGGTATATGAGCCTCTGTGGGCTCGCTTAAGTCCCTTTTACAACTCTACGGACTCTGGGTGGAGGTACGTATCTATTAGTATCTCTTAAATTATTTGGAAATTTACCTCTTAGGAACAAATTCTACAAGAAGGGAAAAGTGAGTATCAGTGGGAATGAAGGTTTCCCTGAAATGCCACCATATGCCAGCTTTGGTGCATGGTGAAGAACTGAGTTTGACTTACATTGCGTTTTGTTGTTTTAATATGATCACTGTACTGAGTTTTCAGTTATATTGAGCTTTTATTTTTAAATGTGATCACCAGTTAAAGAATAATTTCTCTAGGAAACCAAGTGACTCCACAGAGGAACTAGAGAAAAACGAGTTGTTTCAGTGACCCTGAGGCTGGGTCACTTTTTATGTCTCTAGGGGCAGTGTATCACCTTTGATGGTCTGGCCACAGTCCTTGCCTTGTTGGTGTGATGGATTGATTTGAATAAAGGGGTGTATTTCATTATCGAGCATTCACTAGTGATTGGTAATCAAACCTACACCCACTATGCTGGTGGAGATCATTCATTCATGGAGGGAGGAGTTGTCTGTCATGAGTGGTACCTTCAGATGGTGTGGGTGAGCTGCTCCCTTACCAGTTTTCATCTTCGAGGAGTGGGAGCAGCTTTCAGAACAGAGGGGTTGGTGTAGGAGTTCCTGCTTTATAGTGGTCTTCTGAGCAGCGCCTAGCAAAGTTCTAGCATCCCTACACTGGTATCGAAGTTATTGAAGAGTGGTGAAAACATATGAGATTCTAGTTATTTTATTAGGTAGGAGGACCACACAAAAGTCTCAGGGTGAATAGAAGTACACTAAAAAATAGAAGTGAATGGCACTGGGTGTAAAACAAATCCAGTAGAAATACCATGATTTCCTAGGAGGTTGTTGCCAACTGCTGATTCCCTTAACAACAAGGTCCCCGTTTGGGAAATGGCCCAGATTTTTTCTTAGAATTACAAAAACTGGTAAAGATAACTAAGGTGTGTAAAGAGCTTTGGGAAGCTTACATTTCCTTGCCTCTAATCATACCTGGAGGCAGAAATATACTTTGTTATAAGTCACCCCTTGTGGGAAGGTTTGGATGAAGCGTTCCTAGGACTGAGGTCACTGCAACGAGGTTCTGTTCACATAAGTGAGGCTATAGAGATGAGAGGAATATCCATAGTCCTGTGGTCAGACCTCAGTAGAACAGAGTAGACATTGCAGCAGATGACCCTTCAATTTAGAAATCCCTGTGTCTCTAACCCTATTGATAAGGTGGGTGCATTTAGCACTGTGCTGAACCTTTTGTAATAAAGAGTACTTGGTCATTGTGAATAGACACTCTGATCTGAACTGGAGCATGGATAAAAATGAAAAATGTGCCTAAATATATGTATATTTTGGTCTTGCTCTAGTCAGTCTTGCATTTTTAGTCTTTTGGTGGGAAAATGCATGGTGTCATTTCATCTATACAGAGTAAGACATACAACTTCTCTAAAACCAGTTCTTTTGCATTTGTTCTCCATTTAATTTTCTCAAGGTTCATTGTGCCCCTGCTTTGTGTTAAAGTCCATGAGGAAGGCAGGAGAGATACTGATTCTTACCCTCAGGAAGCTTGCAGTCTAGTTTGTTGGGCTTTGAGGAAGTCAGTGAACAAAGTTCCTTTTTTAACCTGCCCAACTGGAGTCAGTTGAGACAGAGACAAAGGGTGAGACACATGGAGATCAAATGTTAGTTTTATTACTTTTGAAAGTTATGTAGAAGCAAGTGGGCTTGCTAATCCTGCCTGCCGGATCTGGATGCACCCACCCAGTCACATGCACAAATAGTAAATCCAAAGCTCTCCTGTGGATGCCTCTTCCTCGAACACCACTGCATTGAGGTACAGACAATGTGATCTTTGCAGGCAGATCCCCCAAATAGGGGATGAGCTATATATGCCCAGTTCCTTTTTCCAATGTTACCAATCTGATCATCAGTCTTTTTGCCCTGCAGAGGAAGAAGTGGAAGACATTCCATATTTTAAGACCTGCCTGAGTCAACGAGATGGATGGTATAGATTTATAAGACCTTGAGGTATCCAATCTAATTGCATAAAATAGATGCTCATCAGGTACAAGAATGAGTGCCAGATAGGTGGTTGGAGTTCAGATTCTAGAAGGCATTTAATAGCAAGAGAATAAATTGTATCCGGACACTATCTAGACCATGACCATATTGAAGGCTTTTAGAGGGTGATGCTGTTTTGCACCTGGAGATGCATTCTGTGATTTGGAGATAAAGCTGAATTTAATTGGTCTCAAGGGGTCATTAGTTTTTAACCTCCTTCACTGGAGATTCTCATAGAAACTGAGATTGTGTACCATATGGCCAGTTAGCAAAGATACTATAATTCTTCTGGACTCTGAATGCCTTTGAGTAAGGCAGCTGGGAAAACTAGTAAGCTTTCACATTCAATTCAACTAAATTAATACACTTTCGTAGAATGTATTTTGTTTGATGAGATGAAGCCAATGCATGAGACTCACAATCTATTGGAAAGACACACGACCCTATTAGGGTAGTTAGTGATCACAGACTAACTTGTATTAAAGCTGTGATTTTCCATGTTGTAGAATCACTAAAGTGGAAGGTTAATTCTAACTTGAAGAATTTTGCGGGTGGGGGACTTGGAGATGAATTGGCTTAAAGGATGAATTACTGGAACTTGGGAGAAAGGCATGTCTGGTGGAAATCCCAACATGAGATGAGAACCAGAGTCTGATGAGTAGATGCCCATTTTCATGGAATGTTGAGTGACTTGGGGAACAGTATGGATAAATATTGCAAAGATACAAGTAAAGAGCTGGATTGAAGAGTTGGGCATTTTTTGGGCTAATATTTCTCTCTGTTTTTCTCTTATATCTACATACCTAGAAAATGATATTGGATATATCATGTAGTGTCCTATGCCAAGTTAATATATAACTTTATAGTATGATGTGATAGGATATTACACCTGTTTAACATTGTCTGAAATGTCAGAGATACTTTTAGGTAACACAGATGTGAGTTGGCTTGGCATGAGCACAACTACTTAAATCTACTTACTAGTGTATCACTCCATCTTGCATGTGGCCCCCTCAAGCTTCTTCTTGACCATGGGAAGGGGACAAAGAAAGTGAGAACTTACTTGAGAGTTCATCTGGCTGTCTTGGCACTAAAAGACCTTGGAAACCATTGGATGGGAATCCATTCCCACTGAAGTCCCATTAAACTGAATAAAGCAGAGACATTGTCTGTTTCCTGGTCTGTTGGAGCAGTCTCCTGCTCTAGAGAGCCCCTTCTCATTCTTCCTTTAATCCCTGTTTCCAAGTACAATAGTGACATGGCCATAATTATATAATCAGGTGAGAAAATAATTCCTGAAGGCCAAATAATAATCTCTTTTTTAAAGTGTCAGAGTCTGTTCCATTAAAACAAGTCTGATGATGACAATGAATATAATCTATTATGTGTGTTCATTATTCTGTGATACTCTTTTCACATAGAGCTTTGTTGTGGTTTCTTCACATTACTAACTCCAACCTACATTTCTTAGGTGTTTTCTACTGATAAATCAAGAAACAAATATTCTTCCCAACACACTCTGTTATATTATGGAAGCATTCTCCAAGCTGCTGGTCAGGTGCATTTTCTTCAATATTTTCCTCGATATTAAGCATCCAACTTGTACCTCTTTATAATAATAACAACAGCATACCAGGTAATGCCTAAGACCAGTGTCGTTGAATAAGTACATGATGCCAGCCACAGATGCACTTCTAAATGTTCTACCACCTCCATTTTTAAAAGTAAAAGAAACAGGTGACGTTAATTGTAACAATATATTTTATTTAACCAAAATATCTAAAATATTATCATTTTAGTATGTGCTCCATTTCAAAGATTACTAGTGAGATATTTTATATTTTTCCATACTAAATCTCCAAAATTGTGGGTGTATTTTATACTTCCTCCAAATCTCAATTCATATGCTAAATTTTCATCAGAGATACTTGATCAGCACTTGCATTTCATAAAATTTACAGTAGAAAAAGTAGATTCACATACCCAAGTTATTCCAGACATATTAAAAGTTGGCCAATAATAGGGCGCCTGGGTGGCTCAGTGGGTTAAAGCCTCTGCCTTCAGCTCAGGTCATGATCTCAGGGTCCTGGGATCGAGCCCTTCATCGGGCTCCCTGCTCAGGGGAGAGCCTGCTTCCTCCTCTCTCTCTGCCTGCCTCTCTGCCTACTTGTGATCTGATCTCTCTCTCTCTCTCTGTCAAATAAATAAATAAAATCTTTAAAAAAAAAGTTTGCCAATAATAGAATTGGGTATCGGTTTTTAAATTGAAGTTCAAATTGGTTCAAATAAAATACAGTTAAACTTCAGATACTTAGTCCCACTGGCCGCATTTCAAGTGCTCAGTAGCCATATGTGGCAAGGCCACAGTATTGGTATATAAATGATATATATGTATATTCATATAGGATATATATATTCATTAATTTATTGCCATATCTCTTTGTGGCAGGTATCATTCCCCCTGGTGCCTATGAGAGTACAGAGGTACAGAGAATTTAGTAACTTGGCTCAGATCACACAGATAGTAAAATGGTAGAGCTATGTTTGAACAAGTCCATGTATATTTAAATAAAAATCTCAGCCTCTTCCCACTATGCATTTTTTGACATTATTTTTTTTATTGAGGTCAAATTTATGTATAGTAAAATTTATCCTTTCTGGTATGCAGTCCTGTGAGTTTTGACAGGGGTATGCAATTGTGTAACTACTGCCATAATCAAGATAGAGAACTGTCACCTCAAAATATTTCCACTGATGACCTTTTTGTAGTCAAACACTCTCTCACCCCACGTCACTGGCAGACCAGTCTGATTTCTTTCTCTCTCCTGTTTTGTCTTTTCTGGATTTCCATGTGATTGGAATTATACAGTATACAGTCTTTTGGGTCTGACTTCTTTTACTTAGAATCAGGCATTTGAGAATCACCCGTGTTGTTGAGTATCAGTAGACATTCCTTTTTTTTTAATTGCTGAGTAGTATTCCATTATGTGGATGTGCCCTAGTTTGTTTACTCATTTACCAGTTGAAGGACATTAAAGTTGTTTCCAGTTTTGTGTGACAGTGCATAAGACTAATATAAATGTTCACGTGAACACAAGTTTTTCTTTCTCATGGGTAAATACCTAGAAGTAGGATTGCTGGGTTGAATGGGATAGCCTATGTTTATAAAAAGCCACCAAGTTGTTTCTCATTTTGTATTCCCACCAAAGATGTATGTGAGTTCTTTTTGCTTCACATCGTCACCAACACTTGGTATTATGAGGAGTGTGTGTGTGTGTGTGTGTGTGTGTGTGTGTGTGTAGCCACTATGAGAGGAGTTTAGTCCTGCCTTAGTGTGGGTTTAATTTGAATTTCCTAATGACTACATGGATCTCACTAGGATGGATAAAATGAGACTCTCTGAGTCATCCTTAGTGTTCTGGTTTCTTTGCCCATCTTACTGATGTTCCCTTGCTTTCCCTGTCCCTTGTGCCTGCTCCACACCCTTGCTTTATCATGAACTTGAGTGACCCATCGTTGGCCAGATGGACAGCTGCTTATAGACTCCACAGGGACATCTTTCCCAGGCTCACCTTCATCGGCCCCTCACCACCAGTCCCACTCTAGGGACAGCCCAAGGCAGACCATGGTAATTGCTTTTCTCAGCAGAGCGCTGGTTTCCTTGTCCTCAGGGCCTAGGGAGATGAGCAACAGATGCCCATGCCACCTGGACTCAGCGCTCTGCCAAGGGGCTGCTGTCAGTCTCCCTTCATACCTCAAATTGCGGTATGAATTCCTTCTGGGGAAGGAAAGTGGGCCATGCAGGCCTGTACTTGTACTACCCTCTTCCATGGGTGTCATCCCAAGCTGGTGCCCTTCTCTTTGAACTGTGGGGCCAGCAGCCTCAAGCCATGCTTCTGATTTCAAACAACAGTAGGAGGAACATGGTCAGAGTTTATCAGATACCTAGGACCTCCTTGGGTGGAAGAGTTAAAATGGGTGTCTCATTCTCTAACTCCTTTATATAGTATGCAGTGAGGCTCAGTACTGTTTCATGATACTTTTCATGTTTCATGATACTTTTGCGTTAGAGACACGCATGTGCACACGTGCATGGCTACCTGGGTGTGAGTACTAGGCTGCAGCATACATGCATTTTGTACTGGGGTTGCGGTCAAGAAGTGTGAAAGCTATTGGCCTAGGGCACACAGAAGCAAAGTACCCTCTAAACTTATAGCCTATTTATACACAATATGGACCCAAGAAGCAATAAGGGTTTTGAGCAATCCAAATGCAAATCAGAAGTGTTCTGGTTCTTTCGGACTGGAGGGAGATGGCCATGGCTCATATGCAGCGGCAGGAGAAAGGCCTTCAGAGCTGCAGAAGGCTTCCCTGGAAATCTCTCCTTCCTGTATCTTTTCAGACCCCATTGTCCATATTTTGCTCTCAGAGTATGTGGGGAATTGCAAAAAATGCCCATCTGAGTGGTGTGGCGCTCAGTGAGAAAATATGGTAGTGACCATTCTGTTTGCCAAAGACACGCATCCAGAAGAATATAAGAGGCAGCTGAATGGCTAGTAATTCATACCGCGAGGCATCCAGTCAGGGGATGGGGTGACAGGAGCCCCACAGGAGCAGGCTCAGAAGTCTGAGTTGGACTTATATATTTTCTCCTGGGAGGGAGACATCAAGGTCCTAGGTACGTGTTGGGGGGAACCAGCTGGCTCAGGGGAGAGGGTTTTCTAGAATCTTTATCTGGTGGTCCTACAGAAAAGGTACTAACTCTGTGGCTAGAGAAAATACCAAAAGGCCTCCATCGGACAGACGGTTGGAAAGAAACACAGATTCCATTCTCTGTGAGTGATGATCGGTAGTCAGGTTTAAGAGAAATGCTTCTGCAGTTGGTTTTAAAGACTGAGGTGATGGGAGAGCCTCAGAGCCCCTAGATGAGCGTAGAAGATGCCAGTCTTGCTGAAATGGCGCTGATTTTATGCAGCTAGGGCAAGGGAGGTTTTGTCAGGGGAAGGACCGCTGACACCAGTGCCCCTCCCCCCACCTTGGCTTCTGTCCTTACCCACCCTCTGTTCAAGTTAGGAATCTAATCAATTCCTTCCTTGGCCATTTGTCAAATTCCCCTGGTGTTGTCCTTCCCAGATAAATTCTGTTCTCCTCTTGACATTCTTTGTCCATTTTTTTGTTTGTTTGTTTTTATCTGGGTTGGCATTCTTTTTCAAGGGCAGTCAGGTTACTTAAAAAAAAAAAAAAGCAAAAACAAAAACTTCTTATTTCACCAACTAAATTATGTCATTAAAAAAAATAAAAGAGCTCACTGCTGCAAAATTCTTTCCCACTGGTATTCTCTCAGTTAACCACACTCCTCAAAGAATGGGGAATAAATGCACTTAAAATTCTGAGATGTCTATTTCCAGAAAATCTCTCATTCAACCTCACGTTTATATACATTGAAATGATTTGGCTTGCCTTTTGGCTTTGGAACAGGGTGGGACTGTATAGGAAGTCAGGGAATCTTTCTTTGACATAGTGCTGTCATTCAGAGCATCTGTTCTTATTACCCAAAGTGTAGACATGGAAGGAATAGCAGTTTGATTTGAACCTGTACTTACTCTAGAACCTTTCTGAATCATGAATTTCTCTTAATTCTATGGTTTCTTGTTCCATGGTGATGATCTCCCTTTTAAATATCAAGGGTATGCAAATTCAATAGATAGGAACTCTGGCAAGAGTGCTCTGCATTATCTCATGTATCTATGGTCAGCTGAGGAAAAAGAGGAAGGGCAGGGTTGATTCTGTCTATTTCAAAGTGGCCATTGGCTGAGACCCAAAGATGACATGAAAGTTATGCAGGTTTCCACCGAGAGCCAGTGGCACAGCCAAAGATGGATGCCAGGTCACCAAGTAGAGTTATCTGCCTGAAAATATCTGCCTCACTACTAATCAGGAGGCTAAACTTCCAGCTTTAAAGATTATACCTTTATGCTTTCAAAATCTACCTACCAGCTCCCCCTGAGCAGAAGTACATTGTTCCCCAGAAGGGTAACTCCTCCGGTTGTTATCAGCCACGGCCACCTCAGAGGGAATGTTAACAGTTAATTAAGGATAAGATCCTAGGGACAGAATCAGAAACATGTAAAGTGGGAAAAAGCAGATGGGTAAGAGGGCAGTGGGACATCTGGGTCAGGAGCAGGCGGTAGAGGGTGCAGAGATGAACTTAAACTTCTCTCAAAGACCACATGCTATATGGCCTTTCTCACCATGTTCCTCCTCTTCTCTTCTTTTGTATCCCCAACACCCTGTGGAAAGTGCTGGGGCTTCTCTCAGGGCTTCCCCAAGATTATCAGCATTTGGCTCAACGTGGTTCTCCATCTCTTGCCCTTTTTCCTAGGTAGCAGGTATCAAAGGGATATTCTTGGCAAACAAGAAGGTGGATGACCAGGTGAAGACGTACATCACTTACAACAAGGGCAGAGACTGGCGCCTACTTCAAGCCCCAGACGTGGACCTGCGTGGAAGTCCGGTACACTGCCTGCTGGTCAGTCACCCAGTCTCACATGAAGCCCACAGAGCAAGCTGGTCACCTGGGGATGTCCCATGAGGGGATTTTTTCCATCAAGGGATCTAAGGAACTTGGCTGGTGCTGGGTGGGGATTTCCCTCAACTCCCAGGGCGATGATCTCCGGACTCAGACAGCCATACCACTTGGATGGAAAGTTCAGTTGAAATTCACAGGCTTGTACTGAGAATAGACTATGTTCTCCAATTCTTAGTAAGATAAAGACACGTTTAAGAGACAGTGCCCGAGTTCCAGGGTCCCAGACAGAGCTCAGGAGTAGAAACACACCTGCTAACTGATACCGATACGATACAGTTTGACAAGGGCGTGATCGATGTCAAGGTTAGCAGAAGTTGCCTTGCAAGCCCAGGAGAGGTCAGGCTGGTGTGTCCACAAGGGATAGTGGTTAATCCGTCAGCATTCTCAGGGTGCCAGGTGTGTGGAATATTGGGGTAGGCACTCTGGAGGACATAATAAGAAATTTTCTCAGCCCTCAGGTGTGGCAACTCTAGGTGGGGAGGGAAGACAGATCATTAACAGTGAAATTCATGACCCTCTGTGTTGTCTTAGAGAAGACCTATGTGAGAAACTCTTCCAAGGCCCCATAAATGGTTACATTCCTCCTTAGCAAAAAAAGTTGCTTTGCCATTTGTTAAAAAGGTTTATTACCAACTTACCACACTGTAGACATTATGTTAAAAATGGCATATGGGGGCAGTCAGAGCCTCTCCCTCTTTTGTAGATTTCAATCTAACACCCTCTTTTCTGCTGGGGTTCCAGGAAGATCAGAGACAAATAAGCACCCATCTCTAGGAGCTGATCATAGTGTGAATTTCCTTTTTTCCTGGGCCTTACCCATGGCTTTATCTTATTTTCTTAACCTAATTTTCTCCTTTCCCCAATTTTATCATTCTCTTGTTTTTATTTATTATATAGGATACATCTCTATAAATCCCTCATCCTTTTTAAGAACACCGAAATAAGGATAAAAGAGTAAATAAATTTCTATTAGTTTTAGACAATGTCTCCAAACATTTTAGGTAAAATTCAAGTAACATTATAAACAGGAATCAAATAAGAAAGGAGAAGCAGAAACACTCTGGTTGAAGCACAGTGTAGAGAACCTGGAGATGGATTCACTTAGTTTTCCCTCTGTATCCTCCCAGTGGCCACCTACAGCTCTAAAAAGCAGGATGTCATGGTCAAGATCAGAAACAGGGGAAGGTCAGGATTATTCTGTGGGAAGGAATGGTCAGGGAGGCTTCATAAGGCTGACCATGGACTGGACCTTGTTAGATGGGACAGGGATGAGGAAGGGAGGGGAGGCCTACAGTTGTGATGGGGGCAGCTTCTGATGCGGGCATACCAGCTGCCTCAGGCAGAAATGTCTCCTGCCCAGATTTTAGTGGGCAGCTGTTTCTGGAAGCCTCATCTCTGGTGGTGCAGGGGTGTGTGTCAGAAGTTTGCTGGAATGAAGCTGTTTTCTTTTCCATTTTAGCCCTTCTGCTCCTTACACCTGCACTTGCAGATCTCTGAAAATCCATATTCCTCAGGAAGAATCTCTAGCAAGGAGACAGCACCGGGACTCGTGGTGGCTACGGGTAAGAAGGACATTCCCTGAAGAAAGACATTCTTCCTCCCTGATACCTTCTGGAATACGTTTATCACCTCTTTGGACTCATTTGAGCATTTTGGTGAAAGTGATGGGCATTCTCCCCCAAAATAGACAGGGTCATGGAACCCCGGGGCCAGTCTCATGACCCAGGAAAAGAACGCCAGACACTTGTAACTTCTAGGTTACTCTCATCCCACAGTCACAGAGCTGTCCCCTGTGCTTAGCAAGAGGCCAGAGTTCCTCTCAAAGTAAACTGACTGATCAGAAAGCTTGTTTGTCATAGGGAATTCTCACTTTAAGACACCTTTGATAATATGAACTTGCCAGCTCACCAAATATAAGTTGGGGTAGTTTTCTCTTTACACAGAGGATTCTTTGCAAAGGCTTTCACCCCAGAGCTGTTTTTAATCAGGAGGTCTCTGGTGCATGTAAAGGTTTGTTTGCACATGATTAATCACTTGGCTGAGAGCCTGGGGGAAAGGGCAAAAAACCCCTAAGGTTGCATTGTTGGAACCACTGTCCACTGAACATCAATCAGAAATGAAGATAAAGCAACTCTGAAATGAAAATGAAAGTCTCTGGGGAATGTGCTCTGATTAGCATGCATTTGATTTACATGTACCTTTCAGGAATACATTGGTGGCATAAAGCAAGGCAGGCTTCTAATCTCTGAAGTTAGAGCTCTGGTGTTAGGCTTTTCTCTAATGGAAGCGGATAAATTCACAGCGACTCCCTGAGATGGTACATTCTGTCTTGTCTCATCAACCCGAAGCTCCGGCTGCTAGAGTCACCGCTTTCTTAGCCACAACTTCCTTCTCCATGCCCCTAGCAGCAGGAAATTTGAAATGCCATCAGGGACTGACCACGTGGATCAGATCTGCAGCGAGTGTAGTCTCCACACATTCCAGGCCATTTCTGTCAACCCCGTAGGGATATCATCCCCACATTGAACACTGGCTTCAGGACAGTCTTGAGCCCAGGTTAGCAAGAGACAAGGGCAGGCTCTGTTGCTCTTCTGGCTTGGGGAGTGGTCCCCATACTTCCTAATCCTTGCGGGCTGGACCTCCCAACTCAGGGACTGCTCCACTCTTTGTCTCTTCTCAAGGCCTGCTGGACACCCTGGCGTGGAGTAGAAGCAACGTGGAAAACAGTAATCCAAAAGAAAAAAGAAAACAGTAATCACTAATGAAAGTTAATATTATTTAATATGCCAACCATATACTAGGCATTGTCCTATGTGACTATACCACTCTCAACTTCAGTGTTTTCAGTGGCAAAGTGGGGTAGACAGTATTGACGTAACAGAATTGAAGAGTTAAGTGAAGAACTGGATTTAAGGTGCTTGGACAGTGCCTGGAACATAATGAATGCTCAACACACATTAGCTCTTATCATCAGTAATATTAACCCTGATCTTCTTGTATCAGAAGACTATGACTTGTGCATCTCCTTCAACAAAATCCACAAATCATACGCATACACTAGGCCTACACTGGCTGAATGAATATACTCAGGAACCCTGGTGTCCTGCTTGCGAGCTGAACTCTGACTCTGGCCTTGTGAGTTCTTCAACCATTGCGCTTCATTTTCCTCATTTATAGAATAGGTTTCTTTTTGTCCTACCTCATGGGAGTTTGCAAAGATCAGAGATAGAAGAGTATGTCCACAAGATCCAGACGTGTGCTCAGAGCGTAGTGAGGTGGGATTAGTTGTAGATTTTACCTGAGACCATCGTGTGGTCTAAATTCCTTAAATGTTAAGTCTTTATAAATTAGCAAACATGGACACATTAAAGATTTGTTTTTGAAAGTTTTTGTCGGTAGACACCCAACCCTTGAACAACGCGGGGGTTAAGGGTGCCAATCTCCATGTAGTCGGAAATCCACATAAAACATCTGAGTCCCCGAAACTGAACTAATAACCTTCTGTTGACCAGAAGCCTTACCAATAATATAAATGGTCAGTTAACACGTATTTTATATGTTCTATGTATGGTGTACTGTATTCTTACAATAAAGTAGACCAGAGGAAAGAAAGTGTTATTCAGAAAATCATGAGGAGGAGAAAGTCCATTTACAGCACTGTACTGTATCTACTGAAAAAAAAATCACAAGTGGACCCACAAAGTTCACATTCATTTTGTTCGAGGATCAACTGTATATCAGAATTGACCAATGCCTTTTACTCTCCCCTTTGTAACTCTTACAACCTTGTATTGCTCCTTGCCATACAAATGTTCCTGGGACATTGGGAGGGGTGTAACACCGCTGAAGAGACCCCGATGAAAAGCCAGCCCTAGGTCACGGGCACATGCCTGCTCATGCCCCACTTCTCCTTACCCTGCTTACCCGCTCTCCCTGGGAGGTGGTTTGCTCTCAGGAAAGTAATCACGAAGTCAGGTAAGGATGTCTTCAGTGGCCGGCATGGGGCCTGTCTCTCCAGGGCCCTTTCGCACATCCAGTCATTGCACCTGCCTCTGGGCATCCGTGATCCTGAGCTCTCTCCTCTCCTCTCCCTCCGCTCACCGCCTCTCCCCCTCACTCTGAGGTGTGGTCTCAGGGGAGCTGCATGGACGCCAGGATTCATCTCTAACTCCTGTTGAGGCCGTCTCAGAAGGCAGATGGAATTCCAGTCTGGAGAGTTTGGCAATTGCTTTTAGCCAACAGGTACACGAGTGTTCTAAATATTCTTACCACTGTGCTTTTAAGCTACACATCAAGACTTCTCCTCTTCGCAGTGCCTTACAGGGTGCAAAGCTTTCTCTGTGCCTCAACTGCACAGCAGCTCTACAATGCGGAAAATGTGCTGACTCTTCCCTCACTGTACAGATGAGGAACTGGATGACGAAGAAGAAGAGGTGTCGGGCCCACACCAATACTCACTCGGGCTCCATTTCTCTTCTGTCCAGCCAGACTTAGTCCTGAACCCCTTCACATGCCCGCTGCACACTACCCCTGGCTCCCTACCCCGGGCTTCCTAGAAACTGAGGCTTCTTGGAGGCACATTCCTCCTGCCAGTGCATCATACACTGTCTGCTTCCTCTTTCCCTTAGCAAATGGGCATCTGGGCTAATGAGAGGAACATCTCTTGCTCCAGAGGACTCCAGAATTCTCTCCCTCTCTTTATGCTTTTTTTTTCCCTGCCCCACATATATTTAAGGAGCAGAGAAAGATAGCCCCGAGAGGAAATGGGAGGTTTTACAAGTTGTTTAAAGCTGCCAAAAATGACAGTGGAACCTCCAGGATTTACCAGCTAAGCCACTGGTGAGAGAAGCTCTGTGTTCCTCTGTATGTCTCTCCTTCCTCTCTCCCATTGCACCACTTACATGGGGAATAGCTACCTCTTCTTCCAACCAGACCAGAGACCACTTCAGGGAATCTGGTTTTACTTTAGCCAGTGAGGCATGTTCTTTACATCTTCCTTCTCTGACACCAGAACCCAAATTCTTCCTATCAGAGATTCCCCATGGGGCCACTTAATGACTGCCCATGTTCTAAGATCCAAGTGTCCTGGATACATCTTTTTTCTATTCCTTCCTCTGGAAATGAACTTTCTGTTTCTGTAGTCTGCAGCATTTCTTTCAGGGCTTCCTTTCATCTGACAGAAGATATTTCCAAAAGCAGACTTCTCCGGGAGCCTTGGATTCTCATCACCTCAAAACCTCCAAAATCAGTCTGGTGGAACTTTGAAAGAGGGGCTTAGGAAGTTGACAGAACCAGCTCCTACAGAGGATACAGGGTGATGAGACAGGCTGTAAGGACAGCAGTTTCCAGCTCAAAGGTGACTCCACTCCTGCCTCCATCTCGCCCTTTCTACCACCTTGGTAGACACTACTGATTGATCACCACGCTCTGTTCTTTTGAAACCAAATCTGGCTTCAGAATCCTTTTAGCAGGCAGCCATCACCAAACAATTGGAGTTGACATTCTCTGCTCCAACCCTCTTTTCTTTCTTCATCTGTGTCTTCCAAAAACTGTTCTGGAGAGCCAAATTCCAGATTCTAGACAGATCTCTGCAGAGATGCTCACTGTGCCTCTCCCTGCTCCTCTTGTACCTACTGCCTGAGCTGTGAGCCCCAGGGTTATTTTTGGAAGCCTGAGCGTCAAAACAAGTTGGCTAGCTGTGTGCGCCCTGGTGCTGATGGGAGCTTGACAAGCTGTAGCCTGGCTTTAATTTCTCATTTTGAAGCATTAAATGTCAGGAGCTCAATTAACATTTTCATTATTGCATTTTTATTGTGCTCTTATTTAGGCTACAGATGTGTGGGAGCTAACATTCCCTTCCTGCTATTTTTAAAGAAAAAATATCAGCCAACATGATAAATTCTTACATCTTTAGGGTTCTTTCCTGGTTCTTGATACCTCCCCAAATGCACATCAACATCAGAACATGATTTAATCATTTGTTGACTCATTCATCCATTCCACAATTATTTATTGAGCAATTAACTACTACATTTGGGGCACTGTTCTGGGCTCCAAGGTGGGGGGGTATCCACTGGGGATCCTTGGGCAATGTAGGTAGCCTAGAAAATCTTGATCACTGCCTTTTTTTAATGAGCATAACCACAAGGCGATGATGTGCAAGGGGAAGAAAAAGAATGGGAAAGAAAGAATGAAGAGGTGACGGGATGGAGATGGTTAGGATTGGCACAAACTAGATGCCTTCTCCTGCCATACTTGATGGCCATGATCTGCTGAATATGGTCATTTTATTCTGGGCACCCTGTAAACCTGGTTACATAGTCTATAATATTGGGTCATACAACTGCCTGGCACTCAAGAGACAAGTGGACATGTTTGAGTTGAGTACACACTCACATGTGTATACATGGACACACACACACACCAGTTTTCCATAGGCTGCAGCTATACATGAGGAGGAAGGTCACTTAGGCCCAGCTTCTCCATGCATGTTTACTCTTCCACTCTTTGCCATCTTCAGGGGGCACCTATCATGATCAATTTTAAGAGACTGTTGGTAACAGCATGAATAGTTCAAGAGATCCAAGCTCATTAATTTCAAGTCTTTGAGTCTCACCATTTAAAAATGCATTCCTGTCATATTATTTTACTTCAGTTCCCATATTGTTTTTTTCTTCTTGCTGGGTTTTTGATAATGATACCAAGAAAGTACTACACACATCAACTTTATTTTTATTTATTTAAAGGAATTTTTAAAAAGTAATTAATCATTATTTTTAGTAATCTCTACACCCAACAGGGAGCTCAAACTCATGATCCCAAGATCAAGAGTCACATGACCTTTTGACTGAGCCAGCCAGGCGCCCCCACATCAACTTTAAACATAACTTGGAAAACCTTAATTCTCTGCCACCTCCCCCCCCCAAGTCCCAAATCTACAAGCAATTACAAATGATCTGCTTATGTTTCAGGCAACATTGGCCCGGAGCTCTCATATACTGATATTGGTGTGTTCATCTCTTCTGATGGGGGCAACACATGGAGACAGGTAACTGGGAGAACTGGGGACAGGAATGAAGCATTTAGGGCAAGTTCTGCCAACATTTCTCTTTCCTATAGGTTCTCAGGCTTAGTATGACTCTGGTTGCAAAAAAAATATGGAAGCAGCTTTTCAGTTTGGTCCATTTATGCTGACAGATGGGCCGTGGGGTAAAAAAGAAGCATTGGGCAAGGAAAAGGAAGAACTGGAATTTTTCCATTTTTTCCATTCTTTCATTCAGCAGTAAGTATGGGACAACCACCAGTTGCTAAGTACTATTCTGGTGTCTGGGGATACAACTGATGAAATGGTTCCTATCCCTAATGTGCCATAGGATCTGGGCAGAGAGATCCCTTTACATTGCTGGATCTGTTTCTTTATCTACAAGATGAGTGGGTTGGAATATTAAAAACACAAAGCTGTGAAAGTCTCTGGTGGGTTAAGTATGATGTAGGCCCAGCCTTGAGTATGAAGCAACTTAATAGATATATGACTACATGAAAATTAATTCAATTTGATAAACATTTGTAGCACACTATCCAATAGAACTTTCTGCAAGGATGGAAATGTTCTGTGTCTGTGCCATCCCGCATGGCTATTGAACACTTGAAATGTGGCTAGTGTGACAGAGGAACTGAATTTTTTATTTTATTTTAATCAATTTAAATGTAAATTGTCTCATGTGGGCACTGTATTGAACAACACAGATTTATACAATGTCACCTAGGTGTCAAGTACAAACCTGAAGAGGCAGTTGAATATTTTGGAGTCCCTTTCTTCAAGGAGTTCAAAATGAAGTAGAGAAAACAGCTTCATAAATAACTATAGTGTAGAATGATTTTTTTTTTAAGAGAGAGAGTGTGCCCATGAGCAGGGGGGATAGGCAGAGGGAGAGGGAGAGAATCTTAAGAATTGTAAGAGAGTCTTATGTAGGGCTTGATCTCACGACCCTGAGATCATGACCTGAGACAGAATCAAGAGCTGGACACTTAACTGACTGAGCCACCCAGGTGCCCCTGATTGTACTATTTTAGTAGCATTGTTAGCCTTCAGGGGAAAGGGAGGAATTGATTCTACTTGAGGAAACTGGGAAAGCCTTCACAAGAAGAGTTAATCTTTTACTAAGTCTGAAAGGTGAGAAGGTTTTCGTATGAGGAAGACGCAGGAGGAGCACTGAACGTCTTGATGCAGGTGCGGCCACCATCTGCTATCTAGGTGGATCAGTTCCAATTTAGGATCTCTTAGCAAAATTGTCTTCACCATCACAAGCATCACCATCACCACCCCCATTGCTACCACTGTCACCATGACCACTATCAAGAGAAAACTTTACCAAGAACCCACCAGATGCAACTAGCTATTTTAAATACTATAAGGCATACAACAAAGAATAAGGTCCCTACCCACAAGGCCATAATTAGGTAGATGAGGAGCAGACACATCATTCCAGAACATACCTTCAGAATATAAGATAATCTCTTTTAAGTGTCAAATGGGGACGGAAACTGGAAGATCAACCCTTCTGGGACAGAAACTCCCAACAACAAACCATTGTCCCTCCAACTCAAGAAATAGCTCACCTGGCTGGGTGGCCACTGCAACATTCTTTCCGGTGTTGTCACTACTTTGGTTTTCTTTTTCTTTTTCCAGTCAGCTAAGGATTCCAGTTTCCACTCCCGTTTTGGACAGGGCAGATGTTAGCAGTGGCCAGAGTGATAGAGAGGAAAGTGAAAAGTTAATGGTGTCTCTGTGTTCCCCATGCTGAGAATCTTGCTGTACTCCTCATCCACAGACTTCGGTCCAGCGTCTCCATTATGTGGCTTATCACAGAGCCCACATTTGAGCTATGGAGAGAAAATGCTGGCATTGTAGGTTCGGAGTCCCTCATTCTATTTGATACATAAACGAATCACCCTGAGGTCCTTTTTGCATTAAGACTACCATTAGTATGGACATTTTTATTTCCTTAAAAGGCAAATGTGAGAAAGGAAGCCAATTGAGAGATTAGGCCTGGGAATCCATTTACTTTTTCTCTGTGGTGTTCCTGGGGGCATATGTACATGAGACCCCATTCCTCCTATTCCCTCTCTTTTAAATACGTTCATACCTCCTCACCTTTTCTACTATGGTTCGTTTAACCCACCATCCCAACCTCTCCATCTAGGCTGTAGAAAACACCAGTAGTGTTTAAGAGCTAGAGGAATTATCCAGTTTGACTTTCCTCTAGAAGATCTAAAGGAGAAGGTTGGTTTTCTGCTGCAGAAATGTGGTTTTTTTTTTGCTGTTTCAGGTTGGAGATATGATACTTATATATAATAGAAGCATAGATTCATGTGGGAATACATCTGAAGTTCTCATTGCTCAGAGCCTGGCATCATAGTAGGTGCTTAGGAAATGCCTGTGGGTAGATAGATGGATGGATCACTGAATGTGTGAATGAATGAGTGGATGGATGAGTAGGTCACAGACAAAGGGATGAATCAAGAGTGAATAATTCTAGGTCCCTGGAAGCACTGTGTTCCAGTGCATAGTCAGAGTAAAGATCTTTAAGGGTCAAACTTAGGCCTTCATCCAACTTGCATGGAAGCCTAGGAGGTGGTGGCTCAGTATAAGAAAATGGTCGTAATGTATACCATAATGTCTAGAGAAATTGTCTTTACATTCCTAGACAGTTTATGAGCAACACCGTAAGACACAGACCATTTATACATCAGCAAAAATCTGCATAAATGAGAAAGAAGAGAGGGCTGAGTAATAACTTACTTGGATGCAAAGATGGGGAAACATTTTTGAAGTCATATTTTCCTTTGGGTTATCTGGCTGAGCATCTTGTTGTCTCAACTTCTTGTAGCATACTGGTTCACAGTACTAGTGGAGGGAGCCCTGGAAATGCCATTCGAGTGGAGTTAGGAGAATTATTTCTTCTCTCCAAAGCCCATGTCTTCATCTTTTAAGTGGGGATGATAGTACTTGCCAAACTACCTGATAGGGTTGTTGGAAGGCTCAGAACCTCGATGAAACAATGTTTGTGAAAGATTTTGTAAACTGTCAAGCACTATGCCAATGTAAGGTGTTGCTATGATTGTTGTTGTTGTTGTTGTTCCAGATCTTTGATGAAGAGTACAATGTCTGGTTCCTAGACTGGGGTGGCGCCCTCGTGGCCATGAAACACACACCTCTACCAGTCAGACATTTGTGGTAAGGACAGCTCCCTACCCTATTAATGAGCAATTTTTTTAGTGGAAAGTGTTGGAACAAGTTTTTCTGCATGACTTTGAACCCATTTACCCATTCCCTCTTCCATTTATTCATCCATCCAGCCATTTAATATATACCCCATCATGTAACTCTTAGGTAGCAGTGATAGGCCAGATAACTGAGACGGGAAGTATGATGATTAGAGCAGAGTGGTAGGAATGGGGACCCAGATAAGCAGTAAAGACCAGGAAGGACCTGTGAGTTCAAAGAGCTGAAATTAAGAATCTGAAATACAGGAAATGAAAATTGCTCTAAGAAGAATGTTAGATTCATGTTGCAGACACAAAATTCAGTTCTACCTAAGTTGAGTTTGAAATGTCTGTGAATATGCAAGCAGAGATGATAATTTTTTAAAAAATATTTTATTTATTTCACAGAGGGAGAGAGATCACAAGTAGGCAGAGAGGCAGGCAGAGAGAGAGGAGGAAGCAGGCTCCCTGCTGAGCAGAGAGCCCGATGTGGGGCTCGATCCCAGGACCCTGGGATCATGACCTGAGCCGAAGGCAGAGGCTTTAACCCACTGAGCCACCCAGGATGATAATTTTTGTCAGATATATTCATCTGAAGGTCAGGACAGAGGTCTGGGCTGACACTCTAGATTTGGAATCATTAGCCATTAGATGGTAGGTAAAGCCATTGTGGTGGGTTCAATGCCTCAGAAGAGTGGGTACAACAAGGAGAAACCAGTTCCTGTAGAGAACACTGTTGAATATCAATACACAGAGCAGAAAATAAATTATGGAACAGACCAAGAAGAAGTAGACAAAACAATAAAAACACAGGAGAAATATTTTCATGGATGCTGAAGAAAGGGATGATCAATAGCACCAAATTCTATAATCAGACCAAATTAGTTATGGAATGAAAAACAATCTAAGATTAATAAAGAGGAGTAAAGGAGGTCATTAGTGATCTGTGTCAGAGTAGATTCAAGAGAGAAATGGAATTGGAAGGTAGATTACAATAGATTTATGAATGAAATGAATGATGAATGAATGAGTGATAAGCAATGGAGTGAAGTGGGGACAGTGTAGATAATTTCCAATAAAATTGATTGTGGAATGAGGTTGAGTGCAATATGCAAGACCCTCCAGTGAGGACAAAGATCTGTGAGAATATATGATGATGATGATGGTGGTGATAATGATGATGATGATGTTGTTTGTTTTGGCTTTTGGCAGGGGATGAATAAAGTATAATGTGTGTTTATATGCTGAAGGGGAAGAATTTCAGCTTTCAGATGCAGCAAAGTGAATATTTGAGAGTGAATATTTGGCAGTAGTGGGTATGCTAGCTAGAGTACAGTTGTTGGGATGAGCCATGAGCTGGAAGATGGACTCTGGCTTAACTCCCAGATCCTTGATTTTGGGAGGCTAACACTTTTAAAGTCAGAGGTTTACTGGGAAGCATCAGTTTATAATCAGGAAAAGACATAGGACTTCTGGGTGCCAAATTCAAGCTTCAGTCACCTTGACAAAGGACTTAAGAATGTTTCTCTCAGTTATTAAGTTAAACCATATCACTTGCCATTTTTGTTGGTCAAAAATGTTTAAATGTCATAAGTTTCTTAGAGCTCAAGCTAACATAAATTCCAGTGGTTTTTATTTATCACTTTGTCTTTGTACAGAGAGTTTATGAGATTAAGTTTTAAAAAAATGCATGGAGCCATTTACAAGGAAAAGTATTCCATCAACTCAAGAATAAGCATATACAAGTTCTCACTGTAATTCTTTATCATCCTTTTACTACTGATTATATACTTTTTGGGTAGAATCAGAAGCATGGAATTACTTAATAGTAATGATAGTCAGGAGTTTTTGAGGAATTATATTCCAGGTACCATACTAAACCTTTTACACGAATTTTCTCAGTTAGTTCTTTAGAACTCAACGACCCTATGTATGTGGGTACTCTTTTTATCACATATTTATAATGGCATTGAAATGCAGACATATTAAATTCGTTGCTCAAGGCTACACAGCTAGTACCTGGAAGCACTAAGTTGGATCTCTGTTATGGATGCTCTTCTGTTTTAAATGAATTTTCCAGATACTTTAATGAGTACACAGAGGCTTATCACATGGCCCCAGCTCTCTGGGAGATCATAGTCAAGATAAGGAGCTTAGACAGTCCACATATCAACAGAAATCCAAGCAATGCCTGCTAAAGCATGCTGGTCATGTGTATTGTTGGGATCTTAGCACAGGATGGAGTCCTGCCTAGTGTGTAAGGGGGTCTTCATGTAGCTGCTGACATGAGAGTTAGTTCTTGAAAAAGGATGCCAAGAGTCAGAGGACTGATGAAAGGCAAGCTAAGGGAAGAGAAACTGTGACCAAAGCCTGGGATTCAGGAAAAGTAGTGAGTGTTCAGAAAATGTATTTGCTTGGAATCAAAAGTAGGGGTAAATTAGGGTGGATAGGACTCAGAAGAACTTAAATGCCAGGTTGAACCTGTAGGTAATTCCTTCTACTGCAAAGACCTGCCTACTTGTGGCAGGAAGAGCTTCTCTATTGAGGACTGAGTAGCACTTGTACTCTCAAAGAGGATTACTTGACTCTTAAAGTAAGTTCAGTTGTTTATTTGTTTTTTAACCAAGAAAGGCAACATTTTTTAGCCCCTATTATGGCACTCTTAAGAACTTCCATTGATGTCTCAAATGCCCTATGGACAGATGTAGCTGAGCAGATTTCATCCATTTAAGTCTTAAGAAAAGGGAGAGGCAACCCCATCTCACATTTGACCATCACCCTCCTGCTCTTTCCTTTTCATTATGGTGGGAACCTAGTACTTACTTAGTGGTTGATTTCTAGAGCCTTTTGCACAAAAGTTTCCTTGTTCTAAGGAAAAGAGGAATTTGGTGGTGTTATTTCCTTTTGGGGATAGGAGAAGCAAGTGTATCTGGCATGGAATGGAAGAACTAGAGAGTTTTGGTTTTGATTCATCTTCCATCCTTACACCTACCATTCAGTCTGTTCTGCAGTAGCTTCTCATCCAAGACCTTATCACTTCCAAAAGGAGCATTTGTCTGGGAATTTCTGGAGGGAAACCATCCAAACTGGGAAAATTGTTCAATATTATCTCAGGGATATGTAAGTAGGATAAAATCATGCCTCTCAAAGTCATCAGTTCAGAGTTTGAGTTGTCTCTTGCTCCATGAAGTCTTTTTTGTTGGTAGAAAATGTTTGTAAAGCTCAGAAAAAATAGCTGCATTCCCATTCAGCTTCCTCTGGTGGAATAATAATGGTAATACCACCCTCCCTGCGTTTGCCTACTCCAACTTACAAAGTATTAAACATGATTTTTGACACTAAGCTTTTGAGATAGAATTTTCTCCATTTAAAGGATGTCGACACTGCCATTTGTCATAAATGCTACAAATATTTCCTTGAACTTGAACACCACCCATGATTTCTGCTTACTTGCCTACCTGTGAACGCCATTCTCTGAAATAATCTCTGCAATGGTTAAATGCCAACTCTCGAGGATGTGTGTTAGAACACAACAAGAAATAACCCATTCAAAAATTCTCCTTTGCACTTCTCTTTCAAAGGCTAAGTAAGTGTTTTGGAAGGACTTGACCATACCATTATCAGCAGTGTTCTTTATGAGATTCTTGAACGATTTTTGTCTCATGCATATGAATTTCAAGCTGTGAAACTCAAGCAGGTTCTTCATCACCAGTAGCTTCTAATTAAGTCACAACCTTCAAGGTAAACAAATAGCTTATTTTAAGTGAAAGGAAAGTTATCAGTTCATTGCTATTTTCTTTGTAGGCCTCAAAATGACATTATTTTCTACACAGATGTATATATATATTTGCATAGAAAAAAACCTCACACCAGCCTATACAAGGGTATAGTGGTTCTCAAATTTAAATAATAGCTACATTGCCTTTCAGAGAAAAGAGGAGTCATAATTGAAAAGCTGAGGAAATGTTAGCTAGACTAATAAGGCATGCTGTTTCCCATAAATTGAAATGATAGGTAGCTAGATGCGAAGACAAAACAGCATACAAATGAGCCCATCTATTTGTGACCGTGTACGTTTGGATGCATAGAGATTAGAACCTAAATGCTGTTTCAGGTAAGCCCTCCATCCAGTATTATCTTTAGACCATGGATGCATTAGGGTGAAATGAATAATGGAGCCCTATGGAATACAGCGCTCTAATGAAAACTCACAATAGACAGAGCTACTAATTGGCAGGTAGACGGGGGTCCTACCGTTTACTTAGCCTTGACAAGCTATCAGTGCCTCCTTTCAATAGGATGTTCTTGGAAACAGGAAATGAAATATCACCTGGCCCTTTGTGTTCCTTTGTTTTTCTATAAATGGTTGTAAGCATTGCCGTCTTGTCCAGAGGCACATTCCCATGCAAACAATAGTCCTAACCAATACATGCCTCTGAAAAGTGAAAGTGTACGTGCTATTGTGAAGAACTTCCAGGTCTCTAAAATGCCACCGCCTTATGCATTTGTGATCAAATAAGGAGTGATGTAACTGACCAAAGGGAGGAACACTGATTCTTTTTTTTTTTTTAAGATTTTATTTATTTATTTGACACAGAGAGAGAGATCACATTACAAGTAGGCAGAGAAGCAGGCAGAGAGAGGAGGAAGCAGGCTCCCGGCTGAGCAGGGAGCCCGATGCGGGCCTCGATCCCAGGACCCTGAGATCATGACCTGAGCCGAAGGCAGAGGCTTTAACCCACTGAGCCACCCAGGCACCCTGGAACACTGATTCTTAATGACCGTTTTAACTCTATTTCTGTGCTAGAGACTTCGGGAAGGACTTGGTTATTCTTGGACGATTCTGTTCCTTTTAGTGGATCTCATCTCAATATCATAAAGTCATAGATGCTGGAATAAGGAAGGAAAGGGTCTTAGAGAGGCGTAGTTTGGTTTCACATCTAGTGTAGCAGATACATCTATGACACCCTGAGGATCACCCTGCTTGACCACAGTGCCACAGGGCTGAACAACACACATGTACCCAAGACAGAGAGTTCCCATCTTGTATAATGACATTATCTGTTAAAAAAAAGATTGTTTTTAGGCTGAGCAATAGTGAATCTACTTATAATTAATGTCCATTAGTATCTGTCCTGCTACCCAGAGCTATGCTGAATAAGTCTGATCTAGAATTGCACATGATTTTTAGAATCATAGAGCTGGAAATGACCTCAAGAGATCTCTTTGTCTAACCTTCTGAGTTCTGGAAAATGATCATATATGCAACTCAAGATGGATTTTGTGTGTCTATGCATTCACTCCTAACACATTCATTGAGCACAAACTATCTATCCAGCATTAGTTTAAGGGCTGGGTTGTAAAAGTGAACAAGACAAAATACTTGGGAGCTTAAATTCTTGTGCAAAAATATTTGTTCTCTTTAGAACAGTTGTGAGAATGGAAATATTTTCTCCTTTATTTTATCTGTATTTTTGATTAATATTTTTATGCAACCAATGACTGATTTCTTTCACAGGCATTTCCCCTTTTCAGTTGTCAAAAAATAGGTTTGTTTTTATTTGTTTAACTACAGCTTTCTTACTAAAAAAATTTTAAAAGCAATGTTAATTAATTCAGCTCTATTCTTCCTTTCCCTAAGCTATTTTCAATTCATATAACCCGTTTCTAGAACAACCTGTTTTTCCCTTTAATCACATTGATTGTCAGTTTCTCTACAATGATTGTAACTAAACATAGTATTTAGGATTTAGTAGAAGGATAATTTCTTCTGTTATGCATGTTATCTATCTGTGAACACACACTAGATTCACAGTGGCTGGATTACCTCTCACAATAGTGTCATTTCTAGAAAATACTCATGATTAACAGTGACCCCAGTTGTTTTCAGCTTGAGTTTATCATTAGTTACTCATTTCCTTTCTCTGGATGTGGGGCTTTTTTTAAATTCTAATTAAACATTCTGCTTTAAGTTGCTCCTGCCTTATGAGCGACTTCCAAATCTATATTCCCAACTTTGAATACTTCCTGGAAATTTGGATCCATCCATCTAAAGGTTTCCTTGACAGTGTGTCACAACATGGACGTACAAAAAGCATCTAAACCTTGAAGTGGACCAAATAAAAACAAGCAAAAGCTTTGCTTCTCCTGTTCTTCCCATTTCCCCATCTCAACTACTTAACCGTAAAAATCTATGTTGTCCATGATTTCTTTCATTTGCTCAAACAACCTATATACATTCTATCACCAAATCCTATTGACTTCACCTCTAAAAATATCCTTTCCGGGCGCCTGGGTGGCTCAGTGGGTTAAAGCCTCTGCTTTCAGCTCAGGTCATGATCTCAGGGTCCTGGGATCGAGGCCCACATTGGGTTCTCTGTTCAGCAGGGAACCTGCTTCCTCCTCTCTCTCTGCCTGCTTCTCTGCCTACTTGTGATCTCTCTCTGTCAAATAAATAAATAAAATCTTTAAAAAGATAAAAAAATAAAAATAAAAATATCCTTTCCATCTCTTTCTTTTTACTACTATAACCTTTACCCAGACCCCTTTTCTTATGTGATCTCTTACAATTGTTACTCTTTCCCCCAGTTCATTTCCTTGTATCCATTTTAAGTCTTGATAGTCCATTCACCATAAATAAATGAAAATAATGTTTTAAAGTTTAAATCAAATCATATCTCTCTCCTTTCAGCTGGAAACAAGGTCCTTCATAGTCTGCCCAGCCTAATTTTCTGATTCCATTTCCTTCTACTAATCTACTTTCCCACTGATCTACAGCCACTGACCATCTTTCCGTCCTTCCCACACAGCAGCTTCCTTTCACATTAGATCTTCTGTCTGGAATGGATCTCACCTGGGTCTTTGCATAGTTTGTTCCTTATTATCATTCAGATTAAGCTTATTTATTTATTTTTATTATTTTTTTAAAGATTTTATTTATTAGAGAGCATGAAGGAGAGAGCAGAAGTGGGGGAGCAGCAGAGGGAGAGGGAGAAGCAGACTCCCTGCTACACAGGGAGCCTGATGCAGGACTGGATTGCAGGACCCTGGGATCATGACCTGAGCCAAAGGCAGATGCTTAACCAACTGAGCCACCTAGGTGCCCCCAATCTCAGTTTAAATGTCACCTTAAATTTTTAATACAAAGTAGCTATGCAGTCACTCTCTACCACATCACTCTGTTTTAATTGTCATCATGACATGTTTTATGACTCATATTTTTTATATCTCATTTCTTTAATAAGTATTTTCTTTTTTTTAAGATTTTATTTATTTATTTGTCAGAGAGAGAGCACAAAGCAGGATGAGTGGCAGACGGAGAGAGAAGCAGACTGCCAGCTGAGCAGGGAGCCCAATGTGGGACTCAATCCTAGGACCCTGGGATCATGACCCGAGCTGAAGACAGACGCTTAACCAACTAAGCCACCCAGGCTTCCCACAACTCATATTTTTTAATCCATTTGTTTGAATATTGTTTGTCTCCTCAAGTTAGAATATACGTTCCACTTAAGTTAGGGCCTGCCCTTTCCTGTTCACCACTAGATCCTTTGAACAGAGGCCCCTGTCAGACCAGGTACATAGACATCAATAAATATTTGACAAAGGGAATTTATTTTATTTTGATTTTATAGTCCTTTCTTGCCACTATTTGGAGGTCCATTGGAACTTTATATCTGTCTCTCTGAGCAGTGGCAATCCTACCAATTTCACTTTTACTTGTAGACCTAATAAAAAATCCCCCATTCCTTTGTCTTAGCCATTAAGGAGATACTGAACTGAGTGGGGGAAAGAAGGTGCATCTCTTGGGGATACCATTCACTATAGTTACTTCAGAGCATTAAAGAAAACGTCTAGTGATCAGAAAAGACTCGCTCTCACAAATGGTGGGCTGTCCAGACCCAAATTTCTGATACCTAAAAGATTACATTTTCTCATGTCACATTTTGTAGAGTTTGTTTAGAGAGTTTTATTTTATTTTGTTTTTAATAATTACCTCAGCTCACAATATTCAAATGTTAGAAATTACAGATCTCAAAGAGTCACCCGCATGGCACAATCCTGAGCTTCCAAGTGGTATGTCGACCATAAATGAAAACCACAGGCTCCATTCCTCACCCTGGCTCTGTAGGGCTGTCCCCTTGCTTATGCTTCTAAACATGGATTATAATGAACTTTGGACTTCAGTTATTGTATATGCTAGCTTTCCCACCTGAGTTTTGGCATTTCTTAGTTTTTCTTCTGATCTCCTTCTATCTAACCCATGCTGCTTCTCCTTCCATATGAAATCAGTTCATACAACAGACCTCTTATCTTCCACTTTTTCTTTCCAACTTGGGCTTCGCTATTCCTTGGCACCTCCATCTCAGAGCTAGAAGGCTCTGAGGGTCCCTCCCTGTCTATTCTGTGGTATTTTGTCTTTTCATTGTACAAAGTAACAATGACTATCTTCTGCCTTATTCTCAATGGCCGTGGCATGAAGTCTTCTCCTTCCCTGGGATGCTGGTAGCACCCACTGCTCTTTACTCTGCTGATGTTAATAATGACCTTCAGTGGTCAGGAGATTCTGAGAAGAAAAGAGGCCTTCAACTCACTTTGGCTTCTTCCTATCAATACAATAATCAGTTTATCCTAAGTTGCCCAAACAGAAAACTAAATGATTTCTTATCTCCAAGACTTCTCTCCTAGTTAACTACTTAGTGGCCACAGCATACTCAAAAAGGACTATGATTATTTTAGCAACCAAGTAGGTCCATAGCAAGAAAGGCGAAGTCCATTCCCAATCGTGCTTTTGTTTTCCCTCTTGAGATAAGAAACTCATTTTTAAGAAAAGCAGTTCAGATCTTCCCAACATTCTCTGGGTCAGCTTGATGGCTATGTAAACTTCCGCCTGTAAAAAAAAAAAAAGAGTCTGAAATGACCAAGTTCTTAAAAGTCAAGGCAGTGTTGTTAACTGTCATCATCGTGGTGTACAGTAGATCTCCAGATTCATTCATCTTACATAATAGAAACTTTGAGCCCTTTGACCAATGTGTCGTCATTTCTCCCTCCTACCACCACCCTGGCACCCCCGTTTGATCAAACCAACTTGATTGTGGTGATCTTTTCATAATGTATACATATATCCAAATATGAAGTTGTACACTATAAAAATATTCAATTATTTTTACATGTCAAAAATAATAAAATTGCTTTAAAAAAGTTAAGATCATCTGTGATAATCTGTGAACTCATAAAAACTTAATGACAGACTGCCTGCTTTCCTTTTTTTGTGAATATAGACTGAGGTATACCACAAATTAAAAAAAATATTAAGAAAGTATAAGATAGAAAGAGAAAGCATGCTTGAAAAAAAAGGATGGATTGGAAGAGTGTGGTAAATCATTCTTTCTTTTGTTAATTTATTCATTTAACATTTCTATAGTGCCAACTAGGTGCCCATTTTTCTGCTAGGTACTAGGAATGCAAAAATGGATAGTATGGCCTTTGGCCTCAAAAAACTCAGTCAGTGGAAAAATCAGACATATATTTATTAAGTATCAAGTAAGAAACATTATAATAAAGATGTATGGGTGATGTTAAGGGGTCACTCAAAGAACCAGACATATATGACCAGTGAACTCCCAAGATTATACTTTTGAATTGGTGGATTTAAAGTCCATCAAGAAGTCATCACTCAGCATTATAAGAGGAGTTGAACTCTGAGAATCCTGAGTTATGGAGTCAGGGAAGAATTAAGAATTAATTCAGCCAAGAAGGATCACAGGGAATGAAGCAAATAAAGCTGCCTTGGGGAAGGAGGGTCAGGTACTTAATAACATCAAGAAAGGGAAAAAAGCAAGCACTCAAAATTGCCCCAGTCTCCTCCGCTAGTAATACTTCCCTTTAAAGAGTTTCACGTGATGGGCGCCTGGGTGGCTCAGTGGGTTAAAGCCTCTGCTTTCGGCCCAGGTCATGATCTCAGGGTCCTGGGATCGAGGCCCGCGTCGGGCTCTCTGCTCCGCAGGGAGCCTGCTTCCCCCTCTCTCTCTCTGCCTGCCTCTCTGCCTCCTTGTGATCTCTCTCCCGCTGTGAAATAAATAAATAAAATCTTTAAAAAAAAAAAAAAAGAGTTTCACGTGTTAAAACCACAAAGGGCCGGACCTTTTCTTACCACTGGACAAGATGCACAGTATTGCCCGATTCATCTTAGACACTCAGCACTCATCCCTAAAAGCTCCTGAAAGTGGCACTGGGGAGGGAAAAGGACCCTAGCATTCCTTCTGAACAAATAGGAAATGTTGGGTTTTTTTTTAAAGTTTGATCTGAAAGACACACACCTCCCCTCCCTTAGGGTACACCCTGCACTGCTCAATTTATCTGTGTCCGAAACTCCAAAGACTGAATTGATTGTGCTGTAAATTGAACCTCGGGTTCCATTCTGAGTACTTGAAACGTGACACTCGATCCACTCAGCCCTCCTGCTTGGGTTGTTTTTTGTTGTTGTTTTTTGATTCTAATATGTTGAAATATTTCTGCCGCTCTGGTGCTGTCTCAATCTGGGCCAGGAAATGCAGTTTTGATCAAATCTCATAATAATATGGGGAGATGTTGAAGATGAATGCCTATTGATAATTCAAACTGTCAGAAAGTGAGATACAGAGGAGAATTTAATGACCTGAAAAATGGTTGCAAAGGAGTGGGGTTTGATTCTCAGCTGTCTCTTCCCTGTATTTGTTTCTAACCCAGGGTGAGTTTTGACGAGGGCCACTCCTGGGACAAGTATGGCTTCACTTCGGTTCCTCTCTTTGTGGATGGGGCTCTGGTGGAGGCGGGAGTGGAGACCCAAATCATGACGTGAGTACTTATTTTGCTGTGGCTGATAGGAACCTGAGATGTGGGTTCTTCCTCCTGAGGCCACGGGTTTTCCCAGGAACCCCAGAGCATTCCAGTCTGTTCCCTAGCTTCTTCATCTGTAAAGTGGAAATAAGTGTTCTTGTACCTACCAATTCAGAAAGCTAGTGACAACATCTGAAAAGCTAGGCCCTTAAGTGACCAGTTGCTTCTACCAATATTTAAGATCTTCTCTCTTTTTTTAAAAGATTTTATTTATTTATATGACAGAGAGAGAGAGATTACAAGTAGGCAGAGAGGCAGGCAGAGAGAGAGGAGGAAGCAGGCTCCCTGGACTCCATCCCAGGACCCTGAGATCACGACCTTAGCCGAAGGCAGAGGCTTTAACTCACTGAGCCACCCAGGCGCTCTATTTAAGATAGTCTAACAAATTTCCATGTATCCAAAATCCAAGGAAACAGAAAGCTTGTCTTTAGACATGTCACCTTTCTTTCCAAAACGGTCCAGTAGGGGGCGAGGGACAGGGACAGGCATAGCAAATAAAACAGCCAACATACTGAAATAAGAGAATATTTTAAGGGAAACTCCTGGAGTCTGTGACGCACACGCACACACCACAGAGTTGTCATTCTACATTTTTCTGTGTTCTTTACACTGAGAATAGATGATCTTAAAAATGTAAAAATCCCCAAAGTGCTTTCTGAATATTAAAGAAAATTTTAATGAGTGGGTACTAGTTTTTAAAAGTCTATCTCATTCTAATTCCTAAAATGCTGCTCACCTTTGTGTGTTTGTGTGCACATGAATATGTAGGGGGATATGGGAGAATGGTCACGGTAACCCTCCACCAGCCAATACCAGCCTCGCCTCCCACCCCTCGAAGTGACTAGAACGTTGTAAATCTTCATCTTCACTGGAATGGACTGAAGGGAATTGCTTGGCAAGATTAAGGCAACCTTCCCTGTTGTGGGGTTGGCACAGAGGGGCTCACAGAATGCTTCTCTGCTGGTTTGGGGGAAGAGTGTGGTCTTCTTCCCCTAGGGAACACTGCTGTTCTTTGAAACATTGCTTTCATGAATGTCTTTATAGTTTGAATCAGTCTTTCCAGGATGAGACTTACGGGCTTTGAGGAGGAGGCAAGTACAGGCCAAATGGCTAGTTCTGTGCTTTACCTTTTCCTGAGAGGAAAAAAAAAAAAAAAAAAAATCCGTTACAAGTGCAGCTCTGCAGTTTTGTCCAAATGTCATAATCTGGACCCCAACTTGACTTCTTTGCCATGTCCCACCTCTCTACGTCCATCCTCACATCCAGAGTGTTGACTGGCCAGTGCTCTGGGCTTTCCAAGTGACAGAAAACCCTCAGCTGTAATGAAAACTGGTGCACAAATTGGGGAGAACAAACAAAACAAATGGACGAAAATCTCATCCCAGGTTTAGGGCACCTGAGCTAGGATTCTGTACAATCCAGTAGCCGTGGCTTACCTGTCTGATAGCTAGCCAAGCTGGATCTTCATTTCTTCATTTCTGAGATTGAATTACACCTCCTGCTTCTTTTTAAAATGTTGAAATCCTAAAAATCTTCGATTTTTAGCAAACTTAGCAGAAGCCGGCAAGGATCTCATGTCTACAGGACTTGTCTAGAGAAAAAGTCCAGGATTCCCAGTGCCCTCATTATCAAAAAAAGGTTTATAATAGAAAACCTGAATGGTTCCACAAGAATGCCTTTAAAACATTTAGGACAAGTGCAAGAGTGATTTTAAATTCTCTTCTTTAATTCTCTCTGAATTTTCTAAATTGCCAGGGAAATATTTTCTTTTAACTCCAAGGGTGGCAAACTTGTCTTTTAAAGACTGAACACTCATTTTTGAGCATCTGCTATGTTTTAGGTGCTGGGTTGGGTCCCAGAGCTCTGTGGTTGGAAATGGAAAGATAGGATATCAAGCCCTAGGAAGAGCTGCTCTGATCCTGCCAAGGGGTATATTGCATCAGTAACTGATATCTGTAGACGTGAACCTCTGTTACGGTAAGGCTTCTCTGGGCGGTTCTGTTGTAAAATGTGAGCGAGGATTTCCCATAGAACTTACTGCCCAGGATGTAAAGCTATTTTTTGAGTTTTGTCCAGTACTTCCTTCCCATTTTCTTTTTTTTTTTTTTAAGATTTTATTTATTTACGTGACAGAGAGAGATTACAAGTAGGCAGAGAGAAAGCAGAGAGAGAGGAGGAAGCAGGCTCCCTATGAGCAGAGAGCTGNACGTGACAGAGAGAGATTACAAGTAGGCAGAGAGAAAGCAGAGAGAGAGGAGGAAGCAGGCTCCCTGTGAGCAGAGAGCTGGATGCGGGGCCCGATCCCAGGACCCTGAGATCATGACCTGAGCCGAAGGCAGAGGCTTAACCCACTGAGAACCTTACCCAGGAGCCCCATCCTTCCCATTTTCTTAAAGTACACCCTCCACAGAATTATCTTCCCAACCAATTTCTAATTAGAGTCCCTGAGAAATCACTTTATTAAGAGTTAACAGTATTGTATGCAAGTGTAGCGGTACAAGCATAGACAGTACTTAAGATACAGTGTATTATTGTTGATGCTTAGAGTCTAAAGCTCCATCATCTGGTGGATACACAGCAATTATGTATAACCTAAGTTCTGGATGTTTAAAACAAGTATTGTAGTATGAATACTATTTCTAAAATACAAACGACTTGGTAAATATATAGATATACATGTATCGTGAATGTATACATGCAAGTGTATGTGTACAGATACAAACACACATAGCCATGTATGTATATACAGAGAGAGATAGGTATCAGAGATACAGTGAGAGAGAAAGCCCAAGGATTTAGGGACCTGGCAAGATCTTTGTAAGGTTATACTGTAAAAAAATAACAATAATAAACCTTAAAAAATTGTTGGTATCTATATATGGTAGAGACTGTTTTAGAAGGACAAATCAGAAATTCCTGTCTTCATAAAGTTTATGTGCTTGTGCATTAAATAAATGTGAATACAAATGACTCTTTCATTTTACCCAGAATACTCTGTCAGGAGATCAAGATATTTTCTTATAAATTCTGTAATGCATATGAAATACTGGGAATACCACCATCTTTGTTCATGAGGATCTCTGACATGAGCCAACTCTTGCAAATTATTTCCTATCCTTCATTTAGTCACTAGCTACAAAAAGAAAACCTTCCTCTTTTCTAGGACTTCCTCTGATATGGCCATCAAGGACTTAAAGTATTAAATTCTAAATTCCATAAGGCAAATTCATGCATTCAAGAAGGTGGTATAGTTGGCCTGAATTTATTAAACCAGATGTAGCTGCTCATCACAGTCAAACCTGACGTGGTCCTAGAATGCCCAGTACTTGGGCAGTGAAGAGATATATATGATCCTAAAGGCAGGTAGTCCTTGCTTTTGTATGAAAGACATATTCCAGTCCCTCTTTTTTTTTTTTTTTAGCTTTCTCCTCATCCCATGATTTATCCTGCATCTTCTTGGATGGAGCCTCTTTAAACTCATTGCATGCTTCTCTCGGGCATTACTTTGAATAATATCCCATGTACACCAACCCCTACATGACTGGGCATTCCCTAGCAAGTCCAAGGGTACAGTTTAAATTCTGTGTTCATCTTATCGTAAGTGGTAATAATTTTTTTCTTAGCTTCAGATGGAGTTTAGCTGGTCACATGGATATGAGAGAGATTGACCTCAGGGCCAAACCATTTACTGAAAAGACGAGATAGCACTCCTATTTTCCTTTCCTCCCCACTAAGATTCAGCAAGGGCAGGCAAAGCTTCTGCCCCCTTCTACCTTCTTCATCAAGATACTTTAAATGCTAGCAAGTAGAAAAGGAACAAGGGTAGCGCATAAACTTGTCTTACATCAGATTTGGGACAGACAGGTACTTGTCCTTCCATGAAATTAAGAGGAGTTTGGAAGCAGTTGTCTGACCAAGCAATTCAGGCTCCCTATTTTCAACTTTTTATTAAAATCAGAGTGTCTCTAGTATGAAAATGATCCAGATGTTGTCAGGGCTCTTCAGATAGCCACAAGGGTGAGCTCTGGAAAGATTGCCAAGAGGCAATTTCTGTCTCTGCCTTAGGTTTGAAAATGACTTTGAAACCAGGTGACCCAGCAGGGCCAACCAGAGCTTTTCCCTTGTGGAATGACAATGACATGGATTGAAGTAGGAGTTCAGAAAACTCGATATATCCCCTAAGCACGATGAGTGCAAGGGGCCCGTTTGGGGATAAGCGTGCTTACTCTTGCCGTTTAACCAGAAACTTACTCATGATGTAGGCTATTTGACTTATGTACTTTTCTCCTCATGGTTAACCCTGACTCTGCAGCTCAGCTGTGGTCAGGGAGGAAGAAAAGCTAGCTCATTCTCACTAAGGTTTTATTGGCTTATCTCATTACCTTCATTTGGAGGATTTAAATATTTATCAGTTTAGAATAGTTAATTTTATATGTCCCCTTGACAGGGCCACAGGGTACGGAGATATTTGGTCAAACGTTATTCTGCATGTTTCTGTGAGGGTGTTTTTGGATAAGACTAGCATTTAAATTGGTAGACCTCATAAAGCGGATTGCCCTCCCTGATGTGGGTGGGGCTTATCCCATCAGTTACAAGCTTGAATAGAACAGAAAGGCTGACCTTTCCCTGAGCGAGAGAGAATGCCTCCCACCTGGCTGCCTTTGAACTGGGACAAGGCTTTTTCTGGCATTTAATTCCAACTAAAAATCCACTCTTCTTGGGTTTCAAGCCTAGAACTACTCTTACCAGCTCTCCTGGGTTTCCAGCTGGCTGACTCACCCTACAGATCTTGGGACTTCTCAGCCTTCATAATTGTGTAAGCCAGTTGCTTATAGTAAATTCTCTCTCTCTCTCTCTCTCTCTCTCTCTCTCTCTCTCTCTCGTTACACACACACACACACACACACAGAGTTGACCTTCAAACAACACAGTTTCGACCTGCATGGGTCTACTTATGCATGGATTTTCTTTTCAATAAATATGGTACAGTACTATCTGCATGGGTCTACTTATGCATGGATTTTCTTTTCAATAAATATGGTACAGTACTATAAATGTATTTTCTCTTTCTTATGATTTTTTTCCTGTAGCTGACTTTATTGTAAGAATACAGTATATAATATATATAACATACATAATATGTGTTTAATTGACTTTATGTTATCGGTAGATTTCCAGTCAACAGTAGACTACTAATAGTTAAGTTTTGGGGGAGTCAAAAGTAATACACAGATTTTTAACCATCAGAAGCTTGATGCCCCTAATTCCTGCATTATTAAAGGGTCAACTCTATATACATATCTTATTGACTCTGTTTCTCTGGAGAGCTCTGAATAATACAGAGTTCATTATTGAAAAGTGTGTAATAAGATTCTAATGTTTCAGACTCTCTTAGAGGGAATTAAAGAGGTAAATACAATTCTTTTTACCTACAGGGACCACTTGGGCCAATGTGTTAGGGGAAGGAGAAATACCAACCATCAAAGAACCCTAGTTGCATAATGGGGATATGAATAAAAGTGAAGACTTCACACACACACACAAAAGTGTCAATTGAGTTGGTCTTGAAATTTCAATAGTTTACCAGTGAAAAGCCAATTAATAGGTAATAGAATGTAAGCTCAAAGAAAGCACAAATTTTTCATCGTTTTGTTGACCTCAACACTCCTCCTGAAAGGGGAATTGCCACATTGTAGGAAGTCAGTAATTATTTGTTGAAAGAATTACTGATTTGAAGACAAAGAATACAAACAAAACAAAAAGCCACGGAAGAGTGCATGGCTAGGTGTCAAGGGATTGATACTGGGAGGGTTCTTAGGTTATGTTTAGGAATTTCACCTTATCCAAAGTGATGTTCTTGGAATTGAAAATGTGGTAATGCCACCCCTCTTCTTAAAACCCATGGAAGTGGGCACCTGGGTGGCTCAGTGGGTTAAGCCTCTGTCTTCGGCTCAGGTCATGATCCCAAAGTCCTGGGATCGAGCCCCACATCGGGCTCTCTGCTCAGTGGAGAGCCTGCTTCCCCCTCTCTCTCTGCCTGTCTCTCTGCCTACTTGTGATTTCTCTCTCTGTCAAATAAATAAATAAAATCTTAGAAAAAAAAAAACCATGGAAGGCTGTCCATTGCTTTTAGGATAAAATCCAAACTCATTGAACAGCCTACAGATATCTACACTGACCACATGACTGGTACCTCATTTCTGGCCCCCACACTGTGACCGCCTTTCTCTGATCCACTGGTGCCTTCCTGGCCCAAGAATTTTGTGTGTGTATCTGCCTGGAAGGTGCTTGCACTCCACACTTGAACAACCAAACTTTTAGGTATCTTTCAGGTCACAGCTTAAGGATTAGCTCTTCTAGAATACCTTCTTTAACCCATCAGATCACACTAGGGAACCCCTTCCCATATGCTGTCTTACCCATAGGTAGTTTTCCTTCGCAATGCTTTCAACAACAAATATTAATGAAAATGGCATTTTTTTGGTAACTTCCTCCTCTACCTTCATCTGCCCTTAAGACAGACAGACATATGTGTGTATGTGTGGAAACACATACATGACTTTTAAGTTTTATGGAGAGGATCTTTCTGTATTTTGTCCTTTGGGTGCCATGTGTTTATCAGTTTTGTGCTTGCACTAAGGATTTAATGGCATGTATGTATTGAATGATTGAATGAATAAGTGAGAATTAACAAGTACATTTTATGGTCCCCAATAATCTTTTTTAAGATTTTATTTATTTATTTGAGAAAGAGAGAAAATGAGTGGGAGGAGGGACAAAAGGAGAGGCAAACTCCCTGGTGATCAGGGAGCCCAACTTGGGATTTGATTCCAGGACCCTGGGATCATGACCTGAGCCAAAGGGAGATGCTTAAGCAACTGAGCCACTCAGGTGCCCGGTCCCCAATAATCCCACCACTGTTGTGATTGCAGAGACTTCCCTGGACTCTGAAATACTATGATCAGAATCCTATAGTTGCAAGTTTCGGGGATGTGGGGGTTGGGTCAGAGTCAGAATCTTGTGTGTGCAGAGTCTATGGAGGACGATAATGCAGGGGGTGGAATGACGCAGTGGCACAACGGGGCACCTAGAGAATGGGGACCCTCCTGGGAGTGATCCCTGACTTCCTCCCCCTTTCACAAGAGTCCTCCAGCTTCCACTTCGCTTGGAGGCCAGTGCCTGGGCAGCACGGTACCTTCCAACAGAAGCTCAACAGGGGAATCTGTGTGGGAGAGACAGTCCCCGCTTGCAGTCATGAGATTTGCTTACTTTCATTGCTCTTTTCTCCACTGTCTTTTCAAATGTTATTATTTCAACATCTCCTTGGTAACCTTGACAGGAACCATCTAGTCTAGCCTAATTCATTGTGAAATGTGACCATTCTTATTACCTCAGGCTGAGAACAGGGCTGGATGATTGACAAGCCAGAGGGCCTATTGCCATCTCAGGCAGTGGCTCTCTAGCTGCTGAGATCCTGTGCTGCTGGGGCACCCCGGCCTCTTTGGCATATTATTTGCTCCCAAATTAGCCCTTTAAGGGAAGCTCTTTTTGGCGTGGCTCAGATGTGGAATCAGATGGAAAACACTGCTTTCCTGCATCCTCAAAACTACATTTGAAATTCTTTCTTGATATGAAATATTTGAACCCATTGGCTCTGATTTAACTGATCTTTTACAGGAGCCAGGGAGAATCTGGCAGCCTCTCAGGGGAAAAAACAAACAAAACAAAACAAAGAAACCCAAAAAACTAAAGAAAAGCAAAAACAACAACAACAAAAGGAAACAATGAAGCCAAGAGGGAAGTCCTGCCTCCCTGGAAGAAAGTGGACACTTCTTGCCAGGAATAAGAAGTATCTTCTTACCAATCTGTGTCTGTCCCACTTTTGTGCCACATATCTGAGCACTTTTCCAAATTTGATTGCATAAATTTCTCCCAACAACCCTGCCAGGTACAACAGATTGTTATCACTGGGCAGATGTGGACATTGAGGTTCAGAGAAATTCAGTAGTCAGCTCAAACATTCAGGAAGAGGCAGATTGAGAGCAAGGAATATGAATTTCATACATTAGGCTCAGAGCTGACATTGGAGGAAAAGTACTAGAGTTCACCGGAGTTTGTTCAGTACAGGAGTGTGGTGGGTGGGCCAGGAGTGGCAGGTTGCTAGTTATTCACTATGTATTGAGGGATGGCCACTGTGCTCCAGACACCAGGTCACAGCAGATCCATTCAAACACAACCTGTTTGAAAAGATACAATGAACATGTGCTAGACCTAGAGAACAATGAGATTGGAAGGTATGGGGTAAATTACAGTTGTCATTGGATATCAAAAAAGGGATTGAAGATACAATAGCTAGACAAGGCTTTGAGGCTCTGCAGGGAAGGAGAGAGGGCGCATTATGAGCTAACACGGAGCAGTAGACCGTGCCTGGCCTGCAGACAGGAGAGTGAGTGGTAAGAGGGTTAGAGATGCTTACGGTAAATTGTCTAGGGCCAATTGCCTTGCTGACTCCCTGGATAAATCCAGGTCTAATTGGCATAAATCTCTGATCCATTGTTCCACCAGCAGAACTAATAGCCATAGTGAAGGGAGAGAGAGAGAATATTTTACCTAGGAAATTATGCAAACCCTGAAGATACAGAGGTTAAAAAAAAAAAATAAAGACCTTCTTTCCACTTAAGAGACTGTGACCACATGCTTAGCAGTGAACGTGCCCTCAAATCCAGCCTTAGTGCCACACCGAGACCCAACCCTGAGCATAAATGCATTGTTTAGCCTCTGGTAACTGCATCCGATAAAGTCGTTGGAAATGAACCAGCGCTGCTTCCATTGATCTGTTTTTCAATTCTCTGTTGTTTGCTGGAAGAGCCCGATTTTACTTTGCCCAAAGTAAGTCATTTGAGTAATTGGTAAATCCAGTGGAACTCTGAAATCATTGCCTCTCAGGCTGGCTGCTGGGTTCACATCCTTTACATTGTCAGCCGACTTCCATCCTCCCACAAGCACCCTCCTGTGTGTGCCAAGGAACACAAAAGCAGCGTGTGTGCCTGCGTAGGGGCTTTGGGATGTCGCTGGGATGGACAGGAGGCTGGCAACAGCCTGGAAGGAAAAGATTTATTCTGACTGACAAACTGCTGTGTGGGATGGAGTGGTGGCCAAGAGCTTGGGTGTGGGAGCTCCACACTCCAGGGAGAGCGCTCAGGGTATCACTTAACATCCATATGACCTTAGAAGCCTCACTTGCTCTCCCTCTGACCTTGGCTTTCTTGACATGGATGCGGGAATTAAGTGAAATAATCTCCTCAGGGGGACATTAGAGATGTTTATAGTCTTTGTCATCTAATGCACAAGAAATGGTTCACTTGCAGGAAGAACTTTGGCCTAAACGGGGGTCAACAAAGATTTTCCCTAAAGATTTTTGACTTTGCTGGCCACAAGGTCTTTGATGCATCTGCTTGACTCCCGATTAGGGTAAAAGAAGCCACAGCCACTCACAATGTGCAAATCAATGGTCATCAGTATGTAACACTGACATTTGAATTGCATGCGATTTTTACATGTCACAAAATACCATTCTTCATTTGCTTTTCTTGCCCCAACCATTTAAAATGTAAAAAACATTGTTAGCTTATAGGTTTTCCAGAATGGAAAACTGGCCAGATTTGTCCCACAGGTTGTAATTTGTGGACCCTGAATGAAAGGGCACATGGAGCTTAATGTATTGTGACTCGTTACAAATATAATTTGAATTTTTGACCTAGTTTCTACAGACTTCCCCCATTCACAACCTACATCAGCTGTCACACCCTTTTATGAAAGGTTGAACAGGTAGATCATTTGGAATGCCTTAGAAGTTTTCTCATTTCTTATCCTAACCAAACAGGCAGGGCACCTCTTTCAGGAAGCCCTCCTTAATTCCTTCAGCTCTTACTCATCCCCTTTCACTGAATTTCTTTCTTAAGCTGCAGGATTTGGCTCACAGGTATATTTAGTTTGGTCTGCACTTTTTTTTTCCCAATGGAGCCCAAATTTGCAAATTTGGAAACATCTGGCGGCACTGAACCCAAATGCCTGTAGTCTAACAATTTTTTAGAGCTGCATGAAAGCGGCCTGCTTTGGGCTTGGCGTGCTCTTTCGGGTCCCACCTCTCACCTGATGTACAAGAGTCTGCTCCCATGCTTCAACTCATTCATGGTCCATTTAACCTGCCCTTCTGGCTCCTGTAAGATTTGCAATTTGTGATTTCCACTTACAGATGCTACAGCCACAATTTCATACCTCTATTATTTCTTGCAGTTCTCTTTGAGAGTTTCAAACATGCTGTAATAAAGTACAAAGAGTAATCTCATAAGCATCAGTGTACCAACCACCTGGAATTTTGTCCCGTTTCAGATCCTTTTCCCTTACTCCCTACAGAAATCAGTTACTGCCGTGAATTTGATGCATATCCTTCTAGTGCATTTGTTGGTACATTTAGTACATATTTAATTATCCACAGAAATATATGTAATATTGCTTTATGTGTTTTTAAAGTGTATAATTTATTTAAGTGCTGTCATTCTCCTACAGGGGCCTGTCACTCAATATTATCTCTCGTGGGGCATATCCATCTGGTCCAGACACTTTTAATGCTATATGGCATTCTGTCATGATAGGAACACGCACAGCTTATTTCTCCATTCTCTTAGCAATGGACATTTAGTTTGTTTCTAGTTTTGGACTATTTTCAGCGGTACTGTTCTATCTCTGCACATGCCTCCAAGTGCCTACATAGAATTCTTGGAACCCTATGCCTACCAGTGGGATGGCTGGGTCATGGCAAATTGCCATTGTCTTTATTTTTGCACTGTTTTCTGAGTGTTTCACATATTGGTCCTCTCTGCCGTGGGAGTGTGAGGTCTTTTTCAGTCTGTGAGACTCCTAGGGTTTGCAACTGTCCTATTGGTCATTTCTCAGATCCCTGAACATGGAGGCTTGTGTACCACTGGTGCTCAGCAGATACATGGTGAGTGAATAATACCATTGGACTACACTGCAAACATTTAAGGGCAAGAGCTGAATTTTATGTTTTGGGGATTCCTTTTATCTCTTGTTTCGGAACTTGACACCAAGTAAGAGACTGAGAAATATAATGCCATGGGAAAACCAGGTGGTGTTCCTTCTCCTTTCTTCCAGCTCTTTTGATTTCCATATATTTCCTCCCGTCTTGAACATCCACCTTCGCCCTCTGTGTCCATCTCTTAGATTCACCTACTTACCCCAACTCCTGACTCATCATTCACAGGTTCACAGACCACTGGTTCCATAGCCCACTGTTATGGGCTTTAAACTTTCAAACCCACTGAAGGAACCTATTAAGATTTGAGAAAGGAATTGAAGTTGTTTGGACATAGAATGATTCTTTAAATTCATTGCAAACACCCAGGTTTCTTCCCTTTGCCTTGTCGGTTCTAACGCCTTTTAGTTTCTTTCTTACTCCCCTCCACTCTCTGCCTCTTCCAGGTCTTATTTTCAAACCTTCTAATCCCTGTCTCTGTCTGCTATCTCACAGATCGGAGCATCATGCTGCAGGGACCAGCTCTGCTCACAGGATCCCTTGCTGCTGACCCCCTGCCTATTTCTATTAAGGTCTGGTTCCTGTCTCACTTTCACTCAGTGCAATCCCACTGCAGCTGTTGACCTCCTTTAGTGCTAAGCCTATCTGCATCCTAATGGGAAAACAATCAGGTGGCATGTGCACACACCAGTAGCCAAGGATGCAGCCTGACTTTCTGGAGAGTGACAACTGTGGGCTGCTGATGGCTGGCCTTCCCAGAACACGGCTTTCAGCTTTGATACGAAATCGGTCCTCAGCAGCTGCCTCCATGGAAGCAGAGAGGAAGGCTTGTGGAGCCGGAGGCCAGAGGAGGCATGGGGAGACTTGGCCTTCCAGAGAGAAGTAGATATTTAGAGAAAGGACTCAGGGATCCACAGGGAGCAAGCCCCTATTTCAAGAACATTTATTATTTCTTTATTCAATAGGATGCCTTGCATGCCCACTACAAAGTAGATACTGTTCTAAGAGTTCCAGGAGCTGGGCTAAGGCGAACACAAATATTGTAGGGCTCTGCTGATGGGACGTTTATGTTCTAAAGCCTCTTCCACACCCTATGGAAGAGAGATCAGTTTCATGCGCGGTTTATTTCAGGCTAGAGTTCATGGAATCTGTTCTATAATCTAATTATGCGTTTTTAATGGTGTGATGGTGGTGGTGGGTACATGTGGTGGGGACAAAGGAGGGGGAGAGAGTGGGGAGAGAGAGATTGCTATAAACCTCAGGGAACCTCTAACTTCCAACAATTCCAATCCTGCTGTGGTTTCGGATTGAAACCTTTCTCTGGTCTGAGAAAGAACAACACTGCGAATGAATAGAAGGGAACCTCACAGAATATTAAGAGTGGTTACCTCCAATGGGTCTTTTATTTTCTCATCTATACATTTTCATAGTTTTCTATTTTTTATAATGAGAAAAGAGAAATCACTTATCAAAATGTATACGTCAGAAAAAAAGTATCTCCCGGGTAATGAAAGGGAGGAGCTGCATTTAAGTATATTTGGGTGATTGTGTGAGTCACACTCACTCTACCTTCGAGGCTGTGACCTAAAGGAAGGGAGAGTCTTTACTACCCACTATCACTTCCTAGTGCTAACTAATGCTCTGAGTAAATTAATACAAAACCATTTCAAATAAACAGGTTGCTGGAATCCGATCAAAGACAAGAATGGAAAATAGACAAATCCTACTCATAAATTGAAAATTCAGGAAATTGCTAGATAGTGGCTTCTGATGAAGCAGTGCTCTAAATAATTTCTTCAAGGTCATCTGGTTAATTTATGATGCATTTGTAAGTTATTGTGTATTTTAAAAATTAATGAAAGATTTAATTATAGCAGGGTTTCCTGTGACCTTTTGTGAAATGACTTCATCATAAATCTGCAGGCATTTCAGAACTGTTTTCCAGGTTTCTAATAATTTGCTCTCAAATTAATGACATCCAGCAAGTGAAAGGAGTCAAGGCTGGGTAAAAGGATTGAATTTGGATTTGCGGTTTCCTAGCAATGGCTAATTCTGAGTCCTGGACGGAGGTGGCAGAGAAGATGGTTTGTGACTCACCGGAATCCACAGCAGGTTTAACTGTTTACTTAGAGGAATGAGAAATAAATCCAGTATGTCAATAGGGGAAATTGCAGGTAGCCAGACGAGGTCATTGCAGAAGATTTTATTTGGGGCACATTTATCTACATGTCAATGTGGGGGTAGTACCTGGACCAGTGGGAGAATTCTTCTTCCATGAAACCCACAGGGGTTCTCCCCTCATTTATTAATTGAAGGTTTATGCCTGCCCTCCAGCTTGCCAGCCCCCTGTGAGGCTCAACTTAGACTCCTTCACCCTAGTGTCTCTGACCTTCCCCTATCTTAGTGAGAACTGCTAAGTGGTCTTTGGAGAGAAGCAGGCTCACTTCCCCAGAAACCAGGGACATCATCGTCTCTGTTATTCTGATGATTCATTTGATTCAATAATATAGAGAGAGGGAAATGCTACATCTTAACAAATCAAAGAAAATCTTCTGTCTTAAAAGAAGCTGGAGCACACATCTGTAGTTCTAGATTGGCAGGCTAAACTTTGGAAAATCCAGAGCATCCTTTAGACACTAAAGCCTGAAGGAAAAGCCAGCAAAATGTAGAAGGTGAGTCTTGACTGAAGACTTCCTTTTTTGCCATAGCCCCAGATACAATCTCTAGTCTACTCTGAGTTCCACCAAGTAATGACTCATAGCGGTACTGTTATACATGGTGCACCATGACTCAGCCTGCATGCTGCAAAGGTTTCCCATGAAAAGCAGTCAGTGTGGGAGAAAAAGTTGGGTTTCTGGAGACTTGGTTCCTAGTTCTTTGTGTTCTCGAGCGAGCTACTGCTTTGTTTTCCCCAGTCAAAGTGGGAAGGGGTTGGGTCAAATGTTCATTCCTAAGGACCCTTGGATGACTAAGACTTTATAATTCTGTTTGTCCTTTTCTGTGCCCTGCGGACTCCCAGCTAGAGATGGAACCAATAAAGGTGGTCATAGTTCAGGTTCAAATACATAATTGCCCACATAGTAGACGCTTAGATCTTGAGACAAATTGGGTCATAATTGAAGCTCTCTGGATACATCTTCTCTGCAGATTTCTCTTTTCTTCCTTCCTCCAACTGTGCTTTCAGTTTTATATATTTCACAGGGCTTCTGTCTTTTGTGCAGGCAACCTATAATGAGCTGGTACTAAGAGGACTACCATGCCCATACCTCAGTGCCAAACTGTGCAGTCAAATGATTTCTAATGAATCATGAAACACTTAAAATGTATGAGCCTTACTAAAAGTATAGTGCTGAAACTGTTCTAATATTAGCAGCAACTGCCTAAGTTGGACTGGCTCCAACACCTACTTGCTGTATAATTCTTTTGGGATTAGTTATCTAACTTCTTTGAGCCTTGGTTTCCTTTTCTATTAAATGGGAATAATAAATGAAATGAGGTAATCCATACAAAGTAGATAATAAATTATTAGCGTTCAATAAATAACCACTATCATTAGTAATTCTAATTATTATTATTGTTATTCGATTGCCTTTCCTAGGGTACCTACTGTTTGCAGCCTTGTGGAGATCATGGGGATATAAATGCATTTGGCATACTCTCTGCCCACAGATTTCTTAGGTATCCAACAAAGGACATAAAGTAAATTATCATAATTAGGTACTATTATATAAAATTATTAACGGTTGGTTAAAATTATTTACATCTTAATTTATATAAAACACTATGTATATGCCACATATTTAAACCTCAGGTCTCTGTTATGTACTGTTATTATCCTCATTCAGGAAACTGAAGTCTAATTAGTCCATGTAAGGACCTTTCTTTAGGTCTGGGATTGGCACTCACATCTTGCCCTGTATGATGCCAATACCTTTGTGTTTGATTAGTTCATTCTACTGCCTCTCAGACAATAAATATATGACAAGCACTTACAATGTGGAAGGCATGGCATATGTAAGTTGTAAACTTTCAAGAGTTTAAAGTCTAGCAAGCAGGATAAGACACTTATGTATATAGTGTATGTATTTTGATCTCTATTTGGAAGTACTAAGGGTAATATGCAATGTACAGAAAAAAATGCTATTAGAATTCAGAGGAAAGAGACATTTATTTTTTTCTTCTTAGGGAAAGGAATGCAGAAAGAGGGAAGAGCAGGGAGAACATAATAGAAAAGTTAGCATTTGAGGGGTACTTAGGTGGCTCAGTTGATTAAGCATCAGTTGATTAAGCTCAGGTCATGATCTCAGGATTCTGGGTTGGAATCCTGCATGGGGCTCCTTGCTCAGCAGGGAGCCTGCTTCTCCCTCTGCCTGCTGCTCCCCCTGCTTTACACACTCTCTCCCTGACAAATAAATAAATACAATCTTTTTTTTTTAAAAAAGAAAAGTTAGCATTTGAGTTAAAACTAAAAATAATCCATCAAAAGATAAAATAATCCCAAAACCTGTATAGTGTTGTGATTACATAATGCAAAACAACAACATCATCATCATCAACAACAACAACAAATACAAAAACTCAAGGAGAAATGGAAGATTTGTAATCTCATGGGGGATATTTTAAAAATTTCATGTGGAAATCAATGGACTGACCAGTCAAAAAGTTGGTATGATTTTGATGAATATTATTATTAGCAAGCTTTATTTAAAAGACCTATATATGACCCTCCACTCAACAAATAGAGAATATGTATTTTTTAAGCAGACATTTAAATTTTTTTAACTGACCACACACTGGCCCACATGGAAATTCTGGACTAATTCCAAAGAGCTGATACAACTGAGATCAAGTTTTCTCTAATGTTATAATTAAATAAAAATTTTAAAATAAAATGATGATAAGGAAAATAAAGGGAAAAAAACCTTCATATGTTTGGAAACAAAATCCTGGGTTATTTAGGAGTACTTTTGTTTTATAGAGAGGAAATCAAAATGGCCGCTATGAAATATTTAGATTTGAAAAGCTCTTCCTCCCCTTCTTTCACCCTAACCCATTATTTCCCATCACCCTGCCCATTATTTGACTTGAGACTTGCAGAATGAGTAGGAATTGGACAAGATAAGGTGCAGGAACAGCATCCCAAGCAGAGGAAAAGCAGGCACTAGGAAATCATGCTGCTTTTCGTGGAACAAATGGAATTCTTTTTGAGCACAAGTAGCGTTGGAGAGTAGCAGGAGGTAATACTACAAAGGTAGCTGGAGGCTACTGCAGGGTGGCTCTTGAATCAAATCCAAAGGTCTAAGCATGATATTCATGACTAGATCTTAGAGTTCAAGGACAAGAGTAGGTATCTTGAGAGTTTTCTACATAGAGGTTGAAGTTGCCGAAATGAAAAGATTGCCAAGGTCAAGTGTAGGAACTAAGAAAAAGAAGGTTTAAGTTATAACAATCAGAGATGGGAGGTGGATGAGGTGGTTAGGAGAACCAGAGGGCTAGAGAAACTGAGGAAAATCCTCTGCCTCTATAGGAGAAGGTCACCATCTGCTCACACAGGAGGTAAAAATTTAGAAAAAGGAGAGCTCACTTAGCCTTGCAATATCTAAGGAATGCTTCTACGAGGAGGTGGTGTTTAGAATGAGCTTGGGACAGGCAGAGAACGAAGGAGTGAAGAGCATGGCAAAAACAAGGTGTTGAATTAGGTTTCTAGCCTGATGACTGAGAACTCAGTTGAGTCAACCACAGGGAGAGGAAAGTCAGGAAGGAGCTGACATAGTCAGCTTTGGTCTTGCTCTCTTCCTTATGATTTTCTTCAGGCAGATAGAAATGGGGGAGTTAGTGATTATAAGAGCTCAATATGCAGGTACAGGAGTGCCTGAGGAAAAGAAGGGGAAGGGTGGGATGGTTCTGGGGCAGATCGAGGGCAACACAGTAGCATCCTAGTTGAGTTCGATCAAATCTTCTCTCAAAAATTAGTCCTCGGTAAAGTCCTAATCTGACTCCCTAAGCACCATTTGCTCTTTCTTTTGCACATATCTAGTGGCTTTCTAGTAATGAATCCTTGTCCTTTTCCTCTCTGGAGGACTGTGATCAACCACTGTCTCCTAGAAATTTCTCTTGGTTGTTACAACTATTATGAAGGTTGGTGTAATTGGAGGTGGGGAAAAAGGCTATGCAGGGGAGACTCCGGTGACCCAGAATTGCTTTCCTATAAAGAAAAAAACATCTTTACAGAGCCTGCTCCTCTAATTACATTTAGTGTGGCGTTGTTTCCACCTAAATTATAGCAATTATATACCAAGATCCCCTTTGAAATCATTTAATTAATGAGTAGCAAGCCCTTAGTGTGTATAGAATTCTAATGAAGTTTTTTATTTTTGTGAACCACTTCCCTCCTCAGATTAATCACTCACCTCCCCAAAAGGCACACTCAAGTCTGGATTATGGATTAGACAGATTATGGATTANCTCAGATTAATCACTCACCTCCCCAAAAGGCACACTCAAGTCTGGATTATGGATTAGACAGAGTATGTTAGTTAGGGTCCCAGAAAATCATAGTTGTTTGTGGAAATCCTATCATAGTCCAGGATAACAAAGACAGAGAAGTCGCTGCTATTTCTCTCTTGAGGTTGTTTTTGTCTCTCTAAACCCCAAAGGACACGCAGCTCAACCATGTTCTTTGGCCCAGAAATAAGGGCAGATAAAGCTATTACCCCAATTTTGGAAGAGGTGAATGACTTTGATAGATTAATTCTATCCATTAATCAACTCAGAACTATTTAATGAGCATCTGTTATGTGGAAGAAGTGCCAGCAGAGACAAAGATGAATGACTCTAATAGATAAATCCTTTGTGTATGGGGTCACCAGGAGATAGATGGCTTGTACACCTGGAGTTAGACATAGGGAGTGAAAGAAAAAAAAGCTCTTGGAAATTATCTTGATAGGGCCACATTCCACCTATACTGCTTCTGCATCCCATCCTTGGAGTATATGTGTCACTGATTAAAGTCATCTTCCATAAGGAAGCTGAAGGCTTGAGAGATGAAGTGATCTGCTCAAGGTCACCAAGCTAATTTAGTGGCAGACCAGGACTAAGGAAAGATGTCTTCTATTTCTTTGCCTCATACTGGTGCCACCATGCCCAGGCCATCTGTATGCTAGAAGTCAAGTAATAGCATAAGAGCATAGGAGGATACTGTCTGACCCAGAGTCACATTTGTAGTGTAGACAGTTGTCACCAGAGGAGTTTAAAGAAAGAAAGAGATGGTCTCTTAGGTTTATACAGCCCAAAAAAGTGAATCTTAAGTGGAGCCAAAAACTCTCGTGAAAAATCCAGGTGGCAAGGTAAAAAGAAAAAAAAAAACAAAAAACAGAAGTAATAAATTTTAATAGATTTTTCCTGAAAATCCATATAGTGAGAAAATGGCTTAGAGAATTCATTAGTTTTGTTCTGTGGTTGGGAGCAACTTCTTCAAGGGAACTAAAGGGAAGGCTACCTGTTTCCAGACAGTCATTTGTATTTATGTAGGAGGTATCTACTTTCTCCTAGACTCTGTATCAAATATCTCACACACGCATGCACACATGCACGCACCCACACCACAGAGCCCTGCATTTAAGGTTAGCATGTACCTTGAAAAAAGAATATTGAGCCAAACTACTACAAAAAGAATATTGAGCTACTATCCAAAGCTCTTGATGAGCAGGGCCTTGGTTATGAGTCTGTGAGATTTCCAGCAATATGATGGTGATGGTAATGAACATTTGTTGTCCATTGGAATTTTCAAGATTTCCCATACATTATCTCAGATGATAGGGTTTTGTTACATTGGTATAAATACACTTTAAGCTAAGAGGGGGTCTAGGGATGCATTTCCATAGAAGAGGCTGAAAATAGTTTATGTTGGTAATTGCAAGGAAGTGGAACTATGGAAGATAGTGGATTTGGGCATGCTGGAAATTACCTTTTTTTTTTTTTGCCAAAGACTTGAGAATGAAACCACACTCTCCAATTCCTTGTTCCTCAAAAATCAATTACCTATTCTTTGTCAAGCATCTACCATTGAAAGACCATATGGCATACAAAGAGGCATGAGGAGCATGGCCAGCCTTAAGGAGCTTTCTAATTGGTTGACACAAATTGGACCAAAGATAGCAGAATTAAATTCTAGATGAGTGTTCTAGAGATGAGGTGTGTTTCTTAAGATTGGTCCTAGGACCAGCAGGGGCATCTCCCAAGGAGTTTTTAGAAAAGCAAATAATCAGGCACTGAAAATATGCAAGTCTGGGTATGATATTATCTATATTTAACAAGCCCTCTAGGTGATTTCAATGCAGACAGTGGAGAACCTCTGGTAGAGACTTAATACGACCATTTGAGCTTCTTTTTTTTTTTTTAAGATTTTTTATTTATTTATTTGACAGAGAGAGAGAGAGATCACAAGTAGGCCGAGACGCAGGCAGAGAGAGAGGAGGAAGCAGGGTCCCCACTGAGCAGGGAGCCCAATGCTGGCCTCGATCCCNGGCAGAGAGAGAGGAGGAAGCAGGCTCCCCACTGAGCAGGGAGCCCAATGCTGGCCTCGATCCGAGAACCGTGAGATCATGACCTGAGCCTAAGGCAGAGGCTTTAACCCACTGAACCATCCAGTCGCCCACCATTTGAGCTTCTGAGGAAAGAGCTCATGTTGCTGGAACTGTCAGGGAAAACTTTCTGAAAGAAGTAGCAGCTGATTTGGGAATCACATTATCCTTTTAGAGATATTCTGTGTCTTTGGTTCCTCTACCCTACCTCTCTTGGGTTTCATATTAAATTGACATATAAACCATGATACTCCCCCAAAATGTACCGTGGATGGGAGGAGTATGTTGTGCCTACTTTATTGGTGATGGGCTTTGTGACTTTAGAGAAACATTTCCAATGGACGAGAAACTATTATTTGGGAAATTCTTTTATTATTAATCAGAAGTAGTCCGGGCTTGCTCTGTCCCTAATCCACCTTACGGGTGCTTATTACCCCAAGGTGATGGTCACCCTGGTTTCTCTGCTGGGTTCACACTTTTCACAAATCCTATTGTGAATATTAACATCTGTTCTAAGAGTAGTTATGAAAAGGGATGGGAAATGCTTGAATTTAAATTAGTCCTTATTTTATTTCCTGCTAAGTTTGCTGTGTTTCTGTCATTTCCTTGGCTTCCATGGGCTCTAATCAGAAGAGCTGTGAATGAATGCAGTATTGAGCAGAATGAGGGAAGCCAGATCCATGCAAGAGAGAGACCGTGTATCAGTTGCCTATCCCCCCAGGAGGGGGTCCACGATGAACATTTTTCTTCCCAGAACTGATAATGGATGGAGAGAAGGGGAGTACATTAGTGTCTGAAAGTTGCCAAGGGGTTTTAGTTGGGCTCCCCTGATCTTAGTTGGGGTCCAGTGCGAAAATGAACAAAGCTCATAATCCTAACACTAGATGTTTAAATGGCATGTGAAAGTGATCATGTGGAGGAGCAGACGAGCACTCTCCCAAGTAAAGATATGAGCATATCAATTTACAATTTGAGGAAAGGCCTGGGAAACACCATGTAAGGACATCTGGGATATAAGCCAAAGAAATCTAGATGAAAGGATGTGCCTGGCAAGACTGCAGGAGAGAAGAGGCTAGATCAGTCCACATGTCCCAACTGGGCCCCCATTTTTGTGTTCAGTTCTGAAATGAGCTCTCTGAGCCCAGAAACAGATAACCCAGAGAGTGGGGAAGACCAACATCAGGGACATCCTTAGAGGGTCTGGGTCAGTGAGGCCAGGCGCCTGGAGGACACTTGCATCCTGCTCAGCAGCAGCCCTGGGAAATGGGTAAGCCCGAGTTTGAGGTTCTGTGTTCATTCAGTCTGAGCATTCCTTTCCTCTGTGGGCAAGTTTGTCCATTTGAAACCTCTCTCACATTTTGTAAACTTTCACACTTTTCCATTTTCTTAGGTTTTTTATAGTCAAGAGATCTCCCCAGAGTGCCCACTTGTTGGTCTCTCCTCCCCTGCCCCTTCCTGCGTCATCTCCCGGTTTACCAACCAGTGTTTTCACAGCACTCCGTGCCTAGAGAGATGAAAAGTGGTCTTGAATCCTGTCACCCTCTGTGTGAACTTCCTGTGGCTGCTGCAACAAATCACCACAAATCAGGTGGCTAAACAACTAGAAATTACTTTTCTACAAGTTCTGGAGGCCAGAATCCAAGATCGAAGTGGCAGCAGAGCAGAACTGCCTCGAGTGGGATGGGAAGAGGTCCTTCTCTGCAGTGTCCATCTTCTGGGGGCTCCAGGTGTTCCTTGGCTTGTGGTCACAGGACTCCAGTCTTCACTGCTTCTTCGCATGGCCTCCTCCTCTCTGCCGGTCTCCCTTCTTTGTATCTCTTATAAGGATGCTTGTCCTTAGGGCCCCACCTTCCTAATCCAGGATGATTTCATCTCAAGATCTTTAACTTACTCGTGTCTGCAAAGGTCCAGATGAGGTCACATTGACAGCTTATAGGGAATAGAACACGCTCATGTCCCTTGGGGGAGCCACTGAGCCACTCTTCAGTCCAGTATATCATCTCAGTAGACTGGTATGCTGAGTGTATTTTTCAGTGGTCCTTAAGCTTAGGGAATTGTGAACTCCTTTGGAAATCTGATAAAAAATAGATGTAGATTTCTCCATAATAAAGACACATGGGCCAATAAATGTGTATTTTTATTTAAAATGTCAGGAGTTTGAATGGTGACATCCAAAACTAACTACAACTTTTCTTTGTGATCTAGTTAATGTAAAATCAACCTGGATATTGCCTCTTTCATTCTAGGTAATATACAAAATGCAGTAATTAATACATTCTAAGATCATCTTAAATATTATTGGTTTCTCTTAAATATTTACTTACATTAATCACATTGTGTATGAAAAATTTTAAGCTGCCACTTAATTATTATTTTTAATTATTATTATTATTAATATTATTATTATTATTTAACCTGAGTTGCATCAAACATTATTTCCTTTATTCAATACTTATATAATTGCCAGAGGGAGGACCCGACGTCTCTCTCTGTGACTCCACATGTTATTAGATTCAGCCTCTGTCTTCAGTCTGTCAAGATCTTTCTGGATCCTGATTCTGCCATCAAGCATATTGACTGTTTCTTCCAGCTTTGTGTCATCAGAAAATATGATTTCCAATGATGACCATTATTTTCATGTCTTCAAGTCATTAATAAAAATGACGAACAGGAAAGAGCAGACAGCAGAATCTTGTAGCTGACTACTCACACCTTCCCTCCTGGTTGATTTTAATGCTTTAATTAGGTACCGTTCAGTCACATAATTTTACTGGCACCTGGCTCATATTTTTTCATCTTTTCTTTAAGACTGTTACGGCAAACACTGTCAGATGCCTTGCTAGGTAATCCATGTGCCTCATATTTCCTTCTTCTGTCTGCCTAGTAATCCTTTCATAGAAAGGAATAGGATTAATTGGACATGATGTATTTTGTGATCCATGAAATTTAACTGTAAACTATTTGGAGTAGGTGAAAGTGTTTGTGGCTTGACATCAATAATATTCTTCTCCTCAGAGTACTCCAATCAGGGAAGACTTACTAGAGGAGGTGGCATTTGAATGTGGAAGGATTTATATATGCTGGAGAAAGACAGAAGAAGACATGCATCCAAGTCTTCTCCCCCTGACTTTTTTGTTTGTTTCTTCTGACGATATTTCAATATAACACTCTCTTCACCCAAGTAGAAATTTTTAAGATAAAAGTGCTTCGTTAGAGATTTAAAAGGAACTGACTCCTGACATTTTCATGAAATGAATTGAGACTAAAAGGTGGAAGTACCTCAGTGGCGACCTGGCATGGATATATTGGATTTGGAGACCACTGAAAACAGCACGAATGAAGAACAGAGAGAAGTTGGGGTGGGGGGTGCTTACATTCACACTGCTCACATGGTGTTGGCTACACAACCCAAGATACTCTAGCCTCATGGCTTCTGCTACTCATTGCTGAGCTAAGACTCTTATAAAGACCATACGTTTTTGGTTTTGTTCTTTTAGTATATTTGGCACATGGTTTGCATTCGTTTCAGGTGTACAACATAGGGAATCAGTATCTCCATACAGTGTGCTACCGTCTGTCACCATACAACATGATTATGATATCCTCAACTGTATTCCCTTTGCTATGCCTTTTATGACCATCACTTATTCACCTCAAAGTCTGTTTAATCTTTTAGACAAGACTCTAAAATTATATTTAACTTTCAAACTGATAAAACATTAAAGGCATTTCCCAAGGTGTAATATAAACTGCATGATCTACAAAATGATCTTATTTATTTGTCCATTTCACAATTTTAGTCTATTCTCACCCCTCCCAAAGCGTCTGAGCTCATCCTTCAGATAATAGAAGGGACTATCCCTGGAGGATAGTTCGTCTTTTAGGTGTCATGGTAGGAACATCTGGCTGTGGGGAGAGGAGAATCCAGGCCTGGGAGCATGATTAAGACTCACTCACATGGAAGCCATCCAAAGCCTTGAAAGGCTGCTGTTGGTTTTGGTCCACAGAGTGACTGGTCTCCCTTTTACAGCATTACAATAGATGTCTTGTGTCGTAATTACAGACATGCCACCTGAGTGGAGTGTGGATGATCAGTCTTTTTTTCTATTTTTCTAGAAACAATTGATTATGCTTATGTACAGGGCCATCAGCTTCTGGGTTTTAAAAGGGCAGTATTGATTATCTAAGTCACACAGTTGGTACGGTTCTTTACTATACATAAATATGAGTTCCTTTTATGAGGCTACTGTGATTTCTCAGGGAAGGAGTGATATTCATGTGAATTAAAGCAATGGGGATTTCAACTAAAACACACTTAGATTTAGTCAGAATTTTGGAACCGGCAGCCATATTTTAGATTAGCTAACCCACCCCCCATCATACATAGATACAATTTACTTTACAGATGAGAAAACTGAGTCCCTGTCAGTAGACATCAGTAGATAAAACACCTGTGCTTGCATTAAGAAGAAATCAGAAGGCTACATGTCAAATTATGCACAACGGTTCTATCTGGGTGGAAGATTTTGAACTATTGGGTGAATTTTTTCCTTTCCATCTTTCTGTGTTTTCGATGCTTCCTATAATGCACATATATTATTTTTGCAATTGAACAAATGGTTAGTTTTAAACCCACTGTGAATACTATGTCATTTGGCTAGAGTTATAAAATGGTGCACTTTGTCCTTGGTGACCTTCAAAGGCCTCATTTTGGAAGAACCTGTTGAGTCCAAGCTGCAATTTGGTCCTCTCTCCCTCTAGTCTTTGTGCATTAGTGACTGACTAGGGGACTCTCTCTGCTTGTCTCTCCCATGCCCCCCCTAAACGCTTAGAGTTTTTGGCCACTTCAGCCTCCGTTCTGAATGGCAGTTGGTAAAAGTGGACTACAAATCTATCTTCAGCCGGCGCTGCACCAAGGAGGACTATCAGACCTGGCACCTGCTCAATCAGGTACACCAGAGGGTAGGGGCACACTGGCTTCTAGGGGGAGGAGCTGCTACAAGCCCTTTGTGGTTCTCTCTGGGCCTTCCTATTTGGAGGTGGAAGGTAGCGAGCCATCCAAAGATAATAGTAGATTTGGGGGGAAGGGTTGGAGTCTACCCATCCAGGTCTAGCATGGACAGGTGGTATTTCAGGACTCTTTTGCACCCTGGGATTCCCATCTACCCATTGCAGTCACGGAGTCACCTAGGGCTGAGGTGACAATGATAAGCTGGGGCTTTAGCTCTGTCTGTGGAGAAGTAAGCCCAGGCAGCCAGGAGACCTTCCAATGGTTTCATCCTCTCATCTTCCAGTGGGGAGGGTGAGAACATTTGTTAGGCCAGCCTCAGTAAGAGTCCCTGAAGCACTGGAAACAAGACCACAGAGAAAGGGTGAGGGATGGGGGTGAGTAGCTCTAGAAATGGCAGATATTTGTTGCTATGCAACGTAAGCAGACTTCTGCATTCTCAGAACAATTGGGTTCATGTAAGTCATACCAGCATCTCCTCTTTTTGCACTTGCTTGGGAATAAGGACTTGGGCATGGTTGTTTATCAGAGAGAGGGAACTTTTGGGACCAGCTTCAATTTTACTCTGAAGATGGCGAGAAAACTGTGCCAGAAGTAGGTTCTTTTCCACTAGAATTTATGCCGAGGTCATGTAGGTAATTTGGAGATCTGTGAGGATGGCTTGGAATCTTTGCATTCTCTCTGAAGGTGAAAAAGAAACAAGGTGAAGTAGACATCATTGGCTAGGTTGGGTGAAAGGTATTGATGGGATAGCTTTGTGATCTTCCTCTTGTGTGGTAGTAAAAGACTGGCTCTTTTCCTCTTGAGACTCCTGAATGGTTACTGGGGAAGAGATTGCTATAGAGAGTGACTATAAGAGAATGAAAAGGCTAATGTTTCTTATGGAAAAGCTGGTTTATTTTATCTCCTTTGTGTTTTTCTGCCTCTCTCACTATGGACTTTCTTTCTAAGGGGGAGCCCTGTGTCATGGGAGAAAGGAAAATATTCAAGAAACGCAAGCCAGGAGCTCAGTGTGCCCTGGGCCGAGACTCTTCAGGGACAGTGGTCTCAGAACCCTGTGTCTGTGCCGACTGGGACTTTGAATGGTGAGTCTCTTGGTATCTCATTGTCAATTTCAGCCAGACATTAACTCGTTGGAGGATGGAAATGAAGATGGAGGTAAGGGAGAAAGTCATGACCCAAAGGTGGGAGGTGTGTTTGCTGGCCTGTGGGCCTGATGGCTCCAGTTCCTGGGTCAGATAAGAAGTCTGTATCCCTGGAAAGAGGACAGGAGGAGACATTTTCACAGGGAAGCTCACTGTTCAGGGAAGCTCTCATAGAGCTGTGTGTGTGTGAGCTGTGTGTCCAAGGAAAGCTTCTCATTTTCAGTTAGCAGCTCTGGGAAAGTACTGAAGAGGTTGGATGGGGCACTGACAGAGCTCGGAGGGCTGTTGGGACATCTACCTCCAGACACATTAGCTCTAATCATGATTTTTCCATGGGAACGCTCTCTCTTTTCATTATTTTTCCCCCTCTAATGACAACCACAAAGAACAACTTTAAATTTCACCTATTAACCAATGATTCAAAAATTTCCAAATATTTACCTCCAGCTCTGACCTCACTGACCTCTAGGATGGAAACATGTGTATCCGTGTATGTACTCAGCCGCCATGTCCCCCGGAATTGCTAGTAGAGATTTCAGACTCAGTGTGGCCAAGGGGGAGCTCTTCCTGAACCTTTACTATTGGGAGCAGTTTTTCAGCTCTTGTTTAGACCGATTTTTCCAGACTCAATAAAACACGAGGTTGCTGATCCAAATCCCAGGAGAGCTTGATTTTTCCCTTACCCTCAGGTCTAGGCCATCTGCAAGTCCTTGTGAATCTTTACCTCCACAACATATTCATTCATTCATTCATTCATTCATTTATATTTATTTATTTACTTGTGAGAGAGAGAGTGCGAGCAGGGGAAAGGGGTAGAAGGGAGATGGAAAAGGAGAGAGAGAATCTCCAGCAGACCCCTTGCTGAGCATGGAGCCCAAAGCAGGACTTGATCCCACAATCCTGAGATCATGACCTGAGCCAAAACCAAGAGTCAGACACTTAACTGACTGAGCCCCCCAGGCACCCCTCCAGAACACATTCTAACCCAAAGCATCTTTGCCCGTGTCTGCTGCAACCTGGATACTCCAACAGTCCATGGTCTCTCCATTTCCACCCTCATTGCCCTAAAACCTCTCCCCCTCACAGCAACTAAAATTAGACTATAAAAACCCAAATCGGATGTTATCACTCCTACACTTAAAATATTCCAGTGGCTTCCTCCCTTCCTTAAAGCATCGTGCCATCTTCCTTCCTTGCCTTGCTCCACTCTAGATGATTTGGCTTGCTATCACTGTGCCTTAATTTCTTACTATTCTCCCCTCATTCACCATTTTGCAGCCACATTACCATCTTCCTTCTGTATCTTAAATAATCCAGGCTCATTTCTAGCAGAGACAACGACTGTAAGGATTTCTTCCAAATCTCAGCATGGCTGGCACCTTTGAATAACTCAGATCTCGGCAAAAATATCACCTTCTCAGAAATGCTTTCTGAGACCACCTGATCTCACCTATACCCTGTTACTCTGACACCTCACCTGATTTCATGGTCTCAGTATTAGTCACTATGTGGAGTGATCATGTTTTCTGACTGCTTTATTACCACCTGTCTTTCCCTGACAGAATGCAAGTACCATGAGGGTGGGGACTCTAGACTCGCTTCAGTGACTCCCCCATAGTAGATGAAATAGTTGCACCATGTTCCTAAATGTTTCTCCTTTTAGGAGAGTCAACAAATGTCCCAAGTCTGGGCATGGGTGATTCCACTGGTGATCCTACTCTGATCCCAGCTGGGTGAATTCCTCTTCTACATCACAGTCAAAAGTTGAAATTCGATCTGGGTATTTCCATAACCCGTACCAGGTTAAAATACAAAGCTAAGGGCTTGGGCACTAGCATATAAACACAGTAGGGCAGTACATTTGGGCTTTTCTGGTGTTGGATAGCAGAAGTAAATCCAGATGGGTGCAGAGCAGTTGCCCCTGCCCAGCAACCTCGTCCAGCCTGTTTCTGAAGCTTGCTTTGTGCTGGAAGCCATCTTTGGTTCCCCACTTTCTACCAGAACTATAATTGGTAACTGCAAGCCAACTAGAGGGCTGTGGCTGCTCCCTAGCTACTCTTCATCCCTGAACTCATGTCTTGGAAAGCTTGACCTCATTGAGAGTCATTCAAATGGGATATGCTAAATGGAATTTAATTTGAATGTCAGTGTCTTATCTGTGATACTTCTGACCCTTTGGAGACAGGATATTTTCACACTTGGTAAGACTAATTTTCATTTATTAACCACAATCCAGCAAAATTGTCATAGCAATATATACAGTAGGTCCTTGAGAATTATGCTGCATGGCATATGGATGTCAGCTTGAATATTCAGAATACGAGTTTCCGTCTTCCTTGTGTCCCTGTGCCGACTGACCCATGGAGCAGAATGTCTTTGCACGCCATGCTACATTTTCTCCTGTGTTTCTCTGAGCTGTAACAGATCCTCACCTGCTGTTGGGAAACCCCACAATGGAGAAAGAAGAATTGTAACATAGATATTTTCCTTTCAGTAATTCCATTAACATTTACTATTCTGNTGTTTCTCTGAGCTGTAACAGATCCTCACCTGCTGTTGGGAAACCCCACAATGGAGAAAGAATTGTAACATAGATATTTCCCTTCAGTAATTCCATTAACATTTACTATTCTGGGGGAAAAAAAAACAAAACAGCTCTGATATTCACAGTTTTTGACCTTGGGAAATTTTCTTAATCCTATGATTTCACCTTCTCGACTGTAAAGTACAAATATAGATCATATATCTCTTTGGTTGCTAGGGAGGAATAAGTGAATTAATCTACATCATTAATGTAGGTAAGGTGTTCATCCTAGTGGTGTAAGCATCCATATGGTAGCTGTTGTTGCTGCTGTTGTTAATCTTGAACCCCAGAGTTAAGTGGNTGTTGCTGCTGTTGTTAATCTTGAACCCCAGAGTTCCCCATGGTATTTTTAGCAAGTAAACCAGAGCTTATACATCCAAATGAGTCCTATCTACAAAGTAGTACCTTTGGGTGTAATCTATTCACTCATTATCGGTGGCATTGCTTAAAGTATTTCTGAGCCCTTCTTTGGGAACTGATATTGGAATGCATCTGTGAGGAGTGCCTGGGTGGCTCAGTCAGTTAAGTGTCTGCCTTTGGCTCAGGTCATGATCCCGGGGTCCTGTGGTTGACTCCCACATTGGGCTCCTTCTTTGTGTCAAATAAATAAATAAAATCTTTTTTTTTTTAAAAGAATTCATCTGTGAGTAAAGCAGGGAAAAATAAAAGGCTTTGCACGGTATTCTTTGGTTCTCACACTTGCATTGGTAGAGGTACCAACTGGACCCAACACTGTAATAACAACATTGTTACGATGGCATTTTAATGAAAAGAAAATGGACATCTGAAATGTAAGTTACTTGGCTAAGATCACATAACTGAAAGAAATCTGGAGTTCAAATGCAAGTCTAGCTAAATCCTATGTTCTCTCCTATATATCATGCCATTTCTTAAGAATCGAACAAGTCTTTGTTATTAGAGTCACCTTATGTTTCAGAAGAATCAGTTCCCCAAGTGTAGTTATTCTAGAATTAAAATTAATCCTCAAATGACTTAGGTTAACTGCTGTTGATACAGATTAATCTGGAATGTTCCATCAACTTTAACACAATTCCAGATGAAGTAGTTCTGACCATTGATACTGGAATTATAATAGGTATATGGTGTTCAAGAAGACTTTATAGAATTTTTTGGGGGGTGGTATTTGAAGTATTATGTGGTGTCAATTGTATCTCAAGAATATAAAAGACAGTGTGGAAGTTCCTCAAAAAATTAAAAATAGAATTACTATATGATCCAGTAATTTCACTACTGGATATACATCTGAAGAAAATAGATAGAAACACTAATTGAAAATATATATGCACCCCTATGTTTATTACAGCATTATTTATGAAGACCAAAATATAGAAGCAGCCCAAATATGGCCATTGATAGTTGAATGAATAGATAAGTTAGAGGATATATATATATATATATATATATATATACACACACACACACATACACACATACACATACACACAAACATATATATGTATATACACACACAGAGATATATATATACACACACACATATATATGTATGTTTATATATATATTTATATGGGACATATCTATATATATCTCTATCTATCTATATAGATAGGGGGTATCTGTATCTATAATGGAATATTACTCAGGCATAAAAAAGAATAAAATCTTGCCATTTGCAACAATGTGGGTTGACCTAGAAGGTATAATGCTAAATTAAATAAGTCAGAAGAAGACAGATAACTATATGATTTGACTCATATGTGGAATCTAAGAAACAAAACAAATGAACNAAAAAGAAAAAAAAAAAAAAAACCACAACCGGACTCCTAAAAACAGAGAAAAAACTGGGAGGTTGGTCAGGGGATGAGTGAAATAGGTGATGGGGATTAAGAGTAGTGTATAGAATTGATGAGAAGTGTATAGAATTGTTGAATCATTACATTGTACACCTGAAACTAATAGAACACTGTGTTAGTTATACTTGAATAATAATAATAGAAAATAACCACTTGAGTCAGAGGTAGGATAAACAAACATACAAGACTTGAGGCTGGGTTAGTGGTCAGAATCTGAGAGCAAGAGCAAAAAATAATCATGCAACCTAAAAAGTATTTTTTTTAAAGATTTTATTTTTTATTTGACACAGAGAGAGAAATTACAAGTAGGCAGAGAGGCAGGCAGAGAGACAGGGAGAGGAGGAAGCAGGCTCCCTGCTGAGCAGAGAGCCCGATGTGGGCCTCGATCCCACGACGCTGAGATCATGACCTGAGCCGAAAGCAGAGGCCCTAACCCACTGAGCCACCCAGGCGCCCAATAAAAAGTATTTTTGCACTACTTTTGAGTCTGGAAGAGACAGTTGAATTTCTCAAGTTTCTGTTGTCTTTCTACAGTGGTTTTTATAGACAATAGACTGAGTATTTGAGATTGTTTTGCTTTTAAGTGAACTTCAGTAAGCATAGGTATTGATTTAAAAATACAGTTTTTCCATCAAATATAGTTTGTTTGTCTCCAGAGTCCTTGCTGAAAATCAGTGCATGGCAACAATCTCATAGCCTTGTGTCCTTCTCAGTGGTCCTTCCTGCTAGGAAGCATTATTAGCTAAAGAATCTGAAAACCCCAGCTCAGTTAGTATAAGGAATTATGATGCACATTCTACCTAGCTGTTTGCCTAAGCCAAATCCGGTCACATTCATTTGATTGATTCAGGCAACTTTTAAGTGTCAGAGACAGCAGGGAGAGGGAGTAACCTAGTTTAACCAGATTGGTGAAGGGAGGGAGGGGATGAGGAGGATGGATTAAATGTCTTGATTTTGGTGGAAAAGTTAAGGAGTATAGTAGCCTGGAATCCAGAAAGGGAGGGTATTTTCACCTTGTATCTTTTTTTTTTTTTCCAAAGAGAGAAGGTTTTCTACATTCTCAGAAGCATTTATTTGTAGAATAATATTCACCCTTGCATCCAGAGTGCATGTCAGTAATAAGCATGAATTTTGCATAAATAGTGATGTTTCTACTCAGTAGCTTCATGCTTATTCTAGAGAGCCACTTCCATTGTGACACTGGTGAAGGGCCAGGAATAAATCCTCCCTGAGAATTAAGTTTGTCAAGGACTAGCCGGTAGTCAGAGAAAGGAGCATAAGGGTCCTGCTCTGAAGTCATATGAGGCTCCTAGAAAGAAGTTGCCCTCTGAGAGAGGCAAATACCTTTGTTCATTAAGAACCAGCTTGAACCAGAAATGATGCCTAGTCATTCTTTTTTCTTATTCATCCAACCACTCACTCAGCAGTAACTTTTGCTGAATACCTACTATACACCAAGTCCTTTAGATGGATTATTTTACTTAACCTTCTCAACCAGCTTCGGGAAGGAGAGTCTGTTAGTGTAGGCATTTTATAGATGAAGACATGGAGACACAGAGAGGTTAAGTAACTCCTTCAAAATAATAATATTCTGACCCCAGAGTCCTAAGTCTTGGTGTTTCCTTCCATGGGCTATATGGTTCCAGATCCACACAGTGAGTTTATCATGTGGTAATGCAAAAGAGAGAGGGAAGAGATAGAGGGATGCTATAGTACATAAGTGCAAGTGTGTCTGAAATCCATCCAATGGTAAGTATTCTGCATATAGAGCACAATTATGTATGTTTTTTTCTGTAGACTAGCCTTGTAGAAAAGGCAAAGATGGATGAACCAGAGTTTCGAACTCAAAGAAAACACAACAGCAAATAATAATATAATTAGGGACTAAATTCTATAATCCAGACCTATACTATCTAATGTAGTAGTCACCAGTCATATGTGGTTATTTGCATTAAAATTAAATAAAATTAAACATTCAGTTCTTCGTTTGCACTAACCACATTCAGTATTTAGTAGTCACATGTGGCTAGTGGCTACCATATTGGATAGCACAGATGTGGAACAGAAGGTTCTTTCATACAGCACTGGTCCCACTTGTAAGTGCCAGAAATGGTCAGAGCAAAGAGTGTTGAAGACTGGAATAATGATGGAAGCCTTCATGTAGGAGGTGGTGTATAGACTTGGTGTCAAGTATAAGGAATAGGGGTGGCAGTTCAGAAAAAGCAGATGTATGAGACTGTTGAGTAGAGGGATGAGTTGAGGGATGAGTTGTTGATGAGTAGATGGATGGAGGCAGATGGCCAGCATGGGGTCTGATAAGGAGAAATATCCGAGGGATGCTTGTTGGACTATTCAGTTTCTGAAATAGTTTGGATGTAATCATCTTTCTCTATGCCTATATTTAGGCTTATGACCTAGCAAAATGCTGATGGTGTTAATTATTATTCCATTGTTTGTGTTGATGTTTTTGTTGGGGTTGCTCCAGTTTGTTGTGTTCACTCTGTGCCTGCCAAAAACTTCTATCTGCCCGATCCCAAGCCAGCAGGCGATCCTGTCTCCCTAAATGAGACAGAAACACCTGTGGAGGACTGTTCCTGGAATCTCAACTGCCAAATGGGAGAACAGAGGAACTGGGGGTCAGTGAAGCAGTGATAGGGCTGTGCATGGTCTGAGAGTAGGACAGCCCCAGCAACTGGGCCAGCAAAGACCATGACCTCTGGGCTGGCTCCAAGAGTCTCAGAATGTCATTCCTGGGGACCAGGTCCTCCCTTATTAAATGGGTGCTCCATGAGATTGCACTAATGCTGATTCGAGGGTCAGGAGTTTCCATCATCACCTCCATGTGCCATTGTCAGCTGTGTACAATCTCGAACACATCACTTCTCCTCTTTTGCTTCTCCCTTCCAACCTACCAACTAAGAGGATTGGACCCAAGGAATACCAGCGTTCCCGCCAGTTCTGATATGCAGAAGCTTTGTGATTTCTGAAGTTTGTCTATTCCTTCTTTAGATGGTCTAAGGCTTCTCCCTGAATGGAATTTGAAGGACATACATCTCCTAGAAATGGACAAGTTTCCCCCTAAACTTTTAGAAGTTCTAAACCCTTTTATAGTCAAGAAAGATGCAGAGGTGACTTATTTCTGGAAGGAAACTGCTTGTGTGTTTGCAGAAGCTGTGGCAGCATACTTCCCTGAGGCAAATCAGACTTTCTGGCACATTTTTTCCAAATGCCACAATTCAACAGAAAAACACCTTTCCCCCAGGAAATTGGAGCAGCAGCTGGAACTGCTTGTTTGTTGAAATCATGCAAACTCCAGAGCTGGGGGTAGGTTGGGCAGTATGAGATTTTAATATACATTTAGCAGAAGTTAATGAAGAAGTCCACAGCTTAAGGGCAGCCAGTGATGTTTCTGTTAATGTTATTAAATATTAATAAGGTGCTTTTTCTCTTTGGGGCAAAACAGCATGTCGGGATGCACCTTTTTAAATTACTGCATCGCTAACAGAAGGCAGAGCTGAACAGAACTGCTAAAGATGGTTACATTTAGGAAAGAGCATTAAGACATTTCTCTGCTTCCCAAAGCTGTTTAGGAGGGCACCCTTCCTTCAAAGATTACTAATATTCCTTAGGGTTAGCAGAACATTCAATGGATTTAGCTCATAGAGCAATTGGGGAATTTTGTAGAAGCAGTGCAGATACACCACAGCCCAACTGTTTCTACAGATAAGCAATGCTTAGAAATCAGATATTCAGTGCTGTTCTGGTAAATATTTAACTATCAGTTCTCTTGATACAAATAAATAAATAAGCCCTCATTAGTAGAATTTGCTGATTGTTATAAATGTCCCCAAATGTGGCTGATTTTGAGCTACCAATGTAACATTCGTGAATACAGAATTGAGAAGAGATGTGTAGTAGAACAATATTATATAGTATTTCGACCACAAAAGTATATAAATGTAAATAACCTCAGGAGCATAGGTAAAATAATAATATATATTGTTTTGTATATCACATAATATTTTCATAATAATAAATGCAGCAAAATCATGAGGCGTCTGCGTGTTTGTTACCTTTCAAATACAATTTATTTAATTAAAATTTGAAATAACTTGGGCGCCTGGGTGGCTCAGTGGGTTAAAGCCTATGCTTTCGGCTCAGGTCATGATCTCAGCATCCTGGGATCGAGGCCCGCATCGGGCTCTCTGCTCAGCAGGGAGCCTGCTTCCCCCTCTCCCTGCCTCTCTGCCTACTTGTGATCTCTCTCTCTCTGTCAAATAAATAAATAAAATCTTAAAAAAAATAAATAAAATAAAATAAAATTTGAAATAACTTAAGGGGTTTTTTAAAGATTTTATTTATTTATTTATTTATTTATTTATTTGAGAGAGAGAGAGAAACAGCATGAGAGGGGAGAGGGTCAGAGGGAAAAGTAGGCTCCCCGCTGACCCAGGAGCCTGATACAGAACTTGGTCCCAGGACTCTGGGATCATGACCTGAGCGAAAGGCAGACACTTAACCAACTGAGCCACCCAGGCGTCCCTCCCCCCCTTTTTAAATATTTATATATTTGAGAGAGAGGGAGAGAGAGAGAAGCAGCATGAGAGGGGAGAGGGTCTGAGTGAAGTAACTTAAGTTTTTGATAATGGCTGTGTTTAACAACCATTAATGAGCTTGCAAAATTCCTGAAATTTTAAGTCTGTTCTCATGAGTGGTTATAAGCTGCTACAAAGTCCTCAGTGAACTTGCCAGCCGGGAGATCTCCAATCATTGATTAGGAGGCATGATGAAAGATTTGCTTGACAGACATGTCCCTTTCTCCTTTCCTTCCGGTTTCATATCAACATGGCCATATCAAGGCTGGTCTTGAGTGCCACCTTCCTAGCTCAGGCCTTTGTAGTGCACTTGGGATCCTTTCTGTGGTCCACGCTGGAAGGTCAGCTCTGGGCTCACATCTGCCTACAGAGAGGCCCAATGGAGTGGGATCTTTAGTGTGATTACTTTTAAACGTTATTGGAGTATTCATTCACCCAGTAAATACTTAACACCTACAACATCCTAAATACTGGTCTGAACTCTTACATGTGCAAACAAAACCAATAGATGTCTCTGTAGCTTCAGTGTTTCCAACATGCTGTGGTCATAAAGATTTTGTCTGGGACATCAGGGAAGGCCTTATCTGACCTAGATATTGAAGAAGGATACTTAGCAAACTACCAGACACAGACAAGGTAGAGGGCTTCAAGCCCAGGGACTAACATGGGAAGACAAAGAGGGTTGAAAAGTTGGCCTGGACTGTCCAGGTAGGAGTCTGGTATGGAGGAAGATGGTGAGGAGGTAGGATGTGGTGATGCTGGGAGGACATCTTATAGAATCTCATCAGTCGGTTGGCGCTTCCTAACTCTACCACTTCATCCTGTATTATCACGTTCTGCTTCATGCTGTAAGTCCTTTGGTTGGATTTGAGGCATGTTGTATCCTTCTCCCCAAATATTCAAAGTCCTTGAGGGCGAGGATTGTTGCACTTCTTTCCCAGGACAGTGCACATATTGAGTAATAAATAAACGTGGAATTGAACTTGTATTCCTATCTCCTTTCCATTCCTACCATAGTCACATACACAGACCAAAATTTGCCTCCATTTTCATTGGGCTTTAATTAAATCTTGGCTCAAAGAACATGGGAGCAGAAAAAGAAAGGAGTGGTAGGTCTGGAGAGAGTGACTTTCCTTGCTGCTTATGTTTCATTAATACTCAGTGGATCAATATTCAATTGTCCAGGTTGTTCTGCCCAGTCTGTGGCTTTCAGGAAACCCTTGGATGCTTAACTTAGAAGCATGAATTCTCCTGCCAAGTGAAGCCACCCTCATTGACCTCTGGTTGGTTTCAAGAGCAATAATAGTTACTTTATTACTTTTTTCCTACCCTGACATTTATGCATCTGGGAGCCTTATGAAACTCCAAGAAGTAAGGAAACACCATTCGCATTTCAGATGGGGGCCCTCCTCTCTACATTGGTCTATTACATCTTCATTTTGAAATGGGAGGGAAGGAGGGGGAATCATACCTGACTTTATTTTATTATAGCAAGGCTTTTATGAAAACGTGGAAGAGAACCACAGTTCTGTATTGTTCTTATAGCGAAACAGGGGACCTGTGTTAAATGTATTTGGGACAGTTTGAATGGCTGTTTGTATTATAGGAATGGAAATGTATATATTTGTTTGAGAAATAATTTTTAGGAAAAAGTAAAATAAAATCTGTACAATTAATTTTGGAATAACACCTGTGGAATCTTACCCAGAAATGAATATTGACCTTTAAAATCATCTTGGTTGTCATTGTCACCTACTTCTGCTGGTAATTCCACTGTAATCCAGAGGATTCTGTTAAGCTTCTAGCATCCCTGATACCCAGCTTCAGCCAGTTTACCTGGTATAGGTTATACATCCATACCTTTTTTAAACTTGGACTCTTCGTTTGATAATGCACTATGTCTTCTGCGCACTGGATTTCCAATGATTTGGGATTATTTCTAAATCTAAAACTCCATTCACAAAGTCTGAATATTTGCTCTTGCTGGGAATATTTGAAAGAATGCATTGCAGCTTTTTAGATGGCTGTAGGGATGTATTTGTGTTTGTGTATGTGGGGGGGGAATGTTTAAACATTTGGGCATCTATACCAGTGTGCAATATTCATTTTCTGGACAGTGACTATGGCTATGAGAGACATGGAGAGAGCCAGTGTGTCCCAGCTTTCTGGTACAACCCAGCATCCCCATCAAAGGACTGCAGCCTTGGTCAAAGCTACCTTAATAGCACCGGGTAAGTAAAACGCCCGAAGAAACTCTCCTCACTATTCTTCTGTTTCTCTAGGTTGGCATTAAAGGTAGCATTTCTGTTGAAGCAAGCTGGAGCATAGTTTGTTTACAAGGGGCTTCTGAGGAAAGCTGAGGGGTTCTTTAGCTTTTTTGGAAATATCTGAAGAGATTTCTGATTACTAGACTTCAGTACCTTTTCCCATTTGCCCCTGACAGACCATAGCTATGGTTTGGGTCAGGCCTTCTCTTCTGGAAAGAGATGCCACCCTATTTTGGGGGCACTGAGGGAAATAAGTTTAATACAAGTGGTAGGCACATATTACAGGCATCTCCAGGGACGGATGGGCTGAAGCTCTCCTAGGCTGATGCTGGAAACTGAAACTAAAAATTCAAAAGTCCCATTCGAGGCCTTCTTGGAATAAAAAGGTCAAGCCACACTTTCTTTAATTGTCCGATTATGTGTGTTTCTCTCCCTGTTCACTTGCAATTACTCAGGTGCTTGAAAAAATATTGCCTTAAAGCCTTGTTGTCTTCCCCTCTCCTTTGCCGGTAGAGATTTGGAAAATGGATTGGTGATCTGAGACAGCATTTTTCAAATTTGAATGTGCTATGAATCACCTGGTGATCTTGTTAAAATGCAGCTTCTGATTTGGTAGATTTGGGGTGAGACTGAGGTTCTTCATTTCTTTTTTTTTTTTTTAAAAGATTTTATTTATTTATTTGACACAGAGAGATCAGATCACAAGTAGGCTGAGAGGCAGGCAGAGAGAGAGAGAGAGAGGAGGAAGCAGGCTCCCTGCTGAGCAGAGAGCCCGATGCGGGCCTCGATCCCAGGACCCTGAGATCATGACCTGAGCCGAAGGCAGAGGCTTTAACCCACTGAGCCACCCAGGCGCCCGAGGTTCTTCATTTCTGAGAACCTCCCGGGAATGTTGTCCTTGCTGTCCTGGGACTCCTGTTCTGAGTCGCGAGGCCTCTAGTCTCAACTCTTCCAGTGGATCTTCTGCCATTTCATATCAGTTACTCACCATCTCAGTACTTTGACCTTCTCTGGTTCTAAAATATTGTTTGGTAGGTATTATCTACCCAAGTGATGTCTACAGAGGGTTAAAAAAGAAAAAGTGTTGGAAGAGATGCACTGAGTGGTGTAAATTACTGAAAACCAAGAATTTTTAGCTCAGTATTTGGTTGCTGGGGCTTGAGCTGGGGCTTAAGCCCTTTCGATGTGATTTTATTGTAGGCGTCTGGTTCAGGGATTGAAACCGTTCACACTACAGATCCAGCAGCGTGAACTTAAAGAGATACGGTATCAGAAAACATAGCGCTATGAAGTTTGAGGAAGAGGAATGTGATGGGCACAAGTGATCGGCTAGGCCACCAAATTCCAAGCCAGAGCATACCTTGGACAGAATTAGAAGGGAATTACATTACAACATCTCCTGTGGTCATATGACATGTTTAGGTCCACCTGATTTTAAGTGATTTTGGTATAATAAAACCCCCAATAGCCAACCAAATAAATCAGGGAGATGAAAAGGAAAGACAGTTTGTATTTTTTCAAAAGATTTACCACAAGTATCTACACCTATCTCTAGGTTGCTTCGATGTTGGCTTATGTTACAAGGTGTCCACCAGCTGGCCAGTTGAGGTTGAAGAGGCAGAGTAGAGGATATCCAGTTCGCTTTAGGATATGGTACCCACCAAAATATCCGCCAGAAGTAAAAATTAAATATGTTGTAAATGACTAGAAGTCAGAAAAAAGTATAAGTTGATTACAGAAATTTGATTATGTAGACTGGTGCTGACCAAAAGAACTACAATATGAGCCACAGATGTAATTTAAAATTTTCTAGTAGCTACATTAAAAAAAAATTTAAAGGCAAAGTTGATTTGTCCAAAATAGTATCACTTCAACATGCAAGACTAACCGCATATTAAGTGCTCAATAGCCACAGGTAGAAAGTGGTTAGCATATTGGACAGCACAGCTCTAGACCCATTATGAGCTCAGCTGGCAATTAAAAATAATGTGTATCTACAAGAGGATATATTGCATTCTATCTGAGGCAGTAACTACACACAACATTTGCTTAACATCCTCCTGAGATTTTTGGATAGAGATGTAGGGCTGGTAGTTCAGCAGTATTTGGGGGGTGGGAAGTGGAGAAAGGACCAGGAAAAATATCAGGTATAGTGGAAGATAAATGTCATTCATAAAGGATTGTGTTTCATCTGCTTTCAACTGAAGGGCCATCAAAAGAAAGCAATGTGGATGATGGGGTTAATTACTCCTGACATACAGGATAAAAGAAGACATGATATGATGATGGTGGTGCATTTATATTATGTGGGTTTACCAGAAGTTTGATTGTATGCCGCCTTATAGATAGTGGAAATAATGTCTGTCCTACGGGTCAGGATGGTGGACAGGCTGTTGTCTCCACTTCCCGTGCTCAGATCAGTGGTCAAGTGACATGACGTGGCATCACTATGCACAAAGAGGCCCTTGTCCTAAAAGGCCACAGTGCTTTGTGGGGAGGTTCCCCATGCTAACTTCTCTGAGCTAATTTTCCCTCAGCAGGATTGAATAGGAGCTTCAAACATGTGCTTCTGATCGGGCATTTGTGTTGAGTGGGAAGTGAAATATTAGCAAGGAGAGAAAAGGTGCTATAAAATAGCCCAGTGGCTCCAGAACCAGGACTCGTAGGTACGAATGGATGGGTTGATGTCCTGGGGATAGAGAGAAGGCAGAAAGAGGCTTCCTGATGAATCAGAGAGAGGAGTCTGATCTTCTAGCTGCATGGAGCTACAGAGAGAACTGGAGACGGCCATAGCGAAGTACGAACAAGGCCCTCCCTCACAGAAAGGAACACCTGCTTTTCTTGCTCCACTAGTCCAGCAGCTTTGCCTCCTTCCATCGTACATGTGAGTCAGACATTGATTTTTCTTGGCTGGTTTAGACACTGATCTGATCCGTGGCTCACCAGGTAGGATCAATAATAATGTTTAAAGAGCTGCTCTCCCTCAGATGGAGGGATAGCAGTTCCTCAGCTTTGTTCTTTGAGACTCAGTTTTTAGGAGCAGCTGTGTGAAACATCTCTCACTCTGGCTTTCTGTGCTCTTTTTCTAATCTGTGCATGTGTACACATGCACACACGCACACACGCACACACGCACTTACCCCACACCACCGACAACTGTCAATACTCCTCAGGTACCGGCGGATTGTGTCCAACAACTGCACGGACGGGCTGAGGGAGAAGTACATGGCCAAGGCCCAGATGTGTCCAGGAAAAGCCCCTCGTGGCCTCCATGTGGTGACAACCGACGGACGCCTGGTAGCAGAGCAGGGCCATAATGCGACCTTCATCATCCTCATGGAGGAGGTTGGTGTTGTCCTGGGTCTCTGAGGTCATGACTCACTGTTCCCAGAGAGGGAAGAAAAAATATCACATGTCCCCACAAGTCCCAATCCCAGAGTCAACAGTGAGAAGACACTAGGGATAAAAAAAGGCTTAGATATTTAGGGACCCTCTTCCCTTCATCCCATACCATGGATCCAGACTCCAGGTGGCCCACTTGTCTCTGGGAGATGTGGACCTGGATATATTCTTTGAGGTCCTCCCTAAGGATCTGCTTTGTTGAAGGAATGTTTATCACCAGAAGACCATATAGTCTAAACTCTTCCAGAAGAAGGGAATTCATAGTTTTTTCTGTTACTCCCAGGAGCCTCTTTTACTTTATTCTAACCCTTAAACCCCCCTTATTAAAAAAGCCCATAGGGCTTTCAAACGGTCTTGAAAGTATGAGTGTGAGTGTGGGGAAGATTATTGCCATTCTTTAAACTTATTTGTATAGAGAATGTCACATTAGTTGCTTTTCCATCAGCTAGTGGCTCCATTGTTTCACTTTTTTGTGTCTTTTGCAATTGGGGCAGTAAAATCAGTCTACATTCATTCATTCCAGGATGGAAATAGCTCTGTCGTATGCTTCTTGCTCCCTATATGAGCTGTTTCATCTCTTTCCCAAACCAGGGAGCTTTTCAGGCACTCCTTGTTGAGGTGGTGGGGCAAGAAAGCTTGCCTGATTTACAAAGCCCTCTAAATTTGTATGCAAATTGCTCTGTGCTCTTCAGATCTTGGAAAGAGACCAAAGCAGGCCAGGAGTTTTTTCCCCAAATGTGAATACTTTAGAAACCTTTAAAGTCTGGCCCACACTGAACAGAATGGTGAAGGCTCCTTATCCTGGGTTGACAGATTCTTCAGCCGTCACCCACACTGGGCGCTTGAATTAAAGGACTTTAAGATTCAGAGGAGGTCATTATCACATTTCCACTAGGGAGTTTCCAGGACCAGCATTATAAAAACCTTCTCTTGAATGGATGTGAAGAGCCACGATCTTATCCATTTGAATTGCCTCCAGTTCATTTCCACTTCAATTTATATTCATAAACTCAAGGGTAGTCAACATTGTGCGGGGGGCAAGGGAGCATGTATCAATATTTCACTCACATCTGGGTTGCCATGGGGGAAGAGGCAGAACATGAAACTGTGATCAGTGCACATTCACTGGACAGAAGGATTGGCTCATAAATCCAAAATGATGTATATCCCTTTTTATTCCATCAGCCATCTTTGTAAATAGAGGGAGCTGATTCTTCTTTTTTACCTAGGATCCTTGTTTTGTGGTCAAGTTCAATTGCCTTTATCCAAAGTCATTGACCCAGTACAGTGGGAGGAGGAACAAGGAAGGGTGGGGTTCAACATCAGCTCTTAAGAAGCCGAGTATCAGCTTGGGATGGTAAGATGAGCTCACCTGAACCCATGCCATCACACCACTAGGCAGCAGCCAGGGGACTCTTGGCCTTCCAGGAGGCAGAGATATCTGTGAGCTGTGATGGCGGAAAAGGCTTCAGGGAAGAGGAGCTTAGGCAGGTTTAGGGAAATCCAAGGTCAACAGAGCACAGATATAATTTTGACTGGTAAGCAAGATTCATGTCTAGACTGGGAATAACCATCATCCTACCTCACAGAGTTATTTTGAAAGTGTTGTAAGAGTATGTGTTAAGTGATTAGCATAATGCTTAGAACATAATAATAAATCTCAAAACATAGAAACAATTATAATTATAGCAACATAGTTGAGAGCATCAGTGTTGAAACCAGACTGCCTGGCTTCAAAACTTATCTCTTCCACTACTAGCTGGGAGACTTGGATCTACTTACTTAATTTCTTTTTGTCCCCATTTGTAAAATGGAGAAGTAATGCTTTTTGCTTTGTAAAGTTGTGAGGAAATTAATCACTTGGAACTGGAAAGAAATTTCATAACTGTTAGCTGTTACTATTATTGCTATTGTTACGATTTTGACACAGGAGAGGGATAATTCAACCAAGTGTGTGAGGGAGCCAGGGAATGCCTCGGCCTTCCCACTCCAGAGCTCCTTAGAGGCTTTCTGCTATCCCCTAGTGCCGGTTCAACCAGCTCAGGCTGCCCCGAGCCTGGGGATACAGAGATAACAGTTCCATAGTACCTGCCCATAGTGCCCAAACTGGACATCAGATAAGGGTCTGATTGATGATTGTGTGGAGGGTGCTTCAGCCTCATGGGAGAGGCTCTGGGTCCCCAAAAGGTTGATGCTAAAGGCACAGAACCAAGCATCCAATAGGAGTCAGACCTGACCATGTGAATGGCCCCAGCCAACTGCTCTTCCTCCTGTTCAGGGTGATCTCCAAAGGACAAACATCCAGCTTGACTTTGGGGATGGAATTGCAGTGTCCTATGCTAACTTCAGCCCCATCGAGGATGGCATCAAGCATGTGTACAAGAGTGCAGGGATCTTCCAGGTGACGGCCTATGCGGAGAACAGCCTGGGCTCGGACTCCGCTGTCCTCTTCCTGCACGTGGTTTGTAAGTAGCCTGAACCCGTCTCCTTTCTTATGCTACTTCCACTTGACTACTCCTGCTGTCCACAGTCCTCTGGGATGCAGAGCTGAGACTAGATTATGCCAAATAATGACCCAAATTGAAAGACTGAGATGTGTGCTCCTCCGTGTTTCAGTTTTCTGATACTGAAGTGGATAATCTTGTAAGTTGGGATAACATCCCCAACTGGCCCCTTCTTTTGGGTTCCACTGTGTTCTGTTGGCAGTGTATGCAGGCAGACACACATTCAGGGCAAAGTCCCTTCCTTTTGCTTTGGAGGCTCGTAAGGATCTAGGAAGAAGAAACTCATCTGTTTCACAGCCACAAGTTCACTTTCAAGCTGCTGTGAGTGAAGGCAGCCCAAATCAAAGGAAGTTTCTAATCTCTGTTGGAAAAGCCAAAGAAGGATTAAAGAGACACGTTTACATTTTTTTTAAATGTAGTACTGAACACACAAAAGAACTTAATTCTTATATACAAGGTTACTGCAAGTTCATTCCTGTTATGAACAATTCTAAAGACTCTCCAATTTTTTTGTTGTTGTTCTAGAATATATTTCACTGCTATTGACTGTTGCTTGGCACGAACCAAACAACAGCTGAAGTTCCAAACTACTTTGTCCGGGATACATTTGGTGTATCTGCTGTCCTGGGACTTAAATCATGTAAACTAAAACTTAAATAGTATGATTTTAGAATGTTAGGTCAAGATATATGCTTTTGGGTCTGGGGTTGATTTCCTATGCCTTTATCAGTGATATTCTTGGGCCTAAGGGATTTCATAGTTCTAATTTATATACCCCATGATGTTTTGGGAGTAATATGCTACTTATGGTGAAATGTATATTTAAGAGTCTAAGCGAATACAGGGAGTACCTCCAATTCATTGATGACAAACACTACTATATAAACAACCCACGTTTAAAAGGTTTCTGGAAACCTATAAGCCACCTAGTCTCCTGCATTTTGATCCTAAAAGAGTGCAAGGACCAACAGTGAGAAGGGATGTGTATGGGAGGACATCTGGATTTTAGATCAGTTCTATCCCTAAAGATGCCAGGCTACATGGCCAAGAGATAAATTATTTTTTCTGTGGGTCTTCTGAACTCCAACTTTAAAATGGCTTAATTCTAACTGGTACTTTGCCTCATGGGGCTCTTATAACAGCAAATAGGGAATATAAATTAAACACCCAATTATTTACTAATTTGTTCAACAAATGTCTATTGAGTTCTTTATATATTCTGCAAGGATCTGGGGAAGCAACAATACAGATAATGGCCTGGGCATGGCAGAGTTTGCATTCTGGTGGGGGAAGGCAGGTTCTGCTAGAAATGGGCCACACTCCACCAACTCTACTCTTTTTGTGTCAGAAACACCAGGTCAAAAACCCAGGCAGGTGGTGTGCAAGATATCCATAAGCCAGGGTTTAGAGCAACAGGACCTCTGAAAACTGATCATACCCCTTTGTTAAACATATAATATTGGTCAACTTTCGTAGTCTTTATAAACTTCTGATTCCTCATCTTTAATACTTAGGCTATAGGGAAGCTATGAAAATCAGATTAGATTATGTGTATGGTTCAGGGGTCCCCAAGATCACCTGCTCATGTTTGTTGATTCACTAAAAGGGCTCATAGGACTCAACATATAATCACACTCAGACTATGATTTATTACAGGGGAAATGGCGAGATCAGCAAAGGGAAAAGGGCCATGGGGTAAAGTCTGGAGGAAATCAGTTGTGACCTCCACAGAGTCCACCCCCCATGGTGTCACACAAGGCATGTGTAATTCCTCTAGCCCGGAGTTCTAGCTACATGTGAGAAGGGCTATTTACCAGAGAAATTCCTTAGAGACTCAGTACCCAGTACTTGTTCTGTCTTGCTTTTAATTAATTTATTTTTTTATTTAAATTCAATTAGCCAAATTAGAGCATATCATTAGTTTTTGATATAATGTTCAATGATTCATCATTTGAGTACAACACCCAGTGCTCGTCATATCATGTGCCCTCTTTAATGCCCATCATCTAATTATCCCATCCCCCTACCCATATCCCTTTCCTCAATCCTTGGTTTGTTTCCCCATGTCAAGAGTCTCCTATCATTTGTATCTCTTTCTGATTTCTTCCCATTCAGTTTTCCCTCCCTTCCCCTATGGTCCTCTATTCCTTATATTCCACATATGAGTGAAACCATATGATAATTGTGTTTCTCTGCTTGCCTTATTTCATTTAGCATAATACTCTCCAGTCCTATCCATGTTGGTGTAAATGGTAGATATTTATCCTTTCTGAGGATATTCAGCTTGGCTGAGTAATATTCCCTTGTATATATGAACCATGTCTTCTTTATTCATTCATGCATTAAAGGACATCTTGGTTCCTTCCACAGTTTGGCTATTGTGGACATGGCTGCTATGAACATTGGGGTGCAGGTGCCCTTTCTGTTCACTACATCTCTACCTTTGAGGTCAATACCCAGTAGTGCAATTGCTGGGACATAGGGTACCCATGTTTTTTATTAGGGACTGGTAAAGTGGGCATCCTCTGCCAAGTATCTGCCTTCTGGACATCCCAAGGAAAGTACATATTTAGAGTAAACCATATTGTTGGCATAAAAAGTCTAGGCATAGTGAACCACTCATCAGTTAAGTGCTGACTGGAAACACTCTCAAAGCCAAGTTTCCAGATGCTTGCAAGGACCAGTCTTGCATACAAGACTTTCTAAAGATGACAATTTCAGGTCTATGTTAACACTTTCCTGTATAGTATACAAAATGCCACTTACCACCCAGCTTGGCTCATGATGAATGCGGCCTGTTATAGTAATTACTAAATACTACCCACTAACTTTCTGCCTGACACTTCTGCTACATTTGAAAGTGAAGATGAAGAGAGGAAATTTACTTTCCTCTATCCCAGCCACCTTCCCCACCCATATTCCTAATTCCACCAATAGTGGACCTGCCTGAAAGGTGTAAAGACCAGTGTATCTTAGTGGCAAAAAATACAACAGCTAGGAACCAATTTATACTGTGGGTTATGTGCACGAAGGAGGAAATGTTCCTTGAAACTTTTATCATGCTCATAATTCCCTCCACATCAATCATGGCTACATTTACCAGACAGTTATTATAGTAGAAACTGCTCTTGGCCTCACCTTGGGCCATTAGCTAACAAAAGTAGTTGTTAGCCGCCCATAATAACCAATCTCGCACAGAGTATTAGATTTTTATCAAAAATAGCACTATTTGACAGGATTTTAGGCATTCGCTGTGGTTCCTCCTGAATCCCTTCAGCTCTGTTCTCCCTGGTCTATGGTATGTCCGTCCCTAGGTTGAAGCCTGGAGCTTCTGGCTCTGGTTCTTTGCCCTATAAAGCTGTTATATGTTGTTGTTCCTTGAGATTCTAGTTAGCCAAACATGCTTGTCTTAAAGCCGGAATAAATGTGATTATGTTTGATGTTGTGCCAATCCATGGAAGCCATATCCCTTTGTTTGGCATGAGTTTAGGGAGAAGGAGAGCGCCTTTTATCTTTTTGGGCATAGGTCCCTGACAATGTGTGGCTGGGCCAAAGCCCCTGAGTGACAGAAAGCTGAGAAGAATTTCCAGGGCCACAAGCCATTAGCAGTATCATCACTTAACTGTGGAAAGGCCCGGGGTTCTGAAGAGCTGGCAGGGGAATGAGCTTCACGCATGTTGAGGGAGAGAAGTAACAGGAGCATTGACTTTAAAAGTAAAGGGCCCTTTTCCCAGCAGGGGAGGAATGAGTTCTGCATCTGGGCACTGAGAAAAACTCTGAGGTGTTATCATAAGACACAGAGTTCTCGCCTCCCTGCCAGGACACGTCTAGCCAGCGACCCCTTCCTACGGTCTCATTCTCTTCCCCACAGATTAGTAAAACACAAGCAACAAAGAAAGATAAATCACATAAAGTCCTACAAATGAGTAAATAAAGTCACAAAAGGAACCAGTGTTTGCTCATACCTTGTGTTTTTCTTTATTATTTTCACCAACAATCAAATCATACAAAGATAATTGAACAAACTTTCTTATTGAAAGTAATTAACCCTTAAGCCAAATGTGTTCCTGAAGCAACAAAGTTGAAATGATTTGCTGGAAGAAATTATTTGCTGGGAGAAACCTTCAGGGTCATCTGTCTGTGGTCAGGTCAGAGAGACATAGGCAGAGATTATTCTCAGGTGGTAAATATACAGATTCTCGAACACTTGTTGTTTGTACAGTGTGGACAAAGGCAAGCCGACCAGGCTGCCCACTTCACTTAAACATCAGTCTTTGTCCCAACATCATCTCCCCCAACATAAATTTACCTACAACACAGTGAGACTCAGACGAACTCCCACTGTCTTAGAGGGATTTCTACCCAATGATACACGGAGACAGTGATGGTGGTAATAGTGATGGTAGAAATAGCGACAGCCCAAAACCAATGCTGTAGTAGTTTTAACATCCACACATCCTAGTCATATGTTCTTATTCCTATAAGGAAGGCAGGGGATGCAGTAATGGACTGTGCAGTGTCAAGGCTCTGGAAGATAGAGGAAAAGATCATACAGCTAAATTTAAACCAGACCAGAAATGAGAAGAAGCCATCTGTTGTCTTCCTTTAAACTGAGCTGTCCCCAGAGTGACCCATGATGAAGATAGTGAAGGCTGAGTGGTCAGGAAAATGTCCCACCTGTGAGAAGAACTCAGAACCACCAGGCTAAGGAGACGTGCGGACTGTAGTCTTGACCTTTAGCCACGTTCGCACATCAGCGCTATCATAATGGAAACTGGGAAACTGTGCAATAGCAGACTGTGAAGAGCTAATTGGAATATTTCAATTGAATTTGGTTAAGTAGGAGGGATATAAGAAAAGGAAAGAAGGAAGAAGGAAGGAAAAGAGAGAAAAAGGAAAGGAGGGGAGAAAGGAGTAGGGGGGAGAAAACCCCCCAGGGTTGAAAAATAACACCCCCATCGCAGATGCGACACTGACACGTTACTATTTCCCATCAGCATTTTCTTTCCTCTTCTCATTTTATTTTGCAAATGAATTAAATTACAGTCCTCATTTATTATGGGTCATGTATGTTCATGTATGTTCTCTCGCTGCTTATATCAGTTTTCTGAGGGAAAAGAAGAGAAATTTGGTCACCTTTTTTGCAAGCAGCTTTTTTGTTCTTTGGGAACATGGCCTTTGTTTCTCCTTTGATTTAGGGAGATACACATTTTCCTTTTTGTAAAGCAGCCTGGCCAGCTTCTGAATGACACCCACTGAGTATTGCAGATGACAGGCACGATGGCGGATTGTTGAAGAGGATGGAACCAATTAACAATCAAGGATAATGGAAGAGCCCTCCACATGATGCACTGACCCCACGTCACAATACAGGCTAATTGTCAGAAATGAAAGAGACTGCTGTTTATCTTCCTATTTATTGGCTAAGTGTCTAGTCAACTAGCTTTGTCCTTGGATTGGAGGTTCATAAGCATTCGTGGTTGGGCACATCAGTTGTAAATGAATTTCAGATATCACTCAAAAAGTCCGAAGCCTGATTTGAGTTCCCTATTATACAAGGTGATTTGTTTCAAGCACACATGCACACACACACACACACACACACACACGCTCATTTCAGTCGTGATCCTTGTTTTATTATAGTTTCTGATAATTGGAGTTAAGATTAAGAATCTGGGAGTATAATGAACTTTGTTTATTCCAGGAACAGAAACACTGACATTGTTTCCCGTGTTCCCCCAGGTCCCGTGGAGCATGTTCATCTCCGAGTGCCATTTGTTGCCATAAGAAACAAGGAAGTGAACATCAGTGCAGTTGTGTGGCCCAGTCAGCTGGGGACCCTGACCTATTTCTGGTGGTTCGGCAATAGCACAAAGGTTTGGTCCTTTATGATCCATGTCTGTGTAGATCTGTACTGAATTCTCCTGGACTCCAGCTGCCATGTTGATGCTGGGGGCTCAGGTGATGGGAGTAATAGGGAGTACTTAGCGAAGCTACAAATCCACATAATTGAATACCACATTTGTCTCTATACCAGGTTCATTATTATAATAGGGAAGGTTCAAACAAACCTAAGGAAGAAAGAATACCTTGAGAAACTCTACAGACTTGCTCCCATAATAAATATTTTTAAAACTATATTTGCCCTATTTTTTTTAATCCTGGGCTTTCTACCCACAAGATATATAATGTTAAGGGAATCACTTAGCATCTCTGAGACCCAGTGACTCCATCTGGAAATGTGAATTCTCTCTCTAAAGGCAGGACTATAAAAATCAAATGAAGTAAAACATGTAAAAACCCTTCTCCAAGACCTACTGCGTGATCTTTGAAGGCCAAGGTTCGTTTTAGGAATGGCAGGGGATGCTGACAAGTCTCTAAGAAGGGAACTCAAAGGTCCAGACTCTGAACTTGGCACATTGTCCCTACTCCCAGCTACTGGTGATAGTGACACTTGTGTCAACAATGACCATGCTTATATAAAAGGAGTTGGAAGCAGTTAGGCTAAGGGTCCCTAAATGTAATGGCTTAATGTTTTTCTCTATTCCTGATTTTGTCTTTACATTTTCCTTGGCCATTCTTGATGTGGTTGGCATTGCTCATCTCAGAGAGACCTTTCATTTTTTTTAAAGATTTTATTTATTTATTTATTTAGTTGAGTGCACACGTGGGAGGAAGAACATAGGAAGAGGGACAAGCAGACTTGGTGCTGAATGTGGAACCTGACATAGGGCTTGATCTCAAGACCTTGAGATCATGACATGAGCTGAAATCTAAGAGTCAGATGATTAACTGACTGAGCCATAGGCACCCCAAGATCTTTCCTTTTTATAATTTAAGAAAGATATCATGTCAGACTTGGAATTGCTGGACATCTCAAGAAGGGAAATAAATACTCAGTTCTGGTATAGTAATTCCTTTGATAAAGGAATGAGCAATGATGGCTTTGTTTGTTTCAAGAGGACCGCAAAGAACTTCAGGCCCTGCATGATAGGAGTGGGAGAAGATTCACCCCTGCTTTTTCTTAGGGAGGCAACATGATATGGTGGTGGAAACATGGACCTTGGAGTCACAGAGACACTGCTGGCTGTGTGAGCTTGAGGAAGTCATTTGACCTAAAATTTAATTCGCTCAACACAAACTAGAGTGAATGATGCCTATATCATCTTGACTGTTGTGAAAGCTAAGTGAAATACTATGTATTTCCCTGACACACACTAGGTACTCACTAAATGGATGCTTTTAATTTCAATATAAAACCTGGGAGTTAAGATGCGTTGAAAAAAGAACTACACTTATGGACACAAGGGACCCTTTTCTGTTTGCATTGTTCATGCTGTATACTTTCAAGTCAGTTTCTTAGTATAGGTTACAGTCCTTTTGCATTTCTGGACTTACTATTCACCAGGTTGAGAGATACAGAGGTTGATTATTAAGATCCCCATTTGGTATCTTAGAGAAGTAAAGCTCCCTGTGTGAGATGAGCATCCCAAGTTCAAACATCTGGTTAATTGTAGAGCCAGGCCTCCTAACTCCCTACTATAATGCTCTACTCCCAGTCCCAGGATGCTTTAGCTGCATCACTCTGTCTTCTAGAAGTTACAGACCCTAAAACCCTAATTCGATCACCAACAGGCATACATGGTGAACGAAAATGAGAAAATCATTTGGGAAGAGAAAATTAGAACTAGAGAATTTTAAGTTCATTTCTCTGCTGAGAACCTTTGGCTGTCCAGCCAGGGAATTCTTTTCTGTTAGTGTTCATTTACCTGGTGATCTTTACTGAGGCTGCTGTGCACAAGGTGGATAGTTCTTGGCCATTGTCAACACAGTGATTTATTCAGAAACCCCAAGGAGCCAGAGACATAGCATTTCTCTGCAGTGCCATTTTTCCCCTTTCAGTTTTTTTTTCCTTTGAGTATTCTAAGATCTGAATTTTAAGTTGCTTACTAGATTAGTATCTTTGATAAATAAACACAGACATGGATAAAGTGACTGCAGAGTCAAGTTTCTATTTCTCTAATGATTATCCATATTCACTTGAACAAATCACCTGATCTAAATCTTAGTGTTTTTTCTTTGTGTAGAGCAAGGATACTAATGTCGAATCCATGAACATCACTGAGTTATTATTTGAAATATCTATCTAGCTAATATATATTATGCCATATTAAAAGAGGAAATTTTAAATTACAGAATGGCATTCTAGTTTGTTTTTTGTTTTGGTTTGGTTTGGTGATGACCTGATGTGTTCCTTCAGTTAGGAATGTCCATCCATAAGTTTGAGCATGAAGTGTTGCAGAAATACCCAGCACAGATTAGTTTTGAAATAGGATAAATCTGGGTTGCAGTCCAAACTCAGATTCCTTTTTGCATGTGCCTTTAATCAAATCATGTAATTTCTCTGAACCTCAGTTTTGGTCATTATAATGTCAGAATAATAATAGCAGTGACTATTAGTAAGTAGCAGTAAACTGATAATAGTTAGGAATAGTAAGTATTAGTCACTTAGACGTGCTTAGAATCTAAGCACTTGAAAATATGAGTCACTGTTGGGCTCATCATTTGCACCAATGGCATCTACATCTCGATGGTATATCTGACTTGGTTCCATAGATTTCTCTCCCACCTCTAAGGATGGTGGGAATGGTCCATTTGATTCCATTTAAAGAGGTATATTTTCAGTGCTCTTTGCCAGCACCATACCAGATACACATCAAGGTGACTTCATTGCCCTATAATTGGTCCAATGTGCACCATATTTGACTGGCAAATTAATGAGTGTCTTTGAGTGTTCTGGTGAGCTCTCTGATTTTGGAGCTATTTTAGTTCCCTTTGACTAGCAAACTGATCTGTAAAAGAAGCTAATTTTGAGCATTTATTCCTACTTCTACTTTGTAGGAGGCTCTTTGTACACATTATTTAATCATTAGGGCATTTCTGATGGAGAAATTATCCTGTTTTTCAGAGAAAACACTTAGGCTAATAACCTTGGAAAGTAATGTTTTATGAGTGTGTGTGTGTGTGTGTGTGTGTGTGTGTGTGTGTGTGTGTCTTGTGACTAAGAGAATTGGGCAGGTTCACCCAGATGACTGAATTAAATCAAGTTCTCAAAAAGAATTAATTCACCCTAGACTTTATATGTAGCCCTTCACTTGGTGCTCTCCAAAATAGAGGAGCTCATACAACATTGTCCCTACCTTTAAGGAGATTATGTCCAAATGAGAAGGCATGATGGACACAAATGCAATGATGGTGAGCAAATGTGATGTATAAATGAATGGAAGAGAGCAAGCATTCCTAAAATTCAATTATAGTCTCACATACCTACAAACTCATCAGGGGAGATGTGAAATTGCATCAGTAGCTCTGTGGATCTTTTTCAAGATCCCGTATTTTGTGCTAGCTATTGTAAGAAGAACAAATCAGGGTAAATTCCATTTGTTTCCTTTAAGAAATGGTGTAAAAAAAAAAAAAGAAATGGTGTATTTGAGAATCTGAAGTTATATGGTGGTAGGAATGTAGTGTTACTGGCCCAGTCAAGCAGCCTAGATGATGACGGATGCACACCTTGCTCGTCATGGAGTGAAGTCGGTCTTAACCTGGCATTGAAAAGACAGTTGAATTGAGGCAGAGGAGGAGAAAGAGATTTGTATGGAAAGGTAAGACATGGTTGTGTTCTGTATGGATAGATTCAGACAAAACAGGATTCATTTGGGCAGAAATTTAGAGAAAAAACTGGAAGGTAGGGGGGACACATAACAGGTGGCTTTGAATAGCATAAATGATGATTTTTGTTTGAAGTTCATATTTATGGTGGGATGACAGATGATAGAACAATATTCATTGACAGTGATACTTTAGGCTTTCAATGAGCTTTTGGATATGTCTGAGTGTGTGTGTGTGTGTGTGTGTGTGTGTGTGTGTGTGTGTGTGTGTGAAGGTTTGAGGGGATTTTTTTTTCCCCAATGAATTTTCACATTAATCCCATAGCCATAACACTTCCATGGACACCCTTTTGCTTTACTTCATTCTGGTCTTTGTATATATTTCAGGTTGTTTTAATAGGTCTAATCATAGTATATCTGCCATTATGTATCCTTCCACTGTTTATCTTTACCTGTTTTCCACTCCATATGGTAAATGCTTTTTTATGTGTAACTGTATAATCTGCTGAAGGCTTTAAGTAAGGCAAACGTAGGGATTGCATATTCTGTCCAATTTGGGAATGGCACCTTTTATCAAGGTATACATTTAAATTGTGGAGGTTTTATAATGTTCAATATTAACTTGACTTATAGCATCTGGGAAACTGGTGTAGTTTGCATCCAGAGATTTCCCTGAAGCTCCTTGTTCCATTAGTCAAGTGGAAATCTCATAACTAAACAGTCACTCCGAGCTTTGTCGATATCTCTCTGGGCTCAGTGGATAATATGTGACCTGTCGCACATAAGGGAGTCTGTGGGCAGGGATATAACCCACAACCTAGGCAGGGAATGAGGTATATTATCCCAAGGATTCTTACTGTGGGCTGGCCCTGCTACTTGGACAAAGCACAGAGACAGAGAAGTCAATCAGCTGCCTGTTGGATTTGTAGAGCTCTGAAAGGCCAATTTGCTTGGATTAACAGAGGTCTGGCTTAATAAATGTGTCTGCTTGCCTAATAGATTTAGTAAATGAACCTTACAATACTTGATTTAATTTAGCATTACACCCTAGATACTGGTGGCCAACAAAGAATTCAGGAATCCTGTTGAGTGTTCCAGCTTTGCAAGGAAGGTGAAATCAGCATGATGCCATATCAGTTGATGAAAAACAAAGGCAATTTGGAAAACAAAATTAGCTCCTCTCTCTTCCCTAGCATGGAAGCCTATGGTCTGCCACCTTGGGACTAAGTGTTCCCATTCAGCACTATTTGCTGTGACTCAGAGCCCTAATAGACTGATCGCATGGCACACTCCCTCCCACCATAGATGGCATCCCCTTTGTCTTGCCACCCTACACGCTTGTTTGGCTCCTGGATCTCCTAGGGAAGCAGCCAGAGGGAAAGAAGAGCAAATCTGCTCTTCTCAATTTCACTCCTCTCAAAAGAGATGCCTTTAGAGTTGCCTGGGTGGCTCATTTGGTTAAGTGCCTGACTCTTAATTTCAGCTCAGGTCAGGATCTCAGAGTTGTGAGATTGAGCACCACATTGGGCTCCATGCTCTCAGTGGGGTGTCTGCTTGCAATTCTCTCTCTTCCTCTCCCTCTGCCCCTCCTCATCCTGCTCTCTCCCTTTCTCTAAAATAAATAAATAAATCTTGAAAAAAAAAGTGATGCCTTTGCCTGGAAGAGTACCAACTACCCAAGGCTAAGGCTACAAAAGTGTGTAAAGAAGGGTGGGGACCACATGGACCACTGAGAACTGAAGAAGAAGTCACGGAAGTAGTGAAGGTTTCATGAAGCGTATTAAGGGAGAAAAATACCTGGTGGTGAGAGGTGTGAAGGCAACAGCAGGGATGGCAGGGAACCAAAATGGAGGTCAATGGAATATGGCTATGGTCAGAATCATTCATGGAATCAGGAAAAATAAAATCACATTGAGTATTTCTTTCATGTTTTCTGTCCTAACATTTTATTATGGTAAACTTCAAACATACGCTAAAGTTGAAATATTTTTGCAGTGAACATCTATATAACCACCATGTGTAGTCTGCCATTAACCTTTATTAGTTTTGTTTTATCACATGTCTGGTTATCTGTTCTTCTGTCCATCTATCAGTTAATATTAATTTTTTCACTCATTTCTAATTTTAGACATCAATATACTTTGCCCTAAATGCTTCAGCTTGCAAGTCATTAACTAGAGTTCAGTATTTCCTTACACTTTTCACCCATGTTGGTATCAGTGATGAAATGCATAAATCCAAAGTGTGCACTTTTTGAGTTTTGACAAAGGCATTCACATGTAACCACATGTAACCCAAATATATACACCAAAATATATATTACCATCACTCCAGAAAGTTCTCTCATTCCCTTTCTCAGTCAATACTCACCCCCAAACCCCAAAATCAACCACTCTTTCTTTTTCTATCTTAGATTAGATTTTCCTGTTCTAGAACTTCATATATATAATTATACCATATGAATTCTTTTATGTAAGACTTCTTTCACTTCCTATAGTTTTGAGATTTATCCATACTGTTGTATGTATCTTTTTTTTTTTTTTTACTTTTGTGTTCATTGTATGGATATATTATGGCTTGTTTATTCATTTTCCTGTTAATGAATTCCTGGGCTGTTTCCAGTTTGGGGATGTTACGAATAAGCTTCCATGAACATTTTTGTGGACATACGTTTCCTTTTCTCTTGACTAAATTCTCAAGACCGTAATTGCTAAGTCGTAAAATATAAAATGGTACCTTTTTGGGAAAAATTATTGCAATTTTTTGTAAAACTGAACTTTTTCCTAAGTTTACATCCCACCAAAAAAAAAGTATGAGAGTTCCAGTTGCTCTGCATCCTCAGTCATATTTTATATTATCATTTTTAAAGAAAATTTAGCTATTCTGTTGGATATATAGTGGTATTTCATTTTCATTCTAAAGAATATGACTAGGTAATGAAACAACTGAAGGTCTCCTAAGACAAAGATTGAATGGGTTGACCAGTAGGGACTAGAAAGTTTGCCATGAGACATTCATCAATCCTCTATATTCTGAATGCTGAATAAGTCCTCAAAGCTCTTCCAACCCAGACCCTTCATTTAACAGTAAAGAACTGAGGCTCAAAATGGGGACTAACTTTGCCAAAGGTAATTTATTACAATATCCACTAAATAAAGCCAGAATTTCAAGTCTTTGTTCTTATTACACTAGAAATGGCAATTCTGTGGCACACGTTATTCCATTGCCATGCCAACATTGGTATGCTGAACCCAACTTGACTTCAGCTTCCTTCTCAACACAGGACACTAAACGGCCACTATCAGCCCATGGGAGTTGATGTACATCATAGAACCTATTTGGAACTCATTCATTATTTAATTTAGAAGGCCACACCCTTGTGAGTACTGTCGCTGAGCCTTAAGAATACTTGAACTCTGGCGTCTGCCACAGTTAAATGAAAGAGTGTTTCCTGGGTGCCTGGGTGGCTCAGTGGGTTAAAGCTTCTGCCTTCGGCTCAGGTCATGATCTCAGGGTCCTGGGATCGAGGCCCACATCCGGCTCTCTGCTCAGCAGGGAGCCTGCTTCCTCCTGCCTCTCAGCCTACTTGTGATCTCTCTCTTTCTGTCAAATAAATAAATTTTAAAAAATCTAAAAAAAAAGTGTTTCCCTTTCTTTTTTTTTTTTCAAAATTTTATTTAAATTCCCGTTAGTTAACATGTAGTGTAGTATTGATTTTAGGAGTAGAATTTACTGATTCATCCCTTACATATAACACCCAGTGCTCAACCCAAGTGCCTTCCTTTCTATACTCACTTCTTTCTTTCATATGGAAAACAGAGAAGAAGGTATGTCACATGTTTATGGCAATGTCTCGCCTCTTGCCCAACTCCAGCTGTCAGCCTGGACATAAAATAAGGGAACTACAGAATTTTATTTTATTTTTTAAAGTTTTTATTTAAATTCCAGTTAGTTAACAAACTGTAATATTAGTGTCAGGTACACAATACAGTGATTCAGCACTTCCATACCTCACCCAGTGCTCATCACAGCAAGTGCCCTCCTTCATCCCTATCACCTATTTCATCCGTCCCGCCCCCCCACCATCCACCTCCCCTCTGGTAACCATCAGTTGGTTCTCTGTAGTTAAGAGTCTGTCTTGGTTTACCCCTCTCTCTCTCTCTTTTCTCCCCTTTGTTCATTTGCTTTGTTTCTTAAATTCCGCATATGAATGAAATCATATGTATTTGTCTTCCTCTGACTGACTTATTTCACTTGGCATAATACTTGTGCAGCAGTAGCCTGTCTGACTCCAGAATTTTAAAGCAGAAGAAATCAAATTATGTTTCAGAGGCCCAGCTGGAAATTCTGAGCTAAAAAGCAATTCTAGTCTTGTAGCAGGGACGCTGTCTGAGAGCCACATCTGTGAGGCTCTGCAGGGCTCTGACACACACATCTAGACCATGTTCAGTCAGCAGAGCCCAAGTGTGCTGTGTAAGTGCTGACCCACACCCACCCCCTTCAAGAGCTGCTCTCTTCCTTCCCAACCGGCTACCTTCTTGGTCTCCATCCCATGGCTATCCTGACAGACAAAGAGGAGAGGGAGTCTGCTCATCTGTGCTTGTGACATCTCTTTGAGAGCTGCCTCAGAGCAGCTCCCTACTGTTGGGTCGTACCTTGCAAAATAGCGGAAACTTGGAAGGATGCAGGGCTTAAGATGACCACTGAATAATGACTCTTCAAGCTCAGGGTCTGCATTCTTCTTTCCCAGAAGCACCTGCTTTTATCAAGGTCCTAATTCTCAGGAAAGTAATAGATTCTGTTTCTCTCTGTCCTTGGGAAACCCAAGGAAAATAAAGCAGAAAAAGAAAAAAGAATTCAAATGGTCACAGATATGTATGTTTATTATTTTCCAACCTATTTAAAATGTTAAAATGCTTTGCAATGGAAAATACAGATATAATAAGGCAAAATGCCAGTGATTGGACCATGAATCCAACTAACATACATATTCTACTACATGAAAGTAATATGCCAAGAATGGGTGATACAGAAGTAAATAAAATGTGACTACCTCTCTGAAAGGTCTTATACTCAAATGGAATACAGGAAGAAACACAAGTGACACAGAATATTGGAGGAGAAGAGAAATAAATGATCTATTCCCAGAGCCAGCTGGAATAAGTTACAAATGTTGCTTCTACTTTGCCCCCCAGGAGAAGGAAGACAGTGACATGCAAATTCCAGAGTGTCCAGTCTTATCTTCATTTTTCGGGATTACATTTTACAGTGTATTTCAAGGATGTTAATACTCTTCCTGGATACTGGGTATAATCATAGTTTTTGGAAGCTATGAAAAGTCATTTTCTTTTTTCTTGTCTCAAGTTAAGATCCCTTGGGGACACACTAATACCATGCAGATTTGTGACAGTCTGAAATTTGTAAGAAAGGAAGAAAATTTGATGTCCCATAGAGGACTAAATGGGCATTTCTCCTTCTGTCTTTTAGCCCCTCATCACCTTGGACAGCAGCATTTCCTTCACATTCCTGGCCGAAGGCACCAACACCATCACTGTCCAGGTGGCTGCTGGGAATGCCCTTATCCAGGACACAAAAGACATTGCTGTGCATGGTAAGAAAATTGTTCTGTGATGCCCCCTCCTGCTCAACCAATCCCATCTGCCTACCCTCATGGCAACCCCTGACTGCTTTGGAAATTCCCCAGACCAGGGGAAAATTATGTAGGTCAACAAGAGGTTTTCGAACATATTTTCTACCCTCTTTCTGAATAGACACTGAGGCTGCAAGAGAAACTGGCACAGATGGGCATAGACAAGCATCTGTTATTCCCTAAGATGTATCTGCATCACATCCTGATGGGGTTCTCGTTAGACAAACACATATCAGAAGTTGAAAGATGCTAAGCTAGAAAGACTATCTTAGAAGAATCTAGATCTGATGTTCTGCTGAGGTATCTACAACATGTATGCAGCACCGACCCCTTGTGACCATAGGGACCAGTGATTTCAAAAGAGGAGTCATGGTTCCCTGACCTTGCAGAACTCATAGATGAGTTACTGAGATGAAGTCCATATAACTGACTGTTGAAAAATTCTAACATCCTTGGCTGCAGAGGCTCAGGAATAAGGCTAAGGATAGGAAGGCAGAACTAGAAAGAGGAGTGGATAATAAGGCCACCATCCTGTTCTCAACCGTGGAAAACAATTCCTAGTTATTAAATTTATTTTAAATTAAGGTGTGCTTCCAACACCATCCCACACAACCTCCCTCAGGCCCCTAAAGATTGCCACTATACCTGGGGCTTTCTAAAAAGTTGTACTAGGTATGTGATCCTCTGACTCAGAACATACTTCTTCAGCCTCAGTTCAGGTGAGCACCTTTTCCTACTTCTCTGTGAATTTGATACTCTGGCTCTCTCAGCAGGCACCTAGAGGACTATTTTAAGCAAGCACTTTTACTGAAGTGTAAATTTAACACAGAAGAGTACACACATAACAAGTGTTTAGTTTCATGACTTACCACAAAGTAAACAGACCTGTGTACCCAACAACTGTGTCAAGAGACTGAGCATTACCCACACCCTGCACACATGATTTTGATCTAGCACTCTGAGATGGTTTCTAGGAAGAAGGTCAGAGGAACTAAGGGGAAGACACATGGCAAGGCCCTATTCCAACCAACCCCAGCTTGTTAATGCTTTATCACTGGCTCTGCAACCACCAACAATAGCAAATACCTCCTTCTTCTGGTATTTCATACTTATCTTTCATTTTAAATAATATTCTTTTACCAGGACAAGGGCTTCAGATGCTAGGAACTCCTACATGGTAGGAGCATAAATCCCCTTCTCATCACCAAGTCCCACCTTCTTTCAGGAGCCAAGAAACACACTGTAGGAACACATGGGAAGGAACTGTAGCTGAGGCCCCATGGAAGAATGGACCCTTTCCCTAAAACACAGTGATTATGACAATCTGCTAGTCTGCCACCCCTCTCTCAGCCTCACTCACACACCCTCTGTCCTTGCAGAATATTTCCAGTCCCAACTCTTGTCATTCTCTCCAAACCTGGATTACCACAACCCTGACATTCCTGAGTGGAGGCAAGATATTGGCAATGTCATCAAGAGAGCTCTGGTTAAAGTAAGTCGGCTTTATCTTTGCTAACATGTTAGTGTGTAAAGAAAAGAACCAAATGGTCTGGTCCAGTATAAGTTTTCATGGGTTAAAACCACTGTTCTACAGTTACATAAGGATTGTCTCTCTGTTAAAAGAGAAGTAAGAATAAGGAGGGTGAGGGAAGGGTGAAGGGAAGGGGTGGGGAGAGAGACAGAGAGACAGACAGGAACCAGTGTTTGAGGATGGGGATTGGCCCTGTCTTTACACTGAATTTTCCTAAGACAAGAGGTGTACCTCTTTAATGAATTAATGGAGGGAGCACTCATGGAGTCTATTCAACTCTTATTCACTAGGCTTGTTCTTTGCCCACCAAGGGGATTTCTTAACCAGGTATTCAGACTCACAAGACCACGAATGGCTATATGTGACAATTCAAAGGCTACAGGCCAGAAAACGGAACATGCCAACAGGGTCAGAGAGTTCTAGAGTTAACTCAAGGTAGATTGGCCTTAGAGAACTTTGAAAGGGTTTTGTTAACCCTTTGCTCAGAACGAGGCACTAGAACATAATGACAAATGCAACATGGGTTTTCAAATGTAGAGATAAGTCTAACATGTGACTAGCTCTATGCCAGAGGCATGGCCAACATTTCAAGAGCATGGAGAAAACTATGATTCACTCTATCCAGGGAAATGCAGGCTTAACAGGTTAGTCGTGATTTGTTAAATACTTGTGAGCTATTAGGATGGTCTTTGCAGGAAACACTTGAGCTCGCTTTTTAAATTTAATTAATTAATTAATTAAATTATGTAATGTTAGTCACCATACAGTACATCATTAGTTTTTGATATATTGTTCCATGATTCATTGTGAGTAATACCCAGTGCTCCTTACAGTATATACTCTCCTTAATACCCATCACTGGGCTAACCCATTACCCCACTCCCCTCCCCTCTAAAACCCTGTTTGTTTCCAGGAGTCCACAGTCTCTCATGGTTCATCTCCCCCTCTGATTTCCCCCTCTTCATTTTTCCCTTCCTTCTCCTAATGTCCTCCATGCTATTCCTTATGTTCCACAAATAAGTGAAACCTATGATAATTGATGTTCTTTGCTTGACTTATTGCACTTAGCATAGTCTCCTCCAGTCCCATCCATGCTGATGCAAAAGCTGGGTATTCATCCTTTCTTATGGCTGAGTAATATTCCATTATATTTATGGACCACATCTTTATCCATTCATCTGTTGAAGGGCATCTCAGCATTTTCCACAGTTCAGCTATTGTAGACATTGCTGCTATGAACATTGGGATGCATATGCCCCTTCTTTTCACTACATCTGTATCTTTGGGGTAAAAGCCCAGTAGTGCAATTGCTGGGTCGTAGGATAGCTCTATTTTTAGTTTTTTGAGGAACTTCCACATTGTTTTTCAAAGTGGCTGTACCAAGTTGCATTCCCACCAACAGCATAAGAGGGTTCACCTTTCTCCACAGCCTCTCCAACACTTGTTGTTTCTTGCCTTGTCAATTTTTGCCCTTCTGACTGGTGTAAGGTGGTATCTCAGCGTGGTTTTGATTTGAATTTCTCTGATGGCTAACAATGATGAACATTTTTTCATGTGTCTGTTGGCCATGTGTATGTCTTCTTTGGAGAAGTGTCTGTTTATGTCTTCTGCCCATTTCTTGACTTGATTATTTGTTTTTTGGGTGTTGAGTTTGAGAAGTTCTTTATAGATCTTGGATTTTTAGCCCTTTGTCTGTAGTGTCATTTGCAAATATCTTCTATCATTCCATGGGTTGCCTCTTTGTTTTGTTGACTGTTTTCTTTGCTGGGCAAAACCTTTCTATCTTGATGAAAGTCCCAAAAGTTCATTTTCACTTTTGTTTTCTCCTGCCTTTGGAGACATTTCTTGAAAGAAGTTGCTGTGGCTGATGTCAAAGAGGTTACTGCCTATGTTCTCCCCTAGGATTTTGATGGATTCCTGTCTCACATTGAGGCCTTTTATCTATTTAGTTTATCTTTGTGTATGGTGTAAGAGAATGGTCAATTTTATTCTTCTGTATATAGCTGTCCAATTTTCCCAGCACCATTTATTGAACAAACTGTCTTTTTTCCATTGGATATTTTTTTCCTGCTTTGTCGAAGATTATTTGACCATAGAGTTGAAGATCCATATCTGGAATCTCTATTCTGTTCCATTGGTCTATGTGTCTGTTTTTTGTGCCAGTATCATGCTGTCTTGGATATCACAGCTTTGTAATATAGCTTGAAATCAGGCAACATGATATGCCCCCAGCTTTGTTTTTCTTTTTAAAGACAACATTTCCTTGGTGATTCAGGGTCTTTTCTGGTTCCATACAAATTTTAAAATTGTTTGTTCCAGCACTTTGAAAAATGCTGATGCTACTTTGATCGCGATGGCGTTGAAAGTATAGATTGCTCTAGGCAGCATAGAGATTTTAACAATGTTTATTCTTCTGATCCATGAGCATAGAATGATTTTCCATCTTTTTGTGTCTTCTTCAATTTCTTTCATGAGTGTTCTGTAGTTTCTAGAGTATAGATCCTTTACCTCTTTGGTTAGGTTTATTCCAAGGTATCTTATGGGTTTTGGCACTATTGTAAATGGAATCAATTCTCTAACTTCTCTTTCTACAGTTTCATTGTTAGTGTATAAGAAAGCAACTGATTTCTGTGCATTAATTTTGCATCCTGCCACATTACTGAATTGCTTTATGGGGGTGGTGTCTTTTGGGGTTTCCACTTAAGTACCATGTCATCTGAGAAGAGAGAGAGAGTTTGACTTTTTCTTTACCAATCTAAATACCTTTTATTTATTTTTCTCATCTGATTGCTGTTTCTAAGACTTCTACAACTATGTTGAACAATAGTGGCAAGATTGGGCATCCTTGTCATGTTCCTGGTCTTAAGGGAGGGAAAGGCTCTCAGCTTTCCCCATTGAGAATGATATTTGCTGTGGGTTTTTCATGGATGTTTTTTATGAAATTGAGGACTCCCTCTATCCCTACACTTTGAATAGTTTTAATCAGGAAAGGATGCTGTATTTTGTCAAATGCTTTTTCTGCATCAATTGAGAGAACATGTGGTTCTTCTGTCTTCTTTTATTAATGTGTTCTATCACATTAATTGACTTGCAAATGTTGAACCACCCTTGCGTTCCCAGTATAAATCCCACCTGGTTGTGGTGGATAATCCTTTTAATATACCATTGGATCCTATTAGCTAAGATCTTGTTGAGAATTTTAACATCCATATTCATCAGGGACATTGTTCTAAAATTCTCCTTTTCGATGGGGTCTTTTCCTGGTTGGAATCAAGGTGATGCTGGCCTCATAGAAGGAGTCTGGAAGTATTCCTTCTGTTTCTATTTTTTGAAACAGCTTCAGGAGAATAGGTATTATTTCTTCTTTGAATGTTTGGTAGAATCTCCCAGGAATTCAATCAGGTCCTGGACTCTTGTTTTTTGGGAGGTTTTTGATCACTGCTTCAATCTTGTTACTCGTTACTGGTCTATTCAGGTTGTCAATTTCTTCCCATTTCAGTCTTGGAAGTTTATAGGTTTCCAGGAATGCATCCATTTCTTCTAGGTTGCTGAACTTATTGGCATATAGCTGTTGATAATAATTTCTGGTTATTGTTTCTATTCCCTTGTGTTAGTCATGATCACTCCCCTTTCATTCATAATTTTACTAATTTGGGTTCTTTCTCTTTTCTTTTGGATAAGTCTGGCAATGGTTTATTGATCTTCTTAATTCTTTCAAAGAACCAGCTTCTACTTTTGTTTGATGTGTTCTACTATATTTCCGGTTCCTATATCATTGATCTCTGCTCAAATATTAACTATTTCCCTTCTTGTGTGTGGGTTAGGCTTAATTTGTTGTTGATTCTCCAGCTCTTTAAGGTGTAAAGACAGTTTGTGTACTTGGGATTTTACTATCTTTTTGAGTGAGGCTTGGATGGCTATGTATTTCCCCCGTAGGACAGGCTTTGCTGTATCCCATAGGTTTTGGACTGATTTGTTTTCATTCTCATTGGTTTCCATGAATTGTTTAAGTTCTTCTTTGATTTCCTGGTTAACCCAAACATTCTTGAGCAGGATGGTCTTTAACTTCCAAATGTTTGGATTTCTTCCAAACTTTTTCTTGTGACTGAGTTCCAGTTTCAAAGCATTGTGATCTGACAATATGCAGGGAATAATCTTAGTCTTTTGGTGTTGGTTGAGACCTGATTTGTGACCCAGTATGTGGTCCATTCTGAAGAAAGTTACTTGTGTGCTTGAGAAGAATGAGTATTCTGTAGTTTTAGGGTGGAATGTTCTGTACATATCTGTGAGGTCCATCTGTTCCAGTGTGTTGTTCAAAGCTCTTGTTTCTTTGTTGATTTTCTGCTTAGATGATCTGTCTATTGCTGAGTGTAGATTGTTGAGGTCTCCTACTATTAACGTATTATTATCAATATGTCCCTTTATTTTAGTTACCAGTGGGCTTATGTAGTTGGCTGCTCCCATGTTTGGGGCATAGATATTTATAATTGTTAGATCTTCTTGTTGAAGAGACCCTTTAGGAATGATATAGTATCCTTCTGTATCCCTGACTACAGTCTTTAGCTTAAAATCTAATTTGTCTGATATGAGAATTGCTACCCCAGGTATCTTTTGAGGTCCGTTGGCATGAAAGATGATTCTCCATCCCTCCACTTTCAGTCTGGATGTATCTTTAGGTTCAAAATGAATCTCTTGTAGACAACATATGGATGGGTCCTGTCTTTTTATCCAGTCTGCAACCCTGTGCCATTTTATGGGAGCATTTAGGCTGTTGACGTTGAGAGTGATTATTGAAAGATATAATTTTATTGTCATCATGTTGCCTGTGAAGTCCTTGTTTCTATAGATTGTCTCTGTAAATTTCTATTCTATATACTCTTGGGGTCTTTCTCCTTTTATAGAAACCCCCCTTAATATTTCTTGCAGGACCAACTTAGTGGTTCCATATTCTTTCAGTTTTTGCTGGTCTTGGAAGCTCTTTATCTCTCCATCCATTCTAAATGACAGCCTTGCCAGATAAAGTATTCTTGGCTGCATATTCTTTTCATTTAGCACCCTGAATACGTCTTCACAGCCCCTTCTGGTTTGCCAGGCCTCTGTGGACAGGTCTGACATTATTCTGATGTTCCTCCCTCTGTACGTAAGGAATCTCTTTCCCCTAACTGCCCTTAAGATGTTTTCCTTGGTTTTAGGATTCGGGAGTTTTACTATTACATGCCTGGTCATTGGTTTATTCTTCTTGATCTTGAGAGGAGTTCTCTGTGTCCCTAGGACACGAATGCTTGGTTCATTCCCCAGATTGGGGAAGTTCTCATCTAGGATTTGCTCAAATATATCTTCTAGTCCTCTCTTTCCATCCCCTCAGAGATCCCAGTAGTTCTGACATTGAAACGTTTCATGGTGTCATTTATTTCTCTAAATCTGTTTTCATGGATTATAATATGTTTGTTCCAGGCCTTCTCCTGATCCTTCTTTTCTATTAGTTTGTCTTCTAGATCACTAATTCATTCTTCTGCCTGGTTTACAGTAGCTGTTAGACTATCTAGATTAGATCGGATCTCATTGATAGCATTTTTAAGTTCTGCCAGATCAGCTTTCACTTCTGCCCTTAGAGAATCTATATTGCCAGGTTTTCTCCAGCCTGGCTATTGTCTGCATAATTGTTACCCTGAAGTCTGTTTCTGACATCTTGCTTATATCCATATCCATTAGTTCTGTGGCAGTTCACAGTCTCTGAATTTTTCCTTTGTTGGGTGTTTCTCCTCTTAGTCATTCTGTTGAGAGGTGGTTGAAGGGATGTACAGAGTCCAAACTATTGACCACAACCCAAGCAAGATGCTCTTGTTTTATTGGGGACCTTAGGGTTGTCGGCCTCCTGTTCTTCCAGTCTGTCTTCTGGGGGAGGGGCCTGCCATGCTGTTACTCAGGCAACCCTTTTTGGGCAGAGTTGCCCTGCCCTTTGTGGGGGGGATGGGCTTAGTGAAAACCAGTTGTGGGGGGCTTTTGTTCTTTGGTGGCTTTACCTGGTGGCTTTCCGTATCTCTTCCAAGAGTCAGAGCAGAAGGGAGCGTATCCAAACTTCTGTCTCAGAACAGAGAGATCACAGTCTGTTCTCCAGAAAACCCTCCAGGCCACACTGACTCCGGAATTTTGTCTATGCTGCTAAAAACTGCAGCATCCTGGGTTGTGCACCCCACAGCAGTGCTGTCAGCCCTCCCTTCGAGGTCCAGACATGTCTCTGCCCTTTGTGCTTCTAAAACTGCCAGCTGCCCCCAATTCACACGCATGCCCCTGCAGCTCCAGGTTTCAGTCTGGGGGGTGCCCTAAAGTCCTTTCCCTGCCACTACTGGTCTGCGACTCTGTGCCTGTTCCGCAGTGCAGGGTGCTTTTGCACTCCTGTGTTATTTCACCTTCTTGGTGCCAGCCCTTATGGCAGCTCCCTCCCCCTTCTGTTTGTCTTCCTATATCTGCCCGCAGAATCATGGCTCTCCGCTTCACATCTCAAAACCAACTGTCAGAGATTTTCTGTTTGTAGAGATCCAGATATATCTTCTTACACCTTAGGCTGATTTTATGGGTGTTCAGAGTGGTCTGATAGATATCCAGCTCAATTCAGGGGACTGGCTGAAATAGGGTCCCCCACTCCTCTGCCACCTTGCCCTCCTCCCTCTAAGCTTGGTTTTAAAGGATACATATGGTTAACAGAAAGAGGATGGTGTCTTTCAGGTAGAATGAACAGTATGTGCAAAGCCATGGGCTACTGAAAGAGTACAGCATGTTGGGGGAATGGCAGAGTTTAGTGTAGCCAGTCTACAAATTGTAAGACCACTGTAGCTAGACTTGAGCTAGGCTGTTAGGGCAGCTCATGAAGCATCAGAGAAGCTCACAGGGGTCTGGAAGACACCCAGTAGGCACTGGAAATTGGAAAAATGCTTTCTTCTTTAAGCAAAAAAATGCTGACGATAGATTTATATTCAGACACCCATTCTGGTAACAGTACAGAGGACAGGCTGCTGAGGTGGGAAGTGAATAGGGTGGGGGAGGAACTTCACAAAAGATACCAGTAAAAAGACTACTTCAGTTCTCTAGACCAGAAGTAACAAGATCTCAAAGAGGTAAGATTCGAAGGTTACTTGAGAAGTTGAACAGTAGAATTGGTGACTGATAGTATGTAGTGGGAATGAGAGGAAGAGAAGCTTTCTGATTCCAGAGCAGGGAGGAGATGGCCTCGCCCTTAGTTGGACTACGTCAGAGAAACATGCTTGAGGAGCAGAGTGGTGTGAGTGATTATTTATTTATTTATTTATTTGAGAGAGAGAGAGAGAGATAGAGCAAGTGAGTGGGAGGTGAGGTGCAGAGGGAGAGGGACAAGCACACTCCCCGCTGAGCATGGACCACTATTCCCTGGGACGAAGGGTCAGCACAGTGATGGTGCTCACAGTGATGGTGCTTCACTCCATTGGACTATTCTTTATGCTTTGCCCTTTGGAATGGCCTCCAGAACTTGCTTCCCCTATTTGGTTAGGATGAAGGATAAGACCTTTTTACCCCATAGACTTGAACACCAAGACTTCCCGCTACTTGGGATCATGCCTCCCAGCAGGAAACCAAGGCATTTGTCAAAGCCAGTTCCAAGGAACCCTCTGTGTTTGGTAGACTTTTCAGGCTTCTGAATGTTACTTGTTAATTCCCTGCAAGTTGGTGCTCTCACTGTTATCACGTCTCTGAGAATGAACTCCAATCTGTGAGCCTAGCCCCAAATAGGAAACAGAGCTGAGCCGATGGGAAACAACCCCTCCACTTCTGTTCAATCCAGCAACTCTTTATCGGTCTCTACTCTGTGCAGGCATCTTCAGAACATTGAGCTATCCACAAAGACCCCCAGGAATGTTTGAGTAAACATTCATAAGAACCTATCAGAGAAAAGATTATATCAGCCAGATACATTCATGTCACAGTCAAGATGATCAAAGTCCTTGAAATGTGGTAGACATGGTATCTGGAAGTGCTTGGCGTGAGAGGCTAACTTAGAGGAGGTCACTGGAAGTGGAGATAGTTAGGGGAGACTTCTTGGAGGAAGCAGGTTTTTCTGCCAAATCAGAAACTACCCTATTAGAATTGGCAGAAGAGGAGGAGGTGTTCTGGATAAAAGATCTTCTGGAGACACATAGGGAAGAATAACCATACATACTCTTTACAGGGGGTGTGGGATAACTCAGAATTTTATTTGCTTTAGGAATTTACCTCCAGACAGAAGCTTCCTTTAAGGTTTTATCAAAGAGCAATATAATCCTTTTACTAAAAACTCAGGAATAGGAAAAAAAATTCACTTACAATCTCAGCATCTTAACACAACTTTTAGTATTTTATTTTTGTTTTTTTACTCTTACACATTTTTATTTTTATAGGGTTGTAACCAAAGAAATGTAAGGAAATAGATCAGAATGCAGCTATCATAAGTGTTTTTCCATGTTGGCTGACTGTACTAATTATCATCATAATGGTAAAATAACATTCTATCGGGTGATTATACCATTATTTACTTAAGTTTTTGCATATTTGAGTTTTTCCCCATTTATTTGTTATTATAAAGAATGTTTTTCTTCCTGTATGTGGCTTTTTCTGTATTTTGGATCATTTCCTTAAGGCAAACACTCCAAGTTACAGTTACTGAATGAAGGCTCTGAATATTTTTATGGCCTTAAAGTAAGTCTTTTGAAAAGCAAAACGGCAATGTGCATTGATTTTTTTGTGCCGCCAGCCACAAATGAGAGAGCTCTTAACTGAAGCCTCACCAATATCAGCGATTTTAACTTAATACAAAAATCCTGCTTTAGTAAGTGAAAATTGTGCTGCTTGTCTTATTGTTTTTTAAATTTCCATTTCCCCACATTTGCTTGTAACCTCCTATTCCTTGTTTGCAGCCAGTATGTTCATGTTTTTGCCAGAAGCTCTAGTCCTCTCCTTGCAGAAAAAAAAAAAAAGGAAAATATGGGAGGAGCTTTAGCCAGTGTTCCCAACAAACAGTATTTTGAAAATCACTATAGTATTTTTAGTTTCGGTAAAAATGTGCGTAAGAGCCAGAGGAGGTAATGAGACTAATCACAGCACCTCTAAGGGGAAATAGAAAGGAAGCCTGGATGGCCTGCATCTCCCATGTTGTGTGAGGCAGCACACACGTGAGTCTTGTGTCTGCGCGGAGTCTGCTCCTTGTGATGGGCTCGGGGAGGCTGGCTCATCCACAGCTTCACTCTGTGGTTTCTGCAGGTAACCGGTGTCCCGGAAGACCAGATCCTGGTGGCCGTGTTCCCTGGGCTCCCCACCTCAGCAGAGCTCTTCATCCTTCCCCCCAAGAACTTGACAGAGAGGAGGAAAGGCAACGAAGAGGACCTGGAACAAGTAAGTGAGAGAACACTTGGCCGGGGTGCTTGCTTGCACCTCCCAGTCAAAGGGCACACAACCTCACCTCCACCCATAAAGGGAGGGGAGCTTCCTCCCGTTGGCCCAGTGGCCTGTCCGTCTGTCCAGTGTCCGGGGCTGTGAGGAACAACAGGCTTGCCCAGAAGGTGCCTAGATGCACACAGACTGGAGCATTCTGCACACAAGGGAGGGCATTCCAGCAGTTGGCATTCCTGCCACTTCCTCAGGTCTCCTGCCCAGTGAACTGGCCCCCTGGGGGTTGAGGGGAGTGGACAGAGGAAAGAGAGGGAAGGATTTGAGTGTCCCTGGCTATTTCTGGGAAAATGGGCTTCTTGTCCTTAAAGATCCTGGTCAATCTAAGTTCTGCTTCAGGAGAGAAAATGAGCTGCTTTTAAACGTGTTTCTGTGGAGAGAGAAGGATTGCTTCATCGTGTTTTGACTAAGAAACCAGCATGTCCAAAGGGACTGTGGTTTACCGTTCTCATCAAATGGGCGTGTAGTTCCTGTGATGGGCATGCCGTCCCTGAAGTAAAGGAGCTGGTTCTCCCTCTCTCACTCTCTGCTCCTACTGAACTCTCATGGGCTGTGCTCTGCCTCACCCTTCCCTGCCTTCCTGTGACACTAAGTCAGGAGAGGTAGGAAAAAAGTGAGTTTGAGGCTTCTGAATGTCGGCACAAAGCACACATCTGTTCCCACACGAGGCAGTTGTGCAGACATCTTCCGCGTCCCTCCGCCATTCACCTGGCTGTCATCTCATCCCTGCAGTCCACAGCCATCCTAGGGCAGCAGAGACACCCACGCAGTCTGTTCCTCTGGAAAATGAAGCAGGTCTTCGCAGTGCAGGGCTGCATATCCAAGTTGGCTAGAAATAAATTCAGCTTCTCAATGCATGCATCACTTTAACAAGACCTCTTTATTCTGAAATAGCAAGTGGCATGTGTGAACTATATTTGGGAGCTACAATATCCATCCGTTTAGATAAATAGGTAATTACGGTGATGAATAGCAGCTGTGATATTAAGGCGCTTACAGCCAGATAAGAGTTAGGGACCACAGCCCAAGTCGGCCTCAGCTTTCATGTGGGAATTACAGAGTGATTAAATCGATGTTATGTGTTCCGAGACTTGCTGGGGAAAAGTAAAGAGGAAAAATTATCCCATAAAAAAAAGGCAGCTTCTGCTTTGATGTCTGCCTCCCATTGTCTCCAAAAGAGCAAAAGCAGAGGAGTGGGCTGGGGACCTACGTCCCGGCTTTAATCCTGGCAGGGGCCGCTCTACCCTGTGTGTGTTACTTCATTAGATTAAAGAACTAATGATGGGTTGATGTCCTTTCATTGGAAACCACAATAGGTTGTGCTACAGTGAGTATGAAGGCACGGATGAGAAAGCACTGAACCAGGAATTGAATGAGACATCGAGGTCTGTTATCAACTATAATTCACTGACTGACTTTGGATAGACCTCTTTCTATCTCACTCTGCTCTCTAGAATAAGCGAATAACACCAACTACTTCCTTGGCCTCACACGGCTCCGAGGGCTCCGAGAACCGGGTTGATAAAAATGTCCTAATATCCTGTCTCCCGATTGAACTCGGTCACTGTTTGCCTCTTGACCCTGGTTTCTAGCTCCACGAGGGAGGACTGTCTCATGTCATGTCTTCCTGTGCACCTCTCTCTCTCTCTCTCTCTCTCTCTCTCTTTTTTTTCCAGATTGTAGAGATGCTGTTTAACGCCCTAAACCAAAACTTGGTGCAGTTTGAGCTGAAGCCAGGGGTTCAAGTCATTGTGTATGTCACACAGCTGACATTAGGTGAGTGCCTGCTGGGATCCAGGTGGAAATGGGGATGGTGATCTGTTATCCTGGGGAGAAAGGGAGGAGATCATTAGCAGACACTTCTCCACAAATGCCTGAAAATAGCTCTGTGGGCAGGGCTCTTATGTGTAGTGATGGTTACAAGAAAGATTAATCACATCTTTCTTGGGGCTTCCTTTTGCAGTAGCAAGAGGACTTCATAGGAAGTGGCTTTGCTATTGAATCCCTGGATGACCTTGGGGGAAAATCTACAATTTCCTTGGGCTTTGACTTAATTGTTTTTTGTTTGTTGTTTGTTTTTATCTGCAGGTTGGGATTATAGCGGGTAGTCCTCAGGGTCTCTTAATTTCTCCAATTCTCCAATTCCATGAATCATGGTTGGGAGGCCACATGAGATAACTTTAAAACTCCTTTTGACTTACAACAGGTGAATCTAAATCGATAGAGAGATCAGCTCTAGTGATTGATCTGTAAAAGGAATTTGATAAAGTGTGTCCCATTGGGTATCCACTACTGGGTCTCCAGGAGAGCGTATTTGCTAAATATCTATTATTGATATAAGACTTTTCAGATTTCGGAGGTTTTAAATGTGCCCACCCAGCAGTGTTTTAGCAGAACTGTGTAAAGGAAGGGAATGAAACATTGCATGACTATTTAATCCACAATGCCCATTGTGCCAGCCATAATTATGTTGACAGCACTCAGGCCATCTAAGAGAAAGAGCACTCAAGCCCTCTTCTACTCCCCTTAGCTAGATACACATTACTCAGTTTACACCAGGAACAGGAAGTTTCTCCAGCCAGAGCCCAGGAGTTTACTTGTCCTGAGAAGCTCTGATTGAGGATACGATCTTCATCATTGAAACCAAGCTTCCTATGCCCAGATAGCACACAGCGCAGGGCAGTTGGAGACTTGGTATAAGGATGGGACATTAGCTCGCCTCCTTTCTCGGATGGGAACTCCCTCCGTCTAGTAGCTTCCAAGTGAGCCATCTGCTTTTTCCTCCTAGCTCCATTGGTGGACTCCAGTGCTGGGCACAGCAGCTCAGCCATGCTTATGCTCTTATCAGTGGTGTTTGTCGGCCTGGCTGTGTTCCTGATTTACAAATTTAAAAGGTATGTGCTAATATCACTCGATTTTAATACTGGGGCTAGACTCTTTGGAGCTGATTCTTCCTATAGCCAACATTCCTAAACTCATTCCACATATGTGAAATTAATTCTCTTTGAAGCTCTGTTTGGCATTGGGGGAAGGGGGAGACAGGAATGGTTGAGGGTCAAGGAATAAATGGGTTTAAGAATCTGAACTCTATCCAATTTATAGGTATACTGAGTTAGGAAAGTAAAGGATAGCCTATGAAATTAATTTATTCTCTTCAAGAGAAGTGGAAAGAATTTTCAAACCTCACCTAAACTTCTAAAGTAAGGTTTGGGTATTCAGGAGATCCTTTCTATAGCTTACCACCCATTCAGGGTGGTTAAATAGAGGAAATGCAGTTGAAATCTGGTGCACACATGGACACACACATGTGTGCGTGCGCACACACACATACACGCATTTTCTTATCTTGTATTGCAGCTGCCTGGTCTCTCTGTGGAAATTTGTATGCCAGAAATATTCAACCTTTATCCTTCTCCCTCCTTTTCCTGTTTCTAAAGGGCAATTGATCAGGAAAACCAAACTTTACATGTATTCAGAAATTATGTTTGAAGGCCACAGGAGGGGTGACATAACTGGATACTTACTAAAACATGAAACTTAAAGCAATAATTCTGTACCATTATTTGAATAAGGTCATACTTCTACCCAGAGGTGTCCCGGTTCAGAGTTTGACCTCTGCGATGAAAGGGACCCCCAGTTTTAACTTAGCATTTGTAGCTTTGGGCAGTTGAAGCTGCCTCCCCAAGCCTTTGTCTCTTTATCTGTGAAATGGAGAAAACAATACTTAATAGGCTTGCTGTGCAGTTTAAATACAATCACACCTATACGTGGTATAGACTAAATAACCAACAACGCTAAGCTATTACAGATAACAGAACATGACTTCCCAAGGTGCCTTCTGTGTCACAACATGGCACATGGTAAGCTCTCAAAAAATCATGGAAATGTGCTTCATACAAAGATTGGTTAAAGTAAAAATATCATTAATTATTCTGGAAGCAAAACGTGGTCCTGGGAGTCTTTCTAGACACTGGAGGTAATGCTTTTAGATTGTGAAAGGGATCCGTTGTAAAGGTGCTGTGCTCCACCCTCTCCCCCAGGACGCATTAGATGCCCTCTAGCGAAGCTCAGGCTTCAGAACACTAGTTTTCCTCAGTATACATCTCAGCATTACCAAACTAGCAGGAAGCCTTCAACACCCTCCATATCAGGACGCAGAGAGGTTTACCCTCCTACTCAATTAATAGACCAGTATGTGAGTTCATACCCTCTTGGATCAAGACCTGTCAACCCACCCATCCATGTTGCCTTTGAAGATGGCACAAACCTTCATATCAGCAGTTGAGAACAAAAATTCCATATAGAAATGGTTTAGTCAAGGCAAGCCCATTTGTGGATGTACTTCAGTTACATGGAAAGCACACTTTTATTCATCCAAGGATTTGACTGTAGGGAAGCTCAGTGGTTGCTGGAGCTTGAAGAGCAGCTAAACCAAGTGTGTCACCTTCTGGCTTCTAGAACCTCATGGTTGCTGAGGACAAGGGCCAGTAAAAGACCTGCAAAAAGGTATTTGTGTCAGACATCTCCAAACTAAGGCAAGACGTCCTGTGACTTAGGAAGTTTTCTGTTCTCTTGCAAATGCTGCTAAACTCCCTAGACAGTCAACCTATTAATATAGGCATCTCTAAATGTGTACATTGGATTTCTTGAATCTCTGCCAGGGAATGACATCTCTGAATTATACTACCTCTGTAGTTTCCCAATATCAGCCAACTCTTCCCGTGTCCCTGACAGTGAATCATGTAGCTAGGGCCACAGGGAACAAATACGACTCAAAGTGGGTGAATAGGAGAATCAGCTAAGTACACTTACCAATCATCTGTTACCTTTTCTTTTCTAGCTACATTTTCTGGAAGTTTTCTTCCCAATGCTCAAGCCTTTCGGTTGAGGTCCTTTTGGATCTTCTTTTATTTCTTTGGTCTTTTTTCCCTCCCCATCACCTGGAACTCTCATGACAGCTCTATGGAGGGTGCCAGGCTTGCCGATGAGTAAAGAAAGGTCAGGTTCTTATCTGCCTTTCCCAGAGGCTCCTTTGTTTCTTTAATCACTGTCCAATAGAACTTTCTGCGATGATGAAAAGGCTCTGTAATCTATACTGTCCAATGCAGTAACCACTAGTATGACTGAGGAACTGAATTTTAAATTGTATTTAACTTTATTTAATTTAAATTTAAATATCTGCTCCTGGCTAGCAAACACACAGAACATCTAGAGAAAGGGCAGTTCTGTTTCTCTTTCCAGATCACTGGCTACGCTGAGTTTTCAGACCCAACACTTTGTCTGTGTAATCATCAGCATTTACTCATTAAATAACTTATCCATCCAACAAACATTTACTGAATGCCCACCATGTGGCAGGCACTGAAAACAATCTCAAGGCCCGAAGTGGTCACTTAACAGGGGAAAGAGAAGAGAGCTACCATGAGCCCCAAGCTTCCTTTATGTAAATATCACCCTGTTTCTCACATTTGATCTTATTCTTGGATAGTTAGTTTCTGAAGTTTTAGACAAGGTAATTAGAAATCATTATGACATGCCTTTTCTTATCTGAAAATTCTGCCTAACAAGACTTTCTTTCTAGACTATAGATCTGTTTGTGTGTTTTGTTTTGTTTTCTGTCTTTCTAAGCAAACTTCTGAACTTTTATATGTTTTTCCAGCTTTTTTTTTTCTTTTAGTGAGTCTTTCATTACAGTCTGAAACCTACTTGCTTCAGAGAAATTTAGAGAGACCTCAATTTCCTCCCACAGGCTCCTAACACTTAGAGCTGGAGCAAACAAAAACTGAAGTTTTTATGGGTGACTCAGTTGATCCATCTTCCTTCTCTTATTAAAACCTATATGAATGTGTAGGCCAAGAGATGCCCCTAAATCTCTTTATTTCCCACCTTTCTTACCTGAAAAAATGGGGCTTAGTTTGATATTCTCCTATAGTCCTTCAGGTGCATATGTTAAGAGATGAAAAGCAATTTCGTAAGTTTTTAAAATGTGCACGAAAGGACGTAAATTTGTATCCCTTCCACCCATCTATGGAAAATGTTGAAGAATTTTCTGCCTGTTGTTTAGAGACTGAAATAAAATGAACAATCTTTGTAAGGGCAGTTTTACCAAATCCTCCCAGGTATCGCTAGGAAAGCAGCAAGGGGGAGGCAGTGAACTCTGGCTACAGCTCTGAAATACATAAACTTGTGGGATCAGGAAGAGTTTCACTGCCTCTGACACCTAATCAATATTACAGCTGATCCTACCATTCGTGAGTAATATGTACTTTTATGATTAGAAGAAATCTAAGTCGTTAGGCTGCATTTCTAGTTAGATAAGAGGAAAATAAAGGCCAGCATGAATTTTTAATTATACATATTTAGAGAGCCTGGGGTCGCTGCCTTACATGGACTCTATTCATTTAAGGTCCTTATAAATTATGTTAAGCTGGTTTAGACCAGTGGGAGTCACGAGGATACCTCTCTTAATGTACAAAAAGCAACCGTTATAAAAACAAAAACTGAATGTAAAGGAGTGGTAGGAACCGCCCATGTTTCCTACCTATTTTGGGATCTTGCCTAATGAATTAGCTACAAGAAAACCTCATTAGATGCCCTCATACTCTACCTCATCGGGGTTGGAGTGGGGAAGGGAATGTAGAAGCTTGAAAACATTCTCCTTTAGAAATGCACAGAATGTTCTGGATTGAGGTAGAAATTGGTGTCAGATACCTTAAGTTTTAATAATATCATTCCCAGTGATGAGCTTCAGGAAATGTCTGGATTTTAACCTGATTTCCCATTCATTTAATGGAGTACGAGAGGTCTCTTCTAGAGATAATATTCCAAGGTAAAATCATGGTCTTTTTGTTTGAGAATCTAATATCCGAAAGAAAGAGCACAAGTTTTGAGGTCATCTATTCATTCACTCAACAAACACTGAATATCAGCCATATGCCAGCATGGTGCTAAGTTGCACGTACAGCAGAGAAGACAGAGAATATAGACCCGGCACACATGGGAAGCAAAGTCAGCAGGCTTGCCTCTTACATCGTCCTTAACCCAGCACCCTATTCACTTATTTCATAAACACTGTTCCATAATTTTATACTTTCACAGGAGAGGTGGAGTGGTTAGGAGAGGCCTCTCAGAGCCAAGTTCTGTAGGACAAAAAGGGCACCATCATGAGAAGAGTAGAAGGAGGAGAATTATGGAGGGAACAGCTGGTTCCAAGTCCCCAAGGTGGGGACAAGTTGGATGTACTAGGTTCCTGCAACTCAAAGTTGGGGGCTCAGAGCAGCAGCCTCAGAGTCACCTGGGAGCTTGGCAGAAATGCACTATTTCACCCATCCTGTCCAGACCTCTTCAGTCACAAATGCACATTAACAAGAACTTGGGTAGGAAATAAGCACATTAAAGTCTGAGAAGAACTGGGTGAGAGGAATTCCCAGGAGACTACAGGCCTGAAACCCAGTGGGTCAGGGGAAATGGAGACAGTCAGGAGATGAATCCTCCAAGAAAATTCCAGTCTCAACTGGCTGGTCCTCCAAGCCCTCCAACCTTAAATCTTTCTGCCTTGTTTCCAAACCTAAACCTTTGTGTCTTTGAAGGAGATTATTTAGCTTCTCTTAATCTTTGCCTTAATCCTCTCCACAGTCCTACAAGGAAGTTATTGTTAACTCCCATCAAGCAGATGAGGAAACTAACTACCCAATTATTTAAGATCTTTGGCCCACAGGTGGTGTTCTGAAGATAGTAGCAATGGCTAGAAGCCTTTTCTTTCTTGGCTCTTCATAAAGGAAACCAATGTGAATTGATTAAATTGATGCAAGCTTAGAAAAAGATGTCTTTCCACTGTGATATAACCATGTGTGTGTCAAAGTCCAGCTCCTTGAAAAACTTAATAACAGATAAGTATTTTAAGGGTTTTAGTGCATATCTGCTCAACAGCATTGCCCTTCTGTCGACACCTGTTTGGTCTATCCCAGAAGGAGGTGCATTCCTCAGGGAGTTCTGTGGTTTACATCTCCCCGGGGCGTCTGGTCTCTGGCCTTGTGTTTCTTGGCCTCACAGCTACAGTGTCTGGGTGACCAGCCCCTTCACCAGATGTTGGCCTGTCCTACAAATAGCTTCTTCCTCCCCTTTATGACCCAGAATCTCCCAGTGGCCCAAGTTTGGCGTACCCTGTGATCATAATCTGATTTTTGTAGGAAAATCCCCTGGATTAACATCTATGCTCAAGTCCAACACGACAAGGAGCAGGAGATGATTGGGTCAGTGAGCCAAAGTGAAAACGCCCCCAAAATCACACTCAGTGACTTCACCGAGCCCGAGGAGCTACTGGACAAAGAGCTGGACACCCGGGTCATAGGTATGTGTGCCGGTACCACCAAGCTCCTGAGTCCTCTGTCCTCCAAACGCGAGGGCAGAGAGCCGCCCGTGTGGCCTGTCCCTCAGCTCATGTCAGGCTGGAGGGGGTGCTGGGAGCCAGCCGGCTACAGAGACATGATCGTGTTTTAGAATTTGTCTGCCCCCTCTGGCCACATGGAAGTGTTAGGTTGTGTTCTTGGTTTTGCTTTTTTTTTCCCTTAAAAACAGACCAGCATTGAAAGTGCTGGAGTCGGAGTGGGGGAGGGATGAGGCCAACTCCCCGTTGCTGTTGGGATTTTTCTTTATTTCTATGAAGCAAAAGCAGTAGACGTCCTAATTAATAACCAGATAAATGTGGGCTCTAGCGTATTCCTCATCTGTGAAATGGGAATAACAGTACCTACCTTCTAAAATAGTGGTGAGAATGAAATGAGAGTATGTCATTAGCCCAGTGCCTGCCGCAGAGTATGTGTTCACTGCACATTGGCTCTTACTGCCTTCGTCAGTGGCGGGTAAGGTGACACAGCGTTGCTCCCCCCTTGTGTGCTGGCATGGGAGGTGGCACACTTTCAAACATAGGTCACAAAAGCCAACGAGCTGGTAGGATAGACTAGCCAAGTGTCCCATTTAATAAAAACCTATTAAGCACCCATTCAAAATGGCTTGGTATGTAGCAATAAATAGAATAGATGAAGATTCCTGCCCTTGTGAAATTGACATCCTCTTTCCATCTGTCTGTCTTCTCTCCCCCGCAGGAAGCATTGCCACCATTGCAAACAGCGAAAGCACAAAGGAGATCCCCAACTGCACTAGCGTTTAATACCAACCAGCCACCTGGTCGACCATCCTTCTGACTTTATTTTTGATGATTACTATGACCATTATTGTGGAAAAATGAACATGTCTTTTTTACCTTTTGTTTACCAAGGGCCCCTTCATAAATAGCAGGCAGATCCTTAGCTTTGGGAGGCCAAAGTCATTCTTAGCTGATTAGAATGAGACAAAAAGAACAAATGACTGTATTTGTGCCAAGGGCAAAGGATGCATCTTCCCATGGCCTTCTTGCTTTGTTCTGCCACTGACCTTGTTGAGGATTCTCTTTTTCCTTGTGGTCTCTTTTCTTTTTTTTTAATTTGATTTTTTTTTTAATTTTTTGAAGTTGGATTGGCTTCTCATTAACCTCCCATGCCCCCCGCCCCGCTGCATCACCCATGCCCTCCCCCCTGGTACACATGCCCTAAAACACAGACCATTTCCCAGTTAGATGTACAGGAGGTGGGTTGGTGGGGAGTGAAAGTAGCTGCAGAAAGCGTGCACACCTTTACGAAAGAGGCCCTGCCTCGTGCATGCCAATAGCGAGGCTACAGATGGCTTACTGTATATAATTACAATGTAAATAGCTTTTTATTTCCTAAGAAATAATTTAATGTTTAGTAAAAAAGAAAACAGAAAAAAGAAAGATGTGTGTGTTGGCTTATGCACTCACCCTCCAGAGCTGACCAACCCCCAGGCCTGCTAGATGTGTTGGGTTCTGGACGCTCTCCAGTTGTCTGTCACACTTAACTCTTGCATCTCCGTGTCCATGCCATAGCTGGTTTCTACTTCTGTATATAAAGGGGGGCGGGGGGGGAGGGCTTCTTCCGGACGAGTCATCAAGGAAGGACCAGAGTGACATCCTAGAACATGGGGGGCTTTCTGTGCCATAGGTGACCTGGAAGAAGTTGCGAGATGAAGCCCACCAGAGACCTCAAACTGAGACGCAGTTGGGGAAACAAGGCTTCCCCTCCAAAAGGAAAGCGTGGAGGATATTTATCAGCCTGAGAAGATGGCTTTTCTCTACAGAAGCTTGGCCACAGATCTGATAAAGGACAGTTATTCTGCTTTCTGGTTGGATTCCATGGAAATGTGTAATCCTCCCAGAGAATTCTGGGGCTATTTGGAGCTCAGAAAAGTCCCCTGGGCACCAGGTGAGGCATAGTGAGTGTATCTCGGCACAGGAGGAGTGAGAGCGGTTGGGAGGGGTGTGGCATTTGTGGCACCACAAGTCTGTGGAAGCCCTTGCAGGCCAGATAGGGGGCTAGCCTTTCACGATATTAGTCAAAGATGATTTTAACAAAGCTGTGCTATTTGCTTGTCAGATGTACACAACTTCCTTAAAGTCAAATGTCTGCCTTCAGTTCCCTTAAGATAGTTCTTGCCTCTGGGGCGAGCGGCTTTCCAAGCCGGCTCTCTCACTCCCAGCACCCCAGCCCATTCGCACACACCACTTCTGTTTTGTAGAGTCACTTGAAGCCATGCCGTAAGCATTGTTTTCTTTTCAGGCTCAGCCTGAGTACACTTGTTCTACAAAATGATATACTGTATATATATATATATGGGAGGAAAGGCTGGATTTTGTACCTGTTAACTTTGTGAGCTATCGTTCGCCTTCTTCTCTGTGAGACCCCGAGAGAGTGCGACCTAGAGAAGTCTGACTGGCTACAGCATAGATCGGGATAAGGAGTGCTTCTAAAGATCCTGCTTTTTTGTTTCAAGGGTTACGTGGGCAGACAATTGCAATACTTGTGCTAAATACTGGAATACAAATGCATGAGTCATGTCTATGTATACAGTATATGTACATATACTGTTCTTGATTTTATTGTTCCATTTGAATATTTCTACTGTAAAAAAAAGACAGTGGTTTTGAAATTGTTGAAAATAAATGTATTTTTGTACATCAAAGCTATATACCTGGCTGAGATTTTTCTCTTTGGGCTGCTTTCTTCACCCTTGGCTGTCAGTCAGCTATCGTTGCAATAATGCTACAGGGCCAAAACCAAAAGCAAACAAATAGCTTATAACCCAGATATTTATGTTTTACTCATGGATCTCCAGGTTGGTTGTGGTTTAGCTGAATGTCATCAGAACTGACCAGGGCCTCCTGAACTAGTCAGGATGCCGGCTTCAGTTGGGGTCCAGGCTTGCTTCACCAGTTGTCATCTTCTGGTACCAGAAGTCACCCAGGGCATGGTTTTACATGGTGGATTACAGAATTCCAAGTGAGGTCAGCAGAATGCTCTTCGTCTTCAAGGCCTTGGCTCAACATGGTCATTCAGATGATGATTTACCATCATCTCTGTTCTGTTGACTAGAGGAAACCACATGGCCACTCCAGCATCAGTGGGCCAGGGAAGTAGGCTCTGCCTCTTCTAGTGTAAGACACCACTAAGTTGTATGACAACAGTGTGATAGAGGATTCCACTCTAGGGGAGAGCTTGACGTGTTGAGAACAGTAGTAACAATAGTTCAGTCTACTCTACTCATTCATTCATTTTCTGTGGTTCTGTGACTTTCATTAGATGAACGATTTCATGTCTCACACCAATATTTGTGGCCAGGACTTCTGAGCAGAAGGCTTGGTAAACACAAGGCCTTTGAGTGGTGTTGGATCCCATTGAATGGCAGATAGAACTGCAACACAGGCCTTGTAGACTTAAGCAGAGGAAATGAAAAGAGGAGAGGGGACCAAGAAAACATGCTTTTTTTCACTATTATTAATAATATTAACATTTTATTAATTTTTACTTTATTAAGTATTATTTTATTGATTATTAATATTTTAATATTTGATGCATCAAACCAGCAGCAGCTCTTCTCTGCCCACTGCTGAGAAAGGAATTTGGAAGGATAAGTGAGTGGCTCTTCTCCACATTAGATAATAAGGGAATGTGAACTAAGTATTTAGAATAAAGGCTATAAGTTAGATGTTTTAATCTTTTTAGTGTTCAAACTATGTAATAAATTACCATGGATCCCAGAAACCCAAGAAATCAAAGAGTTTTGGTCAATAGTTTGCCCTTATATTTTGGATGCTAGCTGACCATTCCAGAATCATATTTTCTGAACTCAAATAATTAAGATGTAGGATGAAACTAAGGTTTTCTTTTGATTTGTGAATGTATTTAAAAATTACGTGTTATTCTTGGTGTAACTGTTCCTGGGTTATACTCACCTTTTAAAAAATTATAATATATAATTAACTTCTTCAAATATTGAGGATGTCATTTATGGTACCCCTAAAAGAAATAGTGAAGTTTTTTGGGTCTAACCAGTGGTTCGTAACATGAAGTACCTACACATCCTGAAGGGGTGTGTAACGAGCTTCCCCAGTAATGTAACATGTCTAATATTCTGATCACATGTCAAAAGTGATTTTTCTAAATGCAGTAGTTTTTGTTTTCCAATGGGATCTGAATTCTTCCCATGTTCGTTTACATCGGGGTTGACAAAATCACTCTGCTGGATTAAAAAGAACAGAAGTGAAATACGTGGTAAAGCAGCATTAGTCAGCTGGTTCTTTAGGCTAAGCCATTCTAAGGATAGAGCTGTGCTTCCCCCACCAGCACGGGTCTGCCACATTTCTCGTAGCAGACAGGCAAAGGCAGAAGTCAGAGAGTGTGTTTGGCTTTGTAGTTATTCCTCTGCGGGGTTTCTCATCGGAATTGTCTTCTCTCCGGAGATTCTAAACCCAATAAACAAGCCTGCAGAAGGCCTCAGGGTGGAGCCCAGCTATCAGCACCTGCAGCAGAGCTTCTGCGGACTCTGCCTTCGATGTTAGTAACTGCTCTATCCACCACTGAAATCGCTCAGGGAGAGCTAATGGGGAAAAGACACCTCCCCTGACTCCTGTTACCATGATACAAGGCACCTTCCTCTGCAGAACTGAGAACCACTTCCAAATTGGCTCATTTCCTCCTGGGCAACAGCTGCAGCTCTGAGAGAGCCCCCCAATTGAGTTATCTGGAACAAAGACACACTGCGAGTCAAGGTGGTGATGGATTGTGCCTTGGAAAGAATAGTAAGCCAGGAGTTAGGAGATCTCCGACTTTCAGCAAATCACTCTGGACCACGATTTCTTATCTGCAAAAGGCAAACACTTTATGTCCTGCCTCACTGGCTACTTTTGATTTTCAGAGGTCCAAAGAGCACATTGCCAATTCCAGAATTGATAGATGACTACAATGAGCATACTTAGGAGACCACTCTTCTTCTGTAGACGGGTCAATTGGGAGGCAGGGAGCCAAGTGACTTCCCTAAGGTTAGACAGCAAATGAGTGTGGAGCTGAAGACAGAACCCATGTCTTCTTGCTTCTTTCCACCACATGCCTTCCCAACAAAGGCAAAACTGAACCACACTCACGGAACGTCAGCAGACAGCCTGATGCTTATGCCAGGGTGGCTCCTGAATTTCAAGGGTCCGGAACAGTTTAGAGTCTAACTTCCCAAGTGTGTTCGTCATCTGGTGGTTCACAGCCCTCTACATGTCATTGCCCTGCTGACCCGCTTGTTCAGTGATCCATGGCCTGACACCCTTGCTTCCCTCACTGGGCTGGAGAAAGGCTGCTCAACAGACAGCTGCCAGGCCCCAGCTTCCCAAGCTATGCTGCTTCCCTTTTAAAGCAGCTGGCCTCGTTCAGAGGGGGGAAGGCCAGAGAGCAAACATAAGCAATGGGAATGCCTCATTCTGACACACACACCAGATCCTGCCAAATTCTCGTCTACTCCAGCAGTACTGCCAAACGGGACCAGTTGTAGCCCACCAATGACCTCCCGAGTACTACTGCATCTCGATGTCCCTTAAACTTGGTTTAATTACCATTAACTTTACAGTAGCAGAGTACCCTTTAAAATGCTCTTTGTTCTGTGTTCTCAGGCCATATATAACAAGGAATATAGGTTCATTCAGAGCAGAATCAATGGGACGTTGTATACAAAAATGGGAGGAAAGCCTCAGCTAGAGTTCAATTTACTCAGACACTAGAAGTCTCAATAAAACTCCATTACTTTTCCATTGTCTGAGGCCCATAGGAATATAATGCCATAATCAGGGTCCAATTTCCCTATCTATAAATTGACAATAGTGACATCTATCTACCTCACAGGGTTGGAACCTCGATCAAATAAGATAATTTGGGTAAAAAAACGCACAAAATAACTAAGGCTTGACAAATAATGGATTGAACCTGAGAAGCCCAATTTTGTGCTGCCTCTCCTTCCTCTGTCCTCCTTGGCCTCAAATTGTAAAAATTATCTAACCAGTATCTTGCCTACTCTCACCTACGTCTGTACTTTCAGGGAAAGAATCAGAATTACCTGGTCCTCCTGAACTCCCCTTCAGAAGGAAGAGAATTTTCGTTAAAATTAGCTATTTACACCTTAATCCCCAAGGTCACAGCTCATTTTATTGCTTTAAAAAAATATAGATAGATATGTAGGTATATAACTGATCTAATTTTCCTTGTGAGACAGGGACCGTGGGAGCAAGTCCCAAGTGAAAAACACCATGCACCTGGGGCACTTTCCATTGGCTGTTATTGTCAAAAAGTTTCACCTGGAGAGCAGCAGCTTCAGGACTCGGGCCCAAACACAACCCAGACTTAAAAGAGAGGAGGACCCTGACTCCAAAAACCACCAATGAGCTGCTTGAGTTACCTTCCAATATCGACCAATCAGGATGAGGCCCTTCCAGCCAATCAGGATGCGACATTTTTTTCTTCCTCTTATTAGCATATTGGCCTGGCGTGGGGACTTGGGTGGGGACTTTCTGTATATAAGTGAGGGCCTCCACTATTCTTGGGGAGGTTAGTCTAGGGGGTGGGGAGGGGGGGGAGGGAGAGTTCTTTTTGTTTTTAATCGGGGGGCGTGCTATCGCTCCTGTAAAGCCATTCCTGTACCTTTGACTTTGGGTCTAGCCTAGTTGCTATCACGGTGGGCCCAAGAACCTGACTCTGGTCACAGACCACATAGAAGGGACAAGAAATAGGTATTTCTAATCCGAGCTGCCAAGCATACCTCATAAAGTTAAGGACTAGAGGCTCTTGGGTTCTGAAATGTGCTCAGTCTTCCCAACTGTGGTGATGCCTTGGAGATAGCCATGCTGTCGAGACTGAAACGGTTTGGCCTTGCTCGTTGATGGGGTTTTTTTGTTGTTGTTGTTTTTGGTTTTTTTTGGCTCCAGAATTTATAACATAACTTCGTGTTAATTCTCCCTTTTTGTACAAAGCTTTTGTGAGGATGTGTGCCATTCCAGGTTCTGGGTTCAAAGCTTCTATGAGGGTCACTGACTTGAGTTCCTTTATTGTCACACATTGAAAAACAATCAAATGAGGGGCACCTGGGTGGCTCAGTCGTTAGGCGGCTGCCTTTGGTTCAGGTCATGATCCCAGGGTCCTGGGATCGAGCCCCACATCAGGCTCCCTGCTCTGTGGGAAGCCTGCTTCTCCCTCTCCCACTCCCCCTGCTTGTGTGTCCCTCTCTCTCTGTGTTTCTGTCAAATAAATAATATCTTTAAAAATTATTTGTAAAAATGTTTATTTTATATATCTGAAGGTACCAAGGACATGTTTCTTGCCTTCAACTCTGATCACAGCTCAAGGAGAACTCTTTCAGAGAGGTAGCACAAGACGCAGGTTCTTTTCAAATTGTCAACCAAAGACCAAGGAAAATAGATCATGACAGGCACACACGCCATCTGTCATTACGACTCAGTATCTGGGGAACAGCACTGTTTGCAGCTATTGGAAATGAACCAGATAAAGTGGGGCCTTCAGTGATTTGCTCCTGAGGAAGTATGTGGTCTGCTCCTGGAAGAACAGAGACTTCTTGCGCTGAAATATATGTGCCCAAAGTGTCCCATGGACTGAAGGCTGCTAGGCTCTAAGGATTTCTCCCCACTAAAGTCCTACTTCTCTTCCCTAGAGCCTCTCCCAGAAGCCTCTTCGTATGATGCAGAGCCTTTTGTTGCTTCTTCCTTGCAGAGGGTTATTGCTGTCAGTACTCCAGGAACTGGCTCCAATGAAGCATATGTCCAAACACGGTGGATGGAAAGAGAAAGGTGGCCACACAAGAAGCAGCAGAGAACAGAATTGTTTTTCTTGTCACTAATCTATCTTCCTTGGTTTCTGGGTAGACTCACCTGGGAAGCACTTAATTGTCTCCGTAAACACACACCTGGTCCTTGGAGCGCCAGAATGGTTTTCATGCTCTGACCTTCCAAAATCTTATGGTTCAATTAGAGAATTGCTGGGCTTCTTCCATTGGCAGCTGGGATAGTTTGTGGGAGGGGCACCAAGGGAGGAAGGTGAGAGAGATGAGTCTAGAGAAATAAAGTTAATCTTTGTCAATTACAAAGCTTTACTTGACACATTCGCATTTCAACCTGTCAATTTCAGATTCTCCTCTGTGAGGGGAAAATACAGATGCTCCGAGATTTCTAATCTATTTATAATTGTAACAAGACAACTCTAGGCAGTGTGTGCTCATCATGAGCTAATCATCCTCTGCTATGCCTTGTGCCTCCTAATTAGTGGCATGTTGGTTGCCTACTGATCAATTTGGAGCCTCATCCAGGCAGTAGGGAGGGATGGTAGGGGGAGAAAGAATTCTGAGCCCAGTGGAGCTCAGATCTTGGCAGACTTTCTAATAGCAGGTGGGCTTCACACCTTGCCTTGCAATGTGTCCCTTTTAAAGAGGCAGCCACCATTACCTTGGGTGCTAACAGGAACATGGCAGGCTTCCAAACGTGTGTCTAAGAGCTCCCCATAGCAAGACGAAGTCTTTCCAAAACTTCTTGGCTTAATGATACAGACACAGCAAGTGACATCAAGTAGAAGAAAAATAAATAATTAAATTGTGCATCTATAGATGATAATGGGGCAAGATCCCCTTTGTTCATTCATTCATTTAAAAAGCATTTATTGAGCTCTACAGTTAATAGTCTCTTATGGTTGCTGGAGTGGAGGTGGGTGGTGGTATAGGCTAAATGGGTGATGGGCAGTAAGGAGGGCACTTGTGATGAGCACTGGGTATTATATGTAAGTGATGGATCACTGAATTCTACTCCTAAAACCAATACTACACTATGGTAAAATAACTATAATTTAAATAAAAGCCTTTTTAAAAAGAAAAAGTTTTTATTGAGAAGTTCCTTTTCCAACAGACTCTGCTCTGGATACTGAGGATAACAATCAAAACACAGTATGAGGTGACCGTATCATTTTTTTATACAAACTGGGACACAGTTGGGGGTGAATGGGGCACTATTCTTAAGTAGTCTGGGAAAACAGGCATGATGCAGGACTGTCAGCAAACCAGGGGGTATTTTCACCCTAACTCAAAATTCAGAAGGGGCATAAAGTCAGAGATGTGTCAACATTCCATTCACCCTTCCCTTTTAATTCATGACCCAGGGATAGAAACCCAATCTCTGAGCCCAAAAACTGTTCATGGAGATCCCCTATCAGCTTTGCAGCCTTTTGAGGACCTCTCACTGGGGCGGTGAACACTCACATGGTCAGAGGATAGTGAGAAAAGCCTTAGATGGTTTTTAAAAAGTTATCTAAGGGGCGCCTGGGTAGCCCAGTCAGGCAGCCAACTGTTGGTTTTGGTTCAGGTCATGATCTCAGGGTCCTGGGATCAAGCCCTGTGTTGGTCTCCATGTTCAAGTGGAGAGTCGGCTTGGGATTCTTTCTTCCTGTCCCTCTACCGCTCTCCCCCATCATGCACAGTCTCTCTCTAAAATAAATATTTAAAAATTTAAAAAAGACATTTATTACATTATATCAATTAGGTTTCTTGGTTGCGGAAAATAGTCACGGCTCCTGGCTAATTCAAGCAAAAAGAATTTATGGGAAGGTTGTCAAAAGCCCATGGAATCAACTCAAGTTTGAAGAACATAACTTGGAAAGAGACAGGATCTAGGACAGCTTTGGAGGAATGGGGATCAGGAAACACGGATTGTATCCTACCGGAGGTTCCTGGCACATAGTATCTTACCCGGGATTTCCTCCGGAATGAATGAACTCCAGTTATCTCTTCTATCCTCATGTTACTGAAAATTCAAAGTTCCAGATACATTCCCCAATTGGTAAAGTTTAGGTCGCACATTCACTACATGATCCATGGACTGAAGTGTGTCACCCTGAAATTCATATCTTGAAGCCCTAACTCTTAGCACCTCAGAACGTGACCGTGTTAGGAAATAGGTCCTAAAGAAGTCAGGCAACAGGAGGCCGATAGGGTGGATACAAGTCCAATCCGACTGATATCCTTGTAAGAAGAAGAAATTAGGACACAGTTTACAGAGAGCGGACCAGGTGAGGACACAGGGGTAAGGCAGCCATCCGTAAGGCAAGGAGAGGGGCCTCAGAAGAAACCCACACAGCTGACCCCTGATCTCTCACTTTTAGCCTCCACAGTTGTGGTAAAATACGTTTCTGTTGTGTGATCCACATCAACTGTGGTACTCGTTATGCCAGCTTTAGAAAACAAAAGGTGAGGGAAACTATCTGGGGAAATAAACCTGTAGTATTGCTCTGGCTTTTGAAGTGAGATTTGGAGGCATTTGAATTTACTCTCCAACGGGGACTCCCCACACTAGGAGTCAAGTCCTTCCTCCTCCGCCACCGGTGAGAATAAGAGGATGGTAAGGAAGGCAGACCCGATGGTGGTCAGAGGATACACGTTCCAGTCATTTTAAAAGTCACTCTTCTTTCAACCTCTATCGAGCACAAACCAAGGAATGAAGTGCGTGGTGCTGTAGGGGCTGGAATTTTATGTATGAATCTGTGGCCCACGCCCTGCCCCGATGGAACTTAGAATTTAAGAAGCAGTCTGGTAAGTATTTATTCGATTTTCCGTCACGTTTTGGGGGAGGGAGAGAAAAAGTTCTTGGATCATTCAGAGAAAAGTAAGAGAGGTAGAGTGGGATAATCACCACCCCTCCCCCCGGGGTAAGGTGGGGGTGAGAGGTGAAGGATGAATTCTCAAAGGAAATGACAGTTCCACATGTTGGAGTTTACACCTTATTTTCCACCTGGAATATTCCTTTCCCTTCTCTCCTGGCACACTGATAGAACTATGAACGTGGAGGAAATGGCAGAACTAAAGCATGAATAGAATGGTGAGAAATGGACTTGGAAAGCAACTATAAAACCAATTTTAAAGTTAGAGATTTAGGGGGCTCCCTGGTGCCTCAGTTGGTTAAGCATTCGACCCTTGATTTCTGCTTAGGTCATGATCTCAGGGGTCCTGGAATCTAGCCCTGCACTGGGCTTGGTGCTCAGTGGGGAGTCTGCTGGCGATTCTCTCTTCCTCTCCCTCTGCCCCTCTCCCCACTTGCACACGCTCTCTAAAAATATCTTTAAAATAAAAAAAAAAATCAGATTTGGATTTATAAAAATGTGGACCTTCTAATCTGCACACAAGTTTATATTTTTGATATTATTCCAAGTTTTTATGATGAGCATATGTTCATTTCATAATTTTTTTAAAATAAGAAAGTAAAAGTCACATCAAAAGTTCATAATGTGGGATCCTGGGATTGAGCCCCAAGTCTGGCTCCCTGCTCAGTGGGAAGTCTACTTCTCCCTCCCCCTCTGCCTACTGCTCTCCCTGCTTGTGCTCTCTCTCTCTCTCTCTCTCTGTCAAATAAATACATAAAATATATTTTAAAATGTCCATAATGGTTTTCTAGGTGTAGCAGGTTTCTGGGTATTTTATTCAAGTTCTCTTAAATAAACTTTTAAAAATGTAATAAGATTGTTCTGCAACACCAATTATTAGCCATAGTTAAAATAGGAATATTCATAGGTCAAAGATGGACAATAACTTCAAAAGAGACTTGTGGGAGCATAATATCTGCTCGAGAATGGTTTATTGGTCTTTATAAATGGAAAAAGAAACTGTAATTACTTAGGTCCTTCACAATGAGTATTAAAGATACAGGAAATCATTACTCAAGATTCTTGGCAAAGGAAATGGCTCTTATGTTTCTCTCTGCTATTCTTTTATTTCTTTCACAAAAATAGAGAAACTTCTCTGCCTAGCAATTTTACTGGCAATGTCCCATCCATAAGTAATTTGCTGTTGTTAACAAATGTCGGAACAAAACAACACCATTTAAGGTTCTGAGTGGTTATCAAACGTGGCAAGAGATTGTGCATGAACTGTGGGATGAAGAACTTAGCTTGGGGAAGGCATTGCCTGCTGCCGAAAAACATTTTAAACACAAGGGAACCAAGGGTCCAATTTCTTGTCTGAGCTCTAGTACCCACCTGATGCTCTGATATAGGGGGTTAACTAGAGGCTCAGAACTGGAGTTCTGGAAGCCATGGGCCTGGGTGAGATCACCCGGGAAGACTTGGAGTGAAAGGTGAGCAGGTTCAAATGGGCCCCACCATTTTTGGAAAAGAGTGTGCTCTCCAAACGATTTTCCATTTACAGTATATGCTTTTTATGAGTGTTTATTGAGGTACTGCGCAAATGTCCTACTTTTGAGTGGAGTCTCTTCCACTCAGTTCTCAGAATTAAGGGCTCCTGTCCCAACCCAGACTCCTCTAGGGCAGTGCCTCCACCGTGGAGGCAGCCTCACGATGTTGTCCCAGGGATCTTGCCTTTGAAGAGCTGCCCATCCAAGTTCAATGCCAGCTTCTGTGTTTACAAGCTGTGTGGTGTTGGGTGAGTCTCTAACCTCCTTAAGCCTCATTTTCTCTTTTGCTCTTTTGAAGAAAGTGAACTAGGGAAACATCTAGAGCTTCACAGGTTCATCATAAAGGAGCATTTCCTCCGCCCCCACCCTTCACCTGCGCGTCTCTGGGACACGTGTGTGGCAGAGCAAAGAGGCTCCTCACCAAGACAGAAGCGGGGGAAGGGTTGGACATCCCAAAGCATGTTCCTTGCCCACCCCTCGCCCCGGCCCCGGGCCACACGTGGCCTACTCTAACCCTTGTGACAAACCCAGTGCTTCCTCTCCTCCCTTCTGTAGGAAGCAATGAAATACATGTAAAAAAGACAACCCCTAAACCATCCCCACCATCCCATGAATGTTTACACCTGTTCTTTTGTCAAGTCTCAGAGAAGAGGCTCGATACCAATAATTTTGTAGGGGGGTGAGGAAAGGGTACTGGGAGGGTGCAGGAGACAAGTAGCCAGCCCCAGACGTGGCTGCATTGCTAAACTCAGCTGAATAGCTCCTTTTCTCTACAACAAATCCGAGACCAAGGAGGTCCTTCCAAGAGCCTATCATTAGCTTTGTTATTATGGTTATTGTCAACAATGTGCCAATTTCCCTGCATCTTTCAGGATCTTTCAATTACTACATGCTGAGTTTTTCCTCCCCTTCTTTTTCCTGGTCTCTCCACACCCCCTCCCTACCCCAAATGCCCAGATTTCTTCTCTTTCCTCCTCCCTGTTTTCCCTGTACAAGAATAGCAGTGACAGGGATGGAAACCCAGCAGGATTTGGAATCTCTCTGACTGAAGGGAAAGAAATATCTGTATATTATTCAACGTCCTCCAAGTTATTCATCAAAGTTTCATTTTTCACCAAAGTCTTTTCCTTATCTTAAAGCCACTGACATGAATATATATCATGAAGTTAAAAAGATCGAATTACATTTCGCTAGGTACTTGCTAAGATTCATGAAGGCTCGAAGCCCAGCTAGTCCCTGGGTGTACCAAGTGGCGGCATTTTACGCTTGTTTTGTTTTGTTTTGTTTCTCAGCGAACATACGCTAACAGGGTTTGTCTCTTCATTGTGATATGGGAATGATTGAAAATATACTCTGTATTGCTTGATAAAAGACCTTTGCCAAAAAGGAGAAGAGCTTTGTCATTTGAACATATTTCCCAGGAGCCCTGAGAGGCGCTTAAGCCTGGTTTAATGGGATGTTTTTGAGCAGGGATGCTGGCTGATGGGCCCAAGGCCGAAGCTTCTGTGTGGGGTCCCTGGCCCTGGGGGACTCTGGAAACCCCCATGTTTCAGTGTAGATGAGAATGCTGGTTGATAGGCTACTCCCTGGTAGTGGAAGTCCTTGGGGTGGGGGGCGGTCTGGCAGTTCATTCATCCACATGTTGTTGCTAAGAGTAGGCCCGAGACACAGCACCTAAGAGGCTGCTCTCTCCTAAAGTCCCTACAACAGACTACCACAAACCAGGTGGCTGAAAACAACGGAAATGTATTCCGTCACAGTTCAAAATCAAGTTGTTGATAGCACTGGTTCCTTCTGAAGGTTCTAGTGAAGACTCCATTCACCACTTCTCTCCTAGATTCTGGTGGCTGGTTGTTGGGGTCACTAATGTGACCATCCACAGCAAAGAAGTTTTCTTTTTATGCATCCTTGCAGCTTTCCATATTTTCATGGAATAGGCTGAGCCGCTCTATCCTGGGATTTCCCTGGAACTTGCAGCAGGGAGGGCGGTGGGTAGGGAGGCCGCCTCAGTGTTTAGGCCGGGCCACGGGGGTCCTTCAGATTTCTCAACACCTTCTTCATTAGGGTTTGTGGCCCAGGCCTTAGAAACAAGAAAGCAGCAATCTGTTTTTCTTTGTCTTTTACTTCGAGACTCTGGGGAACCTCTTGGGTAGGAGCGTTTGGGGTAAAAGTGGGGCATTTGAATACTTAGACCTCATCTAAACCATGTTCATTCTATGACATCCTATCTTGACTTCATAGATAGTGCGTGTCAAGTTTCAAGGGCTTTCTTCTGCTTCATCTGATCGTGGAAACCAATTCCATACCACTCTCCATAGTCTGGGGTCAACTATTCAGGAGTGAACACTTGGGAACTACAGCTGAATTTACAAGCTGGAGAGGGTATGGGTAGGTACACGGAAAGACCCTGTAAGATGAGTGAGCGCAAAGGTGGGCTTCCAAGATTGAGGACCCCCTTTCCAACACACACAGGGCCCAATGTTGCTTGTGCAAATCCAGCCCCTCTCCAGAAGGACTCACAAACTGTACTCCAGATGCATCCTAGATCATTCTAGTCTCTGGACTACCTGAGCCTGCAAAGCTCTCATCCCTTCCTCATCCAAATCCTAACTGCCATAGAAGAGGCTCAGCCCAGATGGGACCTCTCATCAAGTCTTCCTGCTGGAGGCAGCTCAGGTCTGCTCCCCTGTCCCTGCTCCCCATGGCATTTTCTTTCTCCACGTCCACTATACTTGTGTCATCATTTGACTTTTCTCACCTTTAACCCTGAGCGGTAAGAGACGGACATAGCAGAAAAGGGCACAGAACTTGAAGGCAGATGTCTTAGATTCTAGTTACAACTCATCTCCTGTTATCTGGCTTCTTTAGGCTAGTAATTCAGTCTATCTGGGCACATTTCCTCCTCTAGGAAATAGGAGACGGTACCGAAGAGAAATTGTGTTTGCCCTGCCTATCTTATCAGGGCCTTGTATGTATCAAATGAGATACGCCATCCTGTAATGAATGTAATAGACTGGCTCAGAGCTGCCACCACAACGAGATGAGTTGGAAGGCAATTTCCTGGCTTCTCCCCACACCTGTATTTGCACTTCTTTGCCTGCCACAGAGCACGCGTAACAGCGTCCATGAGTGTTGGCTGCTAACATCTCACAGCTGCTCCTGCCCCAGAGGGATCCTTGGAAGCACACCCCAACCTTCCGGTTGGATGGAGCATGTCTATGGCATCATCTATGCTCCTGAGCCCCCTGGGGTCAAGTCCAAACTAAACTCAACCTGAGACTACATCCTTGCCTGATTCTTCCTCTCTTTCCATCCCTTTGCCTTAGATCACCCTCCTAACAAATTCCCTGCCCCAGATCTCTGTCTCAGGCTCTCCTTCCTGGAAACCCAACCTAGGACCCTATCCTCTGGTGGTCAGATCACAACACAAGACATCCCCCTTCCTATGATTCCAAGTGCCCACACAGATAAAAGATACAGAGGCCCCCTACACTTTCTTCAATATACTATCTCAGAGGGTGGAAAGAAGCAAGTCCTCCACCCACCCACCCCCCAAACTGGGAGAGCTGAGGGCTCGAGTCCCAGCCTCCAGTGGTGAGCCAGGGCCAAGGCCAGGGAGATGGGGATACACAGCACAGTGGAGTCCTCCTGCCCCCAGACTAGAGCACCGCCCCCCCCCCCC